>VDFB02000015.1:65818872-66150501 GCA_007258455.2 Sequoia sempervirens
AACCCAAAGGACTATAGACTTAAAATTGAGATTTGCTGATCTTAGCACCTCGAAATACGTGCCATAGAGAAGAAAACCTTCAACTTTAATCAAAATTTCAATTGGTTATCCCAATTTTTAACAAGTCAAAAATTAGGGACAACAGCATTACATAACACTTAACTCTTAGTCTGTTGTCATCTAACCATTTCTCCTATTTCCTCTTTGAAAATGATTCTAAAAAGTTAAGTGAGCAAAGAGAAATGATTATCGCTCTGTAATTAGAGGGGTTGCCCTCCTACTTTGTATATAGTTACCATGGAGTTTTCGAGTCCATTGTTTGGGAAAGCCTTATTTGAATGCAATTTTAAATATCATCTGAGTATGTGGGGCGTGTATAGCATCTGCAGTCTTGAGAATTTTAGCATGATAAAACATGTTTTTTGTTCCTATATGGAAGCTTATTATCTTGTTCTTGAATAACTGGATGACTGTTTTTTCTTATAAAAAATTTAGCAAAGAAGAAACTATTGAAGCAAAAGAAAAAGAACTTTATGATAATAGTTTTCTGAGATTGGCAACAATTTCAATGATTTTTGAAAACATGCACCTTCTCTACTTGGGATTGCATCTTTAATTAAGGAATGGAGAAAATGACATAAAATGGAATTTGTTGTTTTACTTTTTTCTTACAGTTCAACTTCAACAAAAAGGATTTTAAACAACCTTCTGTATCGGAAAAGCTTGGGACATGTTTTCTATCGTTCATTGTTATTCCTCCTTTATGCTGAAAGAAATACTTCTAGACAAATTAGTGAAAATACAATATTATGCTAGTTATAATATTCTATTGCTACCATACCATATCAGGCAATTTTTAAGATTATAAATGCACAGCTTTGATGTGTGACATAAATATATTCAGAATTCATAAACTTTCAAGGATTCAATGAGAGGAGTTATATATGCTGGTGTATATTTGTCAAAAATTTCTCTCTTGCCAGCTAAATTTGATGACATCTTGATTACCTCTTTTATGTAGCAGGAAATTTGGCCAGTAGCAATGCTTTGTGGCCATGCTGTATCTATTGCTGGTTTAGCAATATGCGCACCAGGTAATGATTACAAAGACACACAGAGCTTGGCAGAAAAATGTTTACCCTCTGAAATCAGTGAAGCTTTGATCAGCGCATGTATTGATGGTGTCTTGTGTACATGGAGCAGCCTTACTGGGCATTGTAGGCGTAGGCGGAAAATGCCTCCATGGGTTGGTAGTTTATCTGTACTGTCTTGTCTTCCTAGTTCTCGGAGGTATGTTTGCATTGCTTGCACTTGTGTTAATGCAGGGCAATCACAAACATGCCATGCCAATGAGGTTCTTGCAGATAGAAATGTAGGAACAAGCACTAAAGAAGCTACCCTTGATGGAGAAGGTATCTTGAAAAAGATGGCAAAATGTGCTATTGTGATCGTTGACTCATCAAATCTCAATATATTGAAAGTTATATTTCATGGATTTTTGTCAATAGGGACGGTAAATTCAATGGTGATTGTCCCTGACATGATGTCAGAAAGAACTAAATTGGTCATGGTGTCTGATCTTTTTGGAAGGATACAATACTTTGAACTTAATGAGGAAAATATTACAGCCACTGAAGCAGCAAAGATTTCAGAAAAAAGTGATCACACACATGTTTCATCCATAGATTCAACAAATGCCAATCTTGATGGAGCAAGGACTGCATTGATTGCACCAAATGGAAAGCTTGTACTCTTGATATATAAGAGTCGATGGATAGTTAAATCCTCCAAAGGAGAAGGTGTTTTAATAGACGAGTCTTGTGTTGATAGTCTTCTTTGTAGGAAAGGTCCTTCAGGTCAACCTTTCTTGATAGGAGGCATGTTCCTAACTGAAGGTAACTACAAGTGTGATGAGTTAAAGGTCTCAGAGACAAAATATAACATCATAACTAATGTTGTCATTTGGAACAATCAAGGGGCAGCAGTTATATATGGCATTTTGCAGTTGGGCCATTCATCTTATGCCAGGGCTCTATTTCAGGTGCCCCCAATTTCTTCTGTTCTTGAAGGGGATTTATGTATTAAATATGATCTGATGCAAGATTATCTCATCCGTGTAGAATCTGTGAGGTCAGACTTTGGACTCTCTACATTTCGAGAAACACACATTACTATTTGGTTGCCTTTACATACTCCAAGTTGCATCCAAAGCCAGGGAGATTTAGATGCTCACTGTAAAGTAAGCACATGTAATGTCCTTTTAGATGAGTGTTGCATGGCAGTTATGCTAGGGCAAGGTGGGTTTTGGGGTGATTGGTCAAAAACTTCTTACTCATCTGATGGTGACATAAGTCCAATATACAATTGTAAAGAAAGGATTGATTCTTTTGAAGGGAATCTACAGAAGGATGTAAAAGTGGGCTCTGGTGATGCTGAATATTCAGGTTGTTTAGGGAGGGAGACCAATTCCATTGATTGTTTTAGCGGAAATGAAACAAAATTAATAGAAAGAAGCAAGATTATTACATCTGCCATGATTTTGTCAGGGAAATTCTCTCTTCCGTTTGCTCTAATATATGGGTTTTGTAGTGGTGAGATAAAACTCGCAAGATTTGAATGTCTTTGTCCATGTATTTCTACTGGACAGGATAAGTTACAAAATAAGCATGATCCAAGTATGGCATTGCAGTCTTTTAGAGGCCACACAGGTCCTATACTTTGCTTAGCTGCACATAAAATGCTATTTACTACAACGGAGAGAAGTAGACACATATTAGTATCAGGAAGTATGGATTGTACCATACGTGTGTGGGATTTGGAGGGTGGCAGTTTGATTTCAATAATGCATCAGCATATTGCCCCCGTGCGCCAGATTTTGTTGCCAGCACCTTGGACGGACCGTCCTTGGGCAGAATGTTTTCTTAGCGTTTCTGATGATGGTTGTGTGTCCCTTTCATCCTTTGAGACATTAAATGTTGAAAGAATGTTTCCAGGACACCCTAGCTATCCAAAGATGGTGGCTTGGGATTGTGTGAGAGGATATATTGCTTGCTTATGTGTGCACTGTACTACTCATGGTGGCCATAATGATATTTTATATATTTGGGATGTAAAATCAGGTGCTCGTGAACGAATTCTTAAGGGTGCTGCAGCGCATTCTATGTTTGACCATTTTTTAAGATGTATTCACATTAATTCCACTACAAGCAAAGTACTTGATGGATCAACATCTGCATCATCATTGATGTTTCATTCTGATGGAGAAGCAAATCTTGATCTTCATGGGACTATAAAGCCTGAGGAGGGGCTGGGTTCAGCTGGGTCCAAAAGTTTCAGCAGAGTAATTGGATCAACTGAATTGGTTGATTTGACTACTAAAAAGAGTGAAGGGAATTTTGAGAAGCTTTCATCTAAAGTGGTACAGGCTCTTGGTCATGGTGTGAAGGCGGCATCGTCTGCATCTTCTATTGGAGATGCTAATGGTAGCAACTGCTTAAATCAAATTTCCTCACAGCAGATCCTTAATAACAAGCACCGGCTGATCAAAGGAGCTTGCCCTTATCCTGGTGTAGCTGCTTTGCAATTCGATCTTTCCTCCTTGATGGCTTCTCATCTAATACAGCTACCAGTTTTTGAGAAACATGAAACAAAAAGTAATCAGCCTGATTTATCAGCGGGTTCTTCTCACACATCCAGAATAGAAAGTCAAACTCGAAATACCTGTAACACACCATGTAAGGATCCCCAAGTTGTGATCAAAGACAAAGAGCATCATCCAAACTGTTGGGAAGAAAATGAATGGTTAGGAACAATTGAAGGCCATTTACTTCGCATGAGCTTGTCATTTCTACATTTGTGGGGTGCCGATGATCATCTTGACAAACTACTCATAGAGGAAATGAATATTTCTAAACCTGAACATGTTGGTGTAGCTGCAGGATTGCCTGGTGATAGAGGTTCACTTACATTGTTCCTTCCTGGTTGGCAAGCTACATTTGAGGTAGATACTCAGGACACGCATGAAGATATAATGCACATTATCTGATCATTTGAACCTTTTTCTGATGCATGAAGTTGGTGGTTTGCAGCTGTGGAAATCTTCTGCAGAGTTCTGTGCAATGAGGTCACTAACAATGGTGTCTCTTGCTCAACGCATTATCAAATTATCTAGACCCAGTTCTGCTGCTAGCAGGTAAACATTGTTATTTCATCCCCTTAGCTATTGGATGTTTGTATACATACACACAGAATATGTGAAAACTAGATGATTAGGTTTTAAAGGTCAGTTAAGTCAAAGGGGGCAACCTATATCAAGTTTCGGTGAAGGGTTGGGATTCATTTGTCATTTCAATTATTTTAAATATTTTTCAATAGTACAGTTGTAGGCATTTCTACTCTTGTTAGGTCAATACAAAAAACAATGTTTTGATCCCATTATTGGGATACTCATACAACCTAGATGTGAGGTGTGAGTCTAAAGTATTTTTTTGATAATATCAAAGAGCTATAGGGGCTCTAATCCTTGAAACTAAAAGTGGCACTAAAGCCAAAATAAACTAATTGTTCCATAGAGAAAGACCCAAAAAAAATCACCAAAAAACTACCTAACATAAAATTTTTATACAGTGAACTAGATAAAAGGCTGGAAAAAATCCTATGCCAACAATATTAGGACAAACTCAGTGCAAATTTGTAACACCCCAGTCACTCACCCTGCCAGAAGAGGAGCTGCCTCTAGTAACATAAGTCATCCATACCCCTTTGGACCAAGCCACATGATTTGCAACACCTAGAGTGAGCTGAGGTAAATTGATGCCATGGATGACCTCTAGCTTGTGAATAGCCCGGCACAAACTGCCATCTAGATAAGAAAGTGTGTATGTGCTAGAAACCTCTAGGGTGCTCTTAGAGTGAATAACCTAGAGGTTTTTTACCACCATCTTGAGATCAAGATAAAAGGCCTGAACATCCTTGAGCTGATGAAAGACTACAATAAGCTCCTTGTTCAAGACCTTTATATCTCCCATTGTAGCTAGTTGATTTAAATTGCCATGAGCCACCAACAAAGAGTCATCAATGTCCTCTTGCATTGGGCCGGATGGAACTTTAGAGAGCAAGAAACGAGACTCATGCTTGCTTAAATTCTTAAAAAATTCCTCATAGATGATGCTTTGTTGCGAGTAGACTCATGCTTGCTTAAGCCATCTTTCCTCAAAACACATTTCACTAGACTCATGACTTTGGGGCCTGACCAATTAAAAACTACCTTAAGGTGCCTATTTGAAACAACTCCTTGATAACATGGGTCATTGGTCTTAGAGCATTGGCAAGCCATAACAATGTAAGCCATGGGACACAATAAGACCATAACATTGTAAGCCATGGGACCCAATAAGACCAACACTAGCAAAAATGAAGTAAATGTTGCTCTACTATAGTCCTCTAGGCACAATACACTACCATCACTCTCATAGATAGAATGAAGTAACTCTTGAAGAGTTTCACACATGACACATAACAAGCCCATATTATGATATTCTCACCAAAGATATGTCACCTCCCACAAGGTCAATAGAGAAATGAGGAGTAATTATTAAACAAGATGCTTGGCAAGTCTAACAAGCATATTGATATGCTAAAAAAGAGGGGATGTGTCATAAAGGTGATTTAAGCTCAAATTCACCAATCCCAAACCAACATCCCAAAGAACAAAATGAGTGGAATATAGAGGTTAAATAAGCACCAAAAGAGTTCTAGATGTGTCCAAGAGTTGACACTATTTGCAATGATGATCGAGAAAGGTAATTGTTCAATCTCATCATTAATCATCAATTTGCCACCTTATTGCATTTATGAAAGCAATGAACAAGAAGATCTCATTAGAAAACTTACACATAACAAGGACTTCCTTGAAAAATCCTGATGCCTTCCAACTAGGTTAGGAGGAAAGGCTCAAAATAACTGTTGACGAGTTCCTTTCAACAATAAGCTTTTCACAACCAGTATCCTTGGTTAAAGCAAGATCTCCCAAGAATGCCAACCACAGAGCATCATTATTGGAACGTTTTCCAAGAAAAAGGAACCAACCTTCACCAAACTACCTTGGTCATCATGTAAGACCACACTTGCAATAGCAGACCCTGGATTGACTCTAGAATCACAATCGAAGTCAAGCTTATGAAAACCGGGAGAGGCCTTCTCCACACAACCATTTTATGAACATCATGTTTATCAATCAATGCTTTAATGTTGGTATGAGGGGAATGTTCAAGACTTCTAGAAGAGCAATTTTCAGCCAACATTTCTCCAAAGAGCAAGACTAATCTCTTAAGATCTTGCTGTTACTTTTTAGCCAAATACCCCAAAAAGAAAAAACCAAAGAGATCTACTAAATATAGTAGAGATTCTTAATAACTTTAGGTCAACAAAAACTACTGTTTGTGAACAGAATCAAGAAACACTTAGTCCATGCCTTATCTCTGGGCCAATGTAAATCAAATAGTAGAGAAGTCACACTAAAGCAACAAATGGTTGATAGACTCTGTACATTTTTAAATAGACACATTGGAAGGACCATGGAAATCATGCTTCCTCAAATTGTTGGAAGTGATAATTTTGCTTAGAGCTGGTAACTAGACAAAGGCATTTGATTTAGGCAGAGTAGACTTACTCCAAATCACATAGATTGACAAGTTAGCCAAGGGGGAAGCGATTCTTGCTGCTTAGAGAATAATTAGACTTTACTTTGTAAGAATGAGATAGATCACCAATCCACCTAACTTCATCATGCTTATCCACTTGATGAATAAAGATGTCCATCACATGAGAACTCAGAAAATTTTTGCTCTCAAGGAAAATGAAGAAATGCAAAAGATTTCCAATACTGTTGGAGCCTGTTATCCATCCACACCAATTCCCAATAGTTGTAGGCTTTCGAGCCCCACTTTGGACTCGAACAAGATTGAGCCTCATCCAAACTAGTATGATTGCAAAGAGCTAGAAGTCTGCCCAAGAGCCATCTTCTAAATCTTTCGAAAGCCTAAACCAAATTAACTCTCACAATTCACCTTGAAATTGCAGATGGAGTAGCTGCTAGAGATTTCTCATTTCTTCCTTCGAGAAGAGGCACAATGGATCCAAATTATTGAGGTATTCATGGTTCAATACTGAACACCAAGTTTGATTAGCTTCCACCAGAAAACTGTTATTTTTCATTCTGCTGAGTAGATGGAAGTGTCCCTTTTAGCCTATTTAATTCCTGTAGGCTGATTTCGGGCTTTGTTAGAGAATAATTTAATTAATTAAATAAGTTGTCCAATAAAGTAACTTTCCAGATGACTTAATTTTAATTAATTTAACAAGGTGATTTAAGTGATTTAAAAAGACAAATATAATAAAGTCTCTTTATTAAAGTGCTTTATTGATTTATTTTAAGGTGGGCATTAAAAAGTACCTTTGGGATTGTTCTATGGGGAAAATATAAAAGGTGAATTGGAAGCTCATTTGAATATGCTTGATTCTATTTATTTGTGGAAACTTGAAGCTTTTAGTGAGAGCAAATCCTAGAATGAAAACTGTAAGGGAATTGGTTTCGGTGTTGAGACATCTACCCTAGCAGATTCGTAGGTAGAATCATATAGGTTTCATGTAGGCGCCGAACAATTGAAGATTAAATAATTTATCGGAGGCTTGTAGGCAAATGATAAATTATTAATTCTCTTTGAATTTATAAGTGAAAGGTATATTCAAGGTTTTGCACTTTCTGCGCTATCCATATGGTAAAATCAACTAATAAGAATGGGATGCCAAAGGGAAAGATTTTGCTGAAAGTATAAAATATTGTTTCTGGCTGGGTGTGAGTGTATTTTCACCAAAGGAGACATGAGACTACCTTGTTGCTGGGCGCTAACATTTAACTGCTAGGCATTGCAACTATGGGGCAGATTCGTGGCATTTGAGGGTGTTTTGGCTGGCCACCATTATTCATGGATGTGGTGTGAGGATTGCAGGGTACCTAGCAGCAGAATTAGAGTTGTCCAATCATTTAGCGAGCATGTCCTATTGTTGGTGCAAGCTTTTGGGAGTTGCTAACAAGCTGAAAGGTATGATGCTGGGATTTGGAATGATCTAGTGCCTTGAGAGTGGAGCGACCTGCTGATAACTGCACATTGGAGGTTGACATATGGATTCCAAAGAGGCCAGGAAAACAGAATAAGCTATTTTCTGTAATTTGTTTCTCAGGCCAGCAAATTGTAATGTTCAAATTTCTTAATTTCTAGACATATAGCATGTATGGCAATTGTTCAATGTAATGTTTCCACCAAACCAATGAAATGTTGAATGAGTTTTAGTGATGAGATTATGTTCTAAATTTTCCAATAAAACCTTCCAAGTAGTAGCAAACAGAATTCCCACATATTTCAATGCATGCAAAAATGTTTGACAAAATGTCTGTGTAGCATCTTTATGCAAAATGTACAAATTTTGGTAAAGGAAATTGGGACAGTATACTACAGTGGTATCAAAGCCCAGTATCTTGCCAGCAGTGGGAATTAGAGTCGCTTTTTATAAGCAGAAATTTCTTATGCAACCAGAGGATTCACGGAGGTATTATTTTAGAAGAAGGGCAAACAATCTGCCAAACCAGCTAAAGACTGAAGAGGAAATTCCTATTGCAGATTTGTTTGCTGAGAGAGCTGCAAGGAACATGGGTGATAGGGATGATCAACAAAATCCTAGTACTATGTGTTGGCATTTCAATTAGCACCTCTGGAGTGCTTATTGGAAACGGACAGCTATGCATAGTGCATGATGACTGCTCTTCAAATTATGGAGGGGAAGCTCCCTCTTGTTTGCTGATGTTTGCGTAAAAGTAAAACGGACTAAATGTTCCTATCTTTTTTACTCAACGGGCAAGACACAAGGGTGCATAAACACAACAATGTGTTGCAGCTAAGGTTTTCTCTGGTTTCTGCAGATCTTAACTACAACTAGGCTGACTTTTAATCTATCCTATCTCCTCAAAATAAATAGAGCATGAGGGCATAGGAGCAGGAATGGATTGGTTGGATCACTTGGGCTGACTGTCTCTCAGAATGCGTCTGAGGCTCTGAACTCTCAGATTTATGCTGAAATAAGGCTTTATGCAAGCAATCACTCTTACGGTGAGCTGAAACTTAGGATTCCCTAGGAGGTGACGATACCTGTCTGAGGTGTAGGCTAAGACTTAGATCACTAGACACAACAAAGGACGATGAGCTGAATAATAGGATTCCCGAGGAGGTGACAACACTTGTCCAAAGTGTAGGCTGAAATACAAATCATTACACAACATTAAACGACAATCATTAACATCAAAATACCCAAGGAGGTGATGACACCTGTCCAAGGGGGAGATCAAAACAATAGATTGTAAGAACAGGACGTTGAAAGAACTTGAAACTTTTGGATCAAATTGCATGTGCCTTTTGATTTCTTTCTTCAAACTTTTTCAATGAATTACAAAGGTTTGGGGCAGCAAAGGTACGAAATCATACACAATTGCTTATCAAACCAAACAACTCTCATCCAAGAGTGAACAAATATAGACTTGCAAACTTGTTGGCACAATGGCACAACAATTTTGTGTAGTAAATAAAGGTTACAAAATAATGAGCAAAGGCTCTTATTTATAGAAGCTCAAAGGAGTAGGAAACCCTAAAGTCTCCTTGAGTTAACAATTAGTTCTTGCCAATCTGCAAGATTTATTCCTATGTCTAAAAGTAGGTGACCTAGCAGTTAATTGGAAATCTACTTCAGTTAACTGAAACTAAAGTAAAAGTGAACTCCAATTACAAAAGTGCCTCCAAAATAGAGATCCATAATTAGTGGAGATCTGGAATAGACATCCATAATTAGTGGGATCTGACATG
Organism: Sequoia sempervirens; assembly: GCA_007258455.2. NCBI lineage: Eukaryota > Viridiplantae > Streptophyta > Pinopsida > Cupressales > Cupressaceae > Sequoia > Sequoia sempervirens. Next base: position 65,828,784 of record VDFB02000015.1, read on the forward strand.
CATGATCATCGGGATAGTGAGTTAACTTAGAATGAGGCATCAAGTTAACTCCTGTTGCCATAAATGCTATTTTGGAGGGTAGGACATCCTAACTAGGTGTTTTACACCTCATCACCTCTAGTCAACAATTCCTCTAGCCAGTCGTTGACTTCTTCTGCCTCTAGGTAATCAATGCTTTGTAGGGTGATGACATGTCGCCTCAACATCTCTTCGTGACTCTCAATCTGCTGTTGATATTCAATCTTTGTAGCTGCGTCATCCAGCCTTGTTGATATGAAGTGTGGAAGGTAGTGTGGTAGTAACCGGTGGTGGCTCTGTGTTTGGAATGACTACCTTCCGCATTTTCGCTATCCATTAAACGGTGATGTCATTTATGTTACATCCCGTACATTGAGACTATGAAAATTGTTATGTATTTTCAGATGCAAGTTTGTTACAAGTAACTGCCTTCATGTGTTTATGACATTGAAAACACATTAGTAGTTATTTTTCTTATCGTAACTATAATGTTAATGAACTTGTTTAATTTTGCAAGTGGATTTACTGTTCACATGAAGATGAATGAGATCATGAGATTTAATTTAATGTATATTATATAGTCGTTGTGAACGATCTAACCATAATACCTGTCAGTGGATGTAGGATGGACAACGCCAAGGTAATGTCCCCTTCTCGAACATGATCTTTTCTGTTGACCGTTGGCCTATTCTGGAGACTCGTAGGCTACTCGGGGGTGAAAATTAGGGTTTCATGTTTGGAGGTTGCTATTGCTCATGTTTTGATGATTGAACTGCGGATTCCTTCTGGGTTTTCCGTGAGCTTCGTGGTGATGTGATTTTCTTGGCATTCCAAGCACCTTCATGAATTTACTATTTTTAGTAAATTCTATTTCTGGCAGTGGTCCTGTTGGCTTCGGCACGGTTGGCTCTCATCTTCAGTCAATCCAGTTGGTTTGATCAATCTTGACCTTGGGAAGCATTTTTTGGTGAGATAATTCCAGTTGATTTAAAAATGTTATATTTTAATGTTATAATACCCCCTTGGCCTAATCTCATAACTTAATGTTGTATTAAAAGGTGGTCTTTAAGGGGTGGCGCCTCATTGAGGTAATTTTATAATTATTAAGGTCAAATTGAAGCTTTAAGTTGGACGCCTATATTGAAGAGATGAATTTCATTAAAGTAAAAAATGAAGCCTTGAAGAAAATGACGCCTTTTCTTGGAGGGAAAAGAATTAGGGTTTCTAGAAGCTTCTGGAGGGGTCTTCACAAATTATAAAAGGACGTCTTGGGTCCTCATTTGGGCATCTGATATCTTGAGTAATGTTATGCTGCCGAAATGGTGCTGGATTGCTTCGAGGAATGAATGCCTCCTAGCCTTGGCTCGACTTCGTGCTTGAGAGATAGCACCTAGTGGAGAGGTTTGCTTATTGAGTGGATTCTGTAGTGAGTTTTGCATTGTAGCCATTGAGTTTTGCATTGTAGTTGTGGTGTTAAACAGTTGTATTTCAGTTATTTGCAAATTAATCGAAAATCTGGAGTTGCTGGAGTGTGTTGCAGATTGAAGTTTTGACTCATAACTCCCTGTGTGATTTTATTCTGGTTCTGGGTAGTTTACCCATGCATTTGCTAGTTAAGGGCGCCCCTTTTTGAGAAGTTTGGGATTTTTTTATGAAGTCATTATTTTTATAGAGCAAAATCGCCCTTCCCTTGCAGCCGTACCATTATGTACTTGCATTGGGATTCGTGCAAAAATAAACACAGCAGATTGGAGTCATTTTATGGTTCTCACTTGGGCGCCATCAGGTTAGGAAGATAATGCATTTGGTTTGAGGTCTTTAGGCTGAGTATTGATTGAGTTACGAGCATTTAGGTAGGGTGCTATGTTGCTGGTTTTGCAAATTAACATGCTGGTCTGTCAGATCAGTTTTGAGAAATCTGCATTTTCTTCATGGATTGGTGTTAGGGAGTCCTAAAAGGCCTTGTGAAAGACACCTTTGTTGTTGCAGCAATTTGAAGAGCATCTAATCCTTGATCTTGCAGGCATTCTATATCTCATTGTAAGTTGTACAGTAGTACTGTCAGCATTTCTCTTAATCTTGCTTTATCATGTTTTGTAATGCCTACTTTACATTCTGAAGTTGCATTGTATTTCTTTATATCTCCGCCATATGGTCGCCTCATTTCCGTACTGATTGGGTAGCACATACTTGGTGTTGAGTTTGCTTTCAGCACTTGTAGTGGTAGAGATCCTCTGACCATATGTTCGTCCATTTTGGACACATTCTTGGTTAGAGTTACCTTTCAGCACGCATTGAGACCCTCTGACCATATGTTCGTCCATCTCGGGCACATTCTTGGTTAGAGTTACCTTCAGTTGCAATTTGTTTAAGGCACTGACGATCCTCTTGCCATATGATAGCCTCTCTCTTGTTGAGATTGAGTGCGCATTCTTGGCAACGAGTTATTTGTAACTGCTGGTTTGATTGAACTCACCCTAACGGATTCTTGTTGTTGAGTTGTAAAATTGAAAAAAAATTGGCTCGGAATATTTCAGTGGTATCAGAGCCACGCATCCTGCCATCCTGTGAAACAAACCTTCTATGAGTGACAGAGAATAGAGATACTTAGCAAGGGAATACAAGAAGGCTACCAGTCAGTTTCAGTGGCATCAGGCTCCGGAAGGTCAGACAGCTTCAGAGGTATTAAGAGCAAATTGGGAATCTTCTTCGGGAGAAGAAATGGGGGATAATGAGAGGACATCGGGTGGTAACAGAGAAGATAGTGGGAAGGGAAGAGAATGATCGATAAGTACGGGAAAGAGATTTGAAAGGAAGATGGATGCCTTAATGGATATGGTATCTCTCATGATGGGGAAAGTGGGTCAGAACCCAACTCCACAGAGCAACCTAGGACATAGAGGAGAACACAGTGCCACCAACCAGCATGATGGACATGCTGCTCAGCCTGCTTCAAACAACACATACATTTCTTCCAGGCCATTCAAACCCACCTTCTTGGCACCAGTAAACTCTCAACCTGATCCAGAAGAAAATACTTCATTTGTGGAACAGTTGAGACTCGGCCGTGCTGAGTATGATTCTCTACCTGATGAAATTAAGATAGATATGTCTTACAATGATTCTATGGATCATAAAAGGAAGAATAGAGGACAAGGAAGACATTATGAACAAAGAAAAACAACAGTACATGGAGATTTGCATCAAGCTATCAACAAGGTCATGCTTCCACATTTTGATGGGAGTGAGAACAGTTCAGCCAGAGCTTGGATACAGAAGTTAGACAACTATCTAGCTCTTAGACCCATGGCGGAAGAGGAGGCGATTAAGTTCACTACGCTACACCTAGATGGGGTGGCGCACGAGTGGTGGTACCATGGCCTAGTCACCTTGGGTCATAGGTCTATCACTACCTATGATGAGTTCACCAATAGGCTCATAGAGAGATTTGAGAAAAAAGATCCTGAAGTGCATTTTAGAGAATTGGCACAGCTTAGGCAATATGGCACAGTTGATGCCTACATAGCTGAATTTTAGAGACTTTCAGTCATGGTCACAGGAATCACTGAGAGGCGTTTGGTGATCCTATTCAATGAAGGATTGATGGAGCCACTCAAGAGTTGAATTAAAGCTTTTGATCCACCCTCCCTACAGGAGGCAATGAAGAAAGCAAGAAACATGGAATGGGCTGCTCCTAAAGCAAAGTTTCAACCCAAGCCATCTTTTCACAAAAGGGATAAAGGGAAAAGACCTCAGCATAAGGAGTTCAAACAGCATAAACCTCATGTCACAAGATTGGATCTTGAGACACTTAACGAACTCAGAAGAAAGGGGTTATGTTTCCGGTGTAGAGAAAAATGGTCCCAAGACCATATTTGCCCAAAATGAGTCAAATTTCATCAAATTGAATACTATTCAGCTGGAGAAAGTAATTCTGATTTTTCAGACCAGCAGTCTGATTTTGATGACAACAAAGTGGAAAGAGCTCCAGAAGAGTCTGAAGATGAAAAGGGAAGTGGAGGTACCTTGGCTCAACTTTCGAGCTTTCAAAAGAATGAATCCTTCAAATTTCGAGGGATGATTAAGGGGCAGCGAATAGTTGCTTTGATTGACACTGGAGCAACGCATAACTTCATTGATGAAGTTGTGGTGGCAAAGAAGGGGCTGCAAACAGAAGAGTTTGAAGGCTTCAAGGTTATGGTTGCTGATGGATTTCACATCTCATGCACCAAGAAGATCTCAAACATGACTATGCAATTGGGGAACTATGAAGTCAAGGACGACTTCTATGTAGTCAACATTGGAGATACGGATGCCGTTCTAGGCATTCAATGGCTGCGTTCACTTGGAGAGATCTCTCTAAATCTGCAAACCATGGAGCTCAAGTTTCAATCCGATGGGAAGAAGGTAGTGCTAAGAGGAATGTCCAATGGTGGTCCTCGGATTGTGTCATTCAAGAGAATGGCAAGGCTGATTCGTCATGATCAAGCTGAGTGGGCTGTAGAATGTATGATTCTTCCTGCTAGTCCGGTTGAAACAAAGAGAGACTATCCTCCTGATATTTAGTCTTTACTCACAAAGAAGAGCAAGGTGTTTGCTGATTTACCACCTAGACCACCTTTTGAACGGGGTTCAGAGCATGTCATAGAGCTCAAGGAAGGAGCTAAACCTTATTACAACTCCATATCGGTACCCTAAGAAGCAGAAGGACGAGATTGAGAAAAACATCCAGGAACTCTTGGAGATGGGCTTCATTCGTCCAAGCAAGAGTCCCTTCACTTCAGCAGTTGCTCTTGTGAAGAAGAAGGATGGTACCATCCGCATGTGTGTGGACTATCGTGCTTTGAATCAAAGCACCATAAAAAATCGATACCCCATTCCGAGGATAGATGAGCTCATTGATGAGCTACATGGAGCCAAGTTCTTTTCAAAGATCGATTTGAGATCAGGGTACTACCAGATTCAGATGAGAGGATCTGATGTTGAGAAGACAACTTTTAGATGTCACTATGGCCACTTTGAGTTTCTAGTCATGCCATTTGGGTTGACTAATGCTCCTGCTACCTTCCAGTCTTGTATGAACAGAGTCTTTCAGAAGCAATTGAGGAAGTTTGTATTGATATTTTTTGATGACATCCTGATTTTCAGCAAGACATCGGAAGAACATCTCAAGCACTTGGAGGAAGTGCTTAGCATCCTAGAATCTGAGAGCTTGTTTTCCAAAGAATCCAAATGTGAATTTGGAATGAAGGAGCTACTTTACCTTGGTCACATAATCAGTGCTGAGGGAGTGAAGGTTGATCCTGAAAAGATCAAGGCAGTTGTTGATTGGCCACCTCCTGAAAACTTGACTCATTTGAAAGGGTTCTTGGGTCTTTGTGGATTTTACAGAAGATTTGTGAAAGGCTACTTACAGAATGCCGCTCCTCTTTCTGACCTCACGAAAAAGGGGGCTTTTTGTTGGTCAGAAAAGGCTCAAACTACTTTTGATAAGTTTAAGAGGATCATGAGCTCTTGTCCGGTTTTGGCTATTCCAGATTTCTCCAAGCCTTTCGAGCTACAGTGTGATGCATCCGGTGAAGGAGTTGGGGCTGTTTTGATGCAAGACAAACATCCCATTGTGTTTGAGAGCAGAAAACTAAGACAAGGAAATGCTTGCCATTATGCATGCATTAGCTAAGTTCAGACAGTATTTGGTGGGAAGCAAGTTTGTGGTCAAGACTGATCACAATAGTCTCAAGCACTTCATGCATCAGAAGGATTTGAACGAGAGGCAACAAAAGTGGGTGAGTAAGCTTCAAGCTTACGATTTTGACATTAAGTATGTCAAGGGAAAAAACAACATTGTGGCTGATGCTCTATCTAGGAGACCCCATTTGAGCTCATTGTGTGAACTTACTGTTGATTGGAAGGACATGTTGCTTGCTGATTATGCCAAAAATCAGTTTGCAACCAGCATCATTGAGGGTACTTTTCATGACGAAAGGTACAAGGTGGTTGAAGGGCTGATACACTACAAGGGTAGAATCTTTTTGGTGGCTGATTCTAAGCTCAAAAAGAAGATTTTGTTGACATTTCATGACATTCCGCTTGCTGGTCATCAAGGGTTCTTCAAGACATATAGGCAGATTCGGGAAAGATTTTCTTGGAAAGGGCTGAAAGGGGAAGTTCAACGCTACATTCAGGAGTGTCCCACTTGTCAAATGAACAAGAATGAGCATACTCTACCTGCTGGTTTGCTGCAACCTCTCCCTATTCCCAATAAAAAATGGGAAAGCATATCGATGGACTTCATCACCGGGTTGCCCAAGGTCCAAGGGAAGAACTGTATCTATGTTGTAGTGGATAGACTAACAAAATTTGCTTACTTCTTCGCCATTACCAGCTCTTTTTTAGCAGCCCAAGTTGCAGATCTGTTTTTTCATGAGGTGTTTAGGTTACATGGGTTGCCAAAAAACATTGTGAGTGATAGGGACAGCAAGTTCCTAAGCACTTTTTGGCAAGAGGTCTTTAGAATGAGTGGTACAGTGCTTACTCCAAGCACTAGTTATCACCCCCAAACCGATGGGCAAACTGAGATAGTGAACAAGTGGTTGGAAGGCTATTTGAGAAACTATGTTTCGGAGCAGCAAAGAGCATGGGTGAAATGGCTTCACATAGGCGAGTATTGTTATAATTCTTCTTTTCACATGTCAATAAGGATGTCACCTTTCATGGCTCTTTACGGTTATGAGGCCCCTAGCTTTGCTGATTTGGTGTTTGGTGATAGCAAAGCCCCTCAAGCCAAGGATTTGTTGCAGCAGAGTCAGGATATCTTGAAATCCTTGAAGAACAACCTTCAGATTGCACAAAATTAGCAGAAGATGTACGCTGATCAGCGGCGTATTGAGCGCTCTTTTGAGGTTGGAGATATGGTTTATCTTCGACTGCAACCTTACAGACAGTCTTCTCTCAAGAAGAGTGGAGCTGAGAAGCTCAAACCTCGCTTCTATGGGCCGTTCAAAGTTATCAGAAAAGTGGGAGCAATAGCTTATGAGTTGGAGCTACCTTCGAGTAGCAAAGTGCACAATGTCTTCCATGTGTCTCGCCTCAAGAAGGCACTTGGACACAATGTTATTGCTTCATCACAGTTGCCACCTTTGGATGAAGAAGGACAGTTAGTTTTGATTCCAAAAGAGATCCTTGATTCCAGAGAGCATTCTTTGAGAAAAAGAACAATCAGAGAGTATTTGGTGAAGTGGAAGAACTTGCCTATGGAGGATGCGACTTGGGAGAATGACGAGATTCTGCAGCATCCAGGCTTGCGATTGCTTGAGGACAAGCAATCTTGGGGAGGGCGGACTGTAATGTCCCCTTCTCGAACATGATCTTTTCTGTTGACCGTTGGCCTATTCTGGAGACCCGTAGGCTACTCAGGGGTGAAAATTAGGGTTTCATGTTTGGAGGTTGCTATTGCTCATGTTTTGGTGATTGAACTGCGGATTCCTTCTGGGTTTTCCGTGAGCTTCGCGGTGATGTGATTTTCTTGGCATTCCGAGCACCTTCATGAATTTACTATTTTTAGTAAATTCTATTTCTGGCAGTGGTCCTGTTGGCTTCGGCATGGTTGGCTCTCATCTTCAGTCAATCCAGTTGGTTTGATCAATCTTGACCTTGGGAAGCATTTTTTGGTGAGATAATTCCAGTTGATTTAAAAATGTTATATTTTAATGTTATAATACCCCCTTGGCCTAATCTCATAACTTAATGTTGTATTAAAAGGTGGTCTTTAAGGGGTGGCGCCTCATTGAGGTAATTTTATAATTATTAAGGTCAAATTGAAGCTTTAAGTTGGACACCTATATTGAAGAGATGAATTTCATTAAAGTAAAAAATGAAGCCTTGAAGAAAATGACGCCTTTTCTTGGAGGGAAAAGAATTAGGGTTTCTAGAAGCTTTTGGAGGGGTCTTCACAAATTATAAAAGAACGTCTTGGGTCTTCATTTGGGCATCTGATATCTTGAGTAATGTTATGCTGCCGAAATGGTGCTGGATTGCTTCGAGGAATGAATGCCTCCTAGCCTTGGCTCGACTTCGTGCTTGAGAGATAGCACCTAGTGGAGAGGTTTGCTTATTGAGTGGATTCTGTAGTGAGTTTTGCATTGTAGCCATTGAGTTTTGCATTGTAGTTGTGGTGTTAAACAGTTGTATTTCAGTTATTTGCAAATTAATCGAAAATCTGGAGTTGCTGGAGTGTGTTGCAGATTGAAGTTTTGACTCATAACTCCCTGTGTGATTTTATTCTAGTTTTGGGTAGTTTACCCATGCATTTGCTAGTTAAGGGCACCCCTTTTTGAGAAGTTTGGGAATTTTTTATGAAGTCATTATTTTTATAGAGCAAAATCGCCCTTCCCTTGCAGCCGTACCATTATGTACTTGCATTGGGATTCGTGCAAAAATAAACACAGCAGATTGGAGTCATTTTATGGTTCTCACTTGGGCGCCATCAGGTTAGGAAGATAATGCATTTGGTTTGAGGTCTTTAGGCTGAGTATTGATTGAGTTACGAGCATTTAGGTAGGGTGCTATGTTGCTGGTTTTGCAAATTAACATGCTGGTCTGTCAGATCAGTTTTGAGAAATCTGCATTTTCTTCATGGATTGGTGTTAGGGAGTCCTAAAAGGCCTTGTGAAAGACACCTTTGTTATTGCAGCAATTTGAAGAGCATCTAATCCTTGATCTTGCAGGCATTCTATATCTCATTGTAAGCTGTACAGTAGTACTGTCAGCATTTCTCTTAATCTTGCTTTATCATGTTTTGTAATGCCTACTTTACATTCTGAAGTTGCATTGTATTTCTTTATATCTCCGCCATATGGTCGCCTCATTTCCGTACTGGATTGGGTAGCACATACTTGGTGTTGAGTTTGCTTTCAGCACTTGTAGTGTTAGAGATCCTCTGACCATATGTTCGTCCATCTTGGACACATTCTTGGTTAGAGTTACCTTTCAGCACGCATTGAGACCCTCTGACCATATGTTCGTCCATCTCGGGCACATTCTTGGTTAGAGTTACCTTCAGTTGCAATTTGTTTAAGGCACTGACGATCCTCTTGCCATATGACAACCTCTCTCTTGTTGAGATTGAGTGCGCATTCTTGGCAACGAGTTATTTGTAACTGCTGGTTTGATTGAACTCACCCTAACGGATTCTTGTTGTTGAGTTGTAAAATTGAAAAAAAATTGGCTCGGAATATTTCAGTCGACGGAAAAGGAGATGTCATCAGGGAGAGGTTATGATAACAAGGATCAATTTTATTGTCTACCTTGAGTCGGTGTACAACAAATATCTAAGTTGTAACTTGGCCATAAGCAATTCAAAATAATTAATTATTCTCTAAGTCCATTTATATACATATATATTTATCTTTAATAATTATAAAGGGAGTCTTTAGTTAATTAATAAATGAAATTTTATTGGCGTCGGGTCTTTGAGACGGGCTTCTAGAACCTCGTCACTTGTGTGGAGAAATGCCCAAGAATGGGTAGATGAAAGGATTCTTGGAACCGTTTGGGAAACTCAAAACTCCTTAAGGAAAATCTAACCTTCATTCTTCATTTTTTTCCCATTTTCGTCATCTTGGGCTCTCATACTTTCTCTCTCTGTGTGGGTCAAGCTAATATTTTGGTGGCTTAAAGACTTTTGGTTGCCTTTGTGATTTAATTCCAAAAATTTCGTCTTTCACTGTCCTCACCATGCAATCTTCTTTCTTACAACTGAACGTCTCTTTTCCCCTATATTTCTTTTGGCTGGCTCAAGCTCTTTCTAAACTCCGTTTCCTTCTTCACTGTTGGTATCTTGGGAATTTAAAAATCATCTGGGTAAAGTTTTGTGGAAGTGGTAGTTTGGAGTCTGGAGGCTATGTTTTTCATCCTCAAACCTGTTAGTGGCGTCGTTACTTGTCTCTGTCCGTGATTCTCTTGCTTGGCTGGAGCGTTGGTTCTTGGCTTTCGAAGTTATAGAGGAAGAATAGTAAAAATCAAGTTCGATTATAATCTTCAGGCAAGTAATGAGTAATATTTTCCATTGTAATTTTATTGATGAGCAAATTCTACACATTTTTTGGGTTGCCATTTTCTTTCAATTATTGTTTCCTTGCTGGTAAACGATTATAAATCAATGAAAGAAAGAATAATTCGAAATATTGTTTTACTCTTCACCGATATATATACCTAATGGAATGGACGTTTTCTGAGTTAATAATCATACTAATTTTTCCTCCTGTTGGGGTTTGTCGATTGTTACCAGTTTAATGTGAACAAACACTTTCCTTGTTCAGTCTGGATAGTGTCGACCTTAAGTCATTTTTTTTGCTATCTTTTATATTTTATTCATCCTCAGTCATTTGTGGTTTGAATTGTATACTTGATGGGGGAACTGAAATGATTGTGGAACTCTTAATCTTTACCTTGTTGAGATCGGACCTTGTTTTTGTAAAAGGGTATTCTGCTGGGTCATGACCTGAATATCTCTCAATTATGAAACCTGGGAAGATGTTTTATTTTTTTCATCAAACTTTGTCTAATCAGCAACCCGAACCTTAAACCAGTCTTATTCTTTTGTTGTATGGAATTTCCCTGAACTTAAACATATAAGAGTATTTATTGAGAGCTTGTCTACCCTTATTTCAATACATTCTTTCTTTCAATGGTTAGGATATAACCTGAAACATATGAAAAGAGAACCAAATTGACATCTAGACAATAAAACTTTGAGACAATGTAATCATGTCGAGCAAGGGTGAGAGTGCTGACGGCACAGGAGTGCCAGTTTAATTAAAGAAATCCTTGGCCAAGGTACGATGCTAGATTCAACATCTGTCAGCTATCAAGTACCAGATATACCACTGATCAGAGTGACCTTTCTAGTTGGGAGGTACCCTTAGTAAGGTCGATCAGAAGGTATAGGTCCTTGACATTAAGCTCAGAGGTATGAAGATGATAAAAGAAAGATCCTTGTTAACTACCCTCGCGAAGGGACAAGTTCCTTCAGTTGAAGGAACACGGGAGACCAGTAGGTCTTCCGTTGGGCAGTAAAGCCCCTGATGATACCTTCTTTTCCCTTGAAGACTAAGTCAAGATCAAGTGTTTCAGCTTCTTAACTGTAAACTCTTGAAACCCTATTCTCTCTCTTAAAGCTTTTGCAATGATTACTTAGTGTAGAATGATTAGTTGTAATTTTATTTTGGAATAAATGAAAAGTTAGTTAAGCTCGTTACATTTCTGATATTGGAATTCAGTGAATGCTCTTTCCAGTTAATTCCGTTGGTCATTTCTTTTCAGCTGAATTGAAGTTTAAGAATAGTTGAAAATTGAATGATATATAAATTACTTTATTTTGAAGTTCTTACCGTTTAAATGAAAAGTAGAAACCCTAGTTTAACAGTTATTTAGTTATTGTTCTTCTGTGAATCGGTTGGTGGAAACAATAGTTGTTTCAACTCAGCTGAAACCGAAAACTTAGATGCTAGTTGAAATTTAAATTGATTCAGTTGAAACCAATTTGGAAACTCTTAAAAGAAAACAAGTTAGTTATTTTCAGCAGAAAATTGGTAGTTAATTTTAGAAGATGAGATTGAGTTGTTACAATTTACACCTTTCAAGGCGTCCAATTTGAATATGGGCTTCACTTGATGCATGTCTGTGTCGAGTGTTTTCAAAAATTCGTGAAGTAGGACCATTTTGGTCTTGATTTCAACTTGAGAGTATTGTATTCTAAAAAACTTGACTGTTGACTGTAAACATGGATATGTTCAGACAACTTTTTTTGCAACTGCTAAAAATAGCTTGCCGAGGGATAATTTTTATGAAAAAATATGAGACGTGGGTTTCACTTAGAATAATTTTCTAAATAGACCCAAAATGTCAGAAATCCCAAGAAATCACTTTTCCTCGTATATGTAAGAGCCCTTCGGGGCAGAGGTTTCAGAGGCAGCAAAGGCTTATTTTTCTCGGAAAAATCTAACACATGGGTATTGTTGGCACTTCAAAGCTGAACAAACCTAGTTTGTTTGATTTTTGAAATTGTGACTTTTTCCAGAAACCCTAAAAATTAGAGGTAGCAAGGCAACTTTTTCTGGTAAAATCTGGCACGTGGGTTTTGCTGAATATGCTATGTTGATCATACCTAGAAAACTAGATCTATGAAAAACCTCTGTTTACTTGGACATGCAAGAAGATCTAAGACAAGAATAAAAGAAAAAGAGGGGAAGAAGTTTGGAAGTTATAAACTGCCTTTCTAATCCTTCAAGAAAATCATGCCTGGAGATGCAAACTCTGATATACTGTCACTTTGTGCAACTAATTCTTTGAAAATATGAAGAACGCCGAGAAAGCCCTTTGTTAGATCTTCAAATGATGTTTGGAGAGAAAAATATTCGTTCTTGAGCTCTAACCTACAAAGAGAGATAATGAAGAATGGACACCTAAGCTTGATACATATTGATTTGGAGTTGCAAGCATCAATTAGGCGCCAACATGCTGATTGAGGAGTCAATCTGACTGATTAGGAGTTCACTGGAGAAAATTCCACCAATTTGGGGACATTTTAGACATGAAAAGGCTTCTAAAATATCTCAACTTCAGTCAACTGGGCCTACTTTGACTTTAGGCATCCAAGTTGAGGATTTGAAAAATTTTCATTCTTTTTTTGTGAAGAAGTGCCTCAGTTCGATCCTTGATTCTGGTTGCTCGGTTGATCTTGAAGTGTTGTTGACAGATCCATTGTTGAGTTGAATCAACTCTGATGAAGTGTGCTCGGAAGCTGAAAAGCTAAAAACCTGAATCTGATGCCTCAAAATCTTGGGCGCCTTTTCCCAAAAGGGTGCTTTTTTTATCAGACTTAATCATTTTCTTGGCTGCTTTTCATTTCCTCCTTTTTGACCTTCAGTGCCTTGATCTGAGATCTCTCATGACTGATGATTCCGGCGAATGTGCTGAGATGTGGAATGGGTAACTAGTTCAGTACTAGAAAGATTGACTGGCCTTGCAGGTCATGAAAGTTGGTTTAGAGACCCCAAAAGTTTGGGCGCCCCCGGCTTGTAGGGGTGCCTTTGACCTTTTGTGTTGAAATTTTCATCTTGCAACCTTTCATGAACAACCTTAGTTTGATCCTTGTCGTTAGATGTTTGATTTATCTATTGAACCTATTGACGGTGTTATTACTGAGATTGATCAAGACGGAGAAGGACTTCCTAGAAGTCACGGAGCTTGAAGACTGCATCTGACTGCCCAAAAGGTTAGGCACCTATTTCTAGGAAGGTGCAATTTCCTTAACACTTAGCCAATTTTTTTATGCCTTTCATCTCGCCTTTGCATCCAATGCTTTCTGCTTGATCTTTGTTTGTGAATGCTTGACAAGTCATGTGGGTGTGCAACTGGATTGGTCGTGAAGCTAAAAGGATGTTGAGCAGATGCCTTGTAGAAAGCAGCTGCTAAAACCTTCATTTGGTTGCCTAGAATGATGGGCGCCCTTGGTTAGCAGGGGCCCTTTTGCTTTGATGTTCATTGATTTACCCTCCATTTCACATGCTTGGATGATCAATAGCTGTCGTCGTTTGATGTGTATTGTAGACTGGTGAACAAGTTCGTTGTAAAGCTGGCCTGATGCTAGGGAGATCACTTGGAGATAAGCTTGCTCAAAAATTGACATTTGGATAGTCTCATTCTTGGGCGCCCCTGATCAGCACGGGCTCTTTTTTATGTTTTGATTGCTATCTTTGATGCTATTTGCTTTCAGCATCTTTTGTCTTCGCCTCTGTTGTCAGTGATCGATGAATTAGGTGAACTTGCTTGATGATGCGTTGGAAAGCTAGCAAAATTACGAAGGAGATGACTATCTTGGCAAGACTTGATGATTGCCTTTGACCTCTTGAACTTATGGGCGCCTCTGGTCAGAAGGGGCTCTTTTGACTGTAGCTTCATCATTTCCTTTAAGATCTTCACCTCTTCGCGCTTCGCATTTACTGTTGTAGCTCGACTAACTTGATCTCCGTTGTCGACAACGCAGACGCGTTCACTATAGCAATTGCTTTCACCATGCTGCATGTACGGGTGCTTGAAAATTTCACCAAGACATTGACTACGTAGCAACTTTTTGGTAGCAAGGCGTGCATCTTCTAGACTTAGAAAATTTTCAGCATTTTCGACCTTTGAAAATCCCCTCCGTCATGAAGCACCTTTTCGAACATTTTCCGCCATGGATTCTTTGTTGAAGCTTTTGAGGCTTAGATTTTGAAACCTGTACTGACCATCTGCCATTAATGGCTGCAGAGGTCCTAGCTTTTCTCTTGAAAAATGAAAATAGACCCACCAGAGTAAAACAAGTTTTTTGGTGATTTTGACTTGACCAGTGTGATCGTGAAGCCAATTTATCCTATCAAAATCATTTTCAACTAATTTTGGAAAGGTCCTATTTTTAGGGGTTTTCCTAAAAACAGGGGTTTGAAACCCTAATTTGCAAATTTTCAGAATTTTGCAAGTGTCTTCCTTGACATAAACCCACAAAAGCCTATGTTTTGTTTGACCTAAAACAGATTTTTGACAACAATTTTGCATGATTTAGCTCATTTTTAGCAAAATGCCTTATTGAAGCAAAAATTTATTATGGGTACAACACTATGCAAATTTTAAATGACTTGGCTAGAGGACAACAACAATTGGTTTAGTAGATCACTCAGATGATACAAAACAATAATGGAAACAATAGAAACAATGGCAATAATGAAAACAATGTGTTGGCGTAACAACGAACACCTTTGGAGTATAAGTTGGTACGGACAGCTATGCACACTACGCAATGAGTGCTCTTCAAATTAGGAGGGGAAGCTCCCTCATTGTGCTTAACAAAAATGCTTGTAAAGGGAAAAGTAATCTAAACTATCTCCTGTCTTTTTGTCTCAGTTGTAGAGGTACAAGGCTTTTACGAAAACTCTATACGTTGCAGCTAAGTATTTTCTGGTTTCGCAGATCACTAACTACAACTAGGCTAATTGCTTAAATCTATCCAGTTTCCTCAAGAAAACAGAGCATGAGGAAATGGAGCAAGGTTTGATTATCTGACGATAAACAAGTATAGATTCTCAACTTGAAGGAAGGTGGCACATCTATCAGCTCAATCTAAACAAGTTTATTGAAAACAACATCACACGATAAACTGAATACGGATTCTCAACTTGAAGGCAAGGTGGCACAACTATCAGCTCAATCCAAACAAGTTTATTGTTCACAACAACACACGATAACCAAGTGCAGATTCTCTACTTGAAGGCAAGGTGGCACAACTATCATCTCAATCTGAACAAGTTTATTGGACACAAAACAGATTTATCTAACTAAGGAAAGAATTCACCATTATAATTGCATGAAACCCTATGTGGCATAACAATTCATCATAATAGTAAAAACGCATGAACAGATACGTAAAGAGCAATATTGAGGGCAAGGTAGGCACGCGATATTTCTCCTCGCGGCAAAAGTTCTTGAACAGATACAATAATAGCTTATACTACAGAAAGGTAGGCACGACGATGTATGCTATCACGCAAAAGTTATCAACATAAAAAGCTCTTATTTATAGACATCAAAAGGTGTAGGGAACCCTAAAATCACCTTGAGTCAACTCCAGCCTTGCAATGCATGCAAGATTTATTGCTAAACCCTCTAATAGCAAACTATATAGTTAATCGAAAATACTCATCGCTAACCGATACATCTAATCGAAATGGTAAAAACTTCTTGTATTAACATAAAAAGAGGTTACAATTTATAGAGTGCATAAAGCACTGTAGATATTAAAAGTATCTACCTAACTGCAAGTTACTGTAGAAACAGTAACAACAAAAAAAGACTAACAACATTGACCATTAAATAAATATAAGAATATAATTTATTCTAACACCCTCCCTTAATGGTCAATCCGTCAACAACACCAAGTTGCCCCCTGAATTTTACAAATTTATCCGGGCTCAGAGACTTGGTGAGAATGTCTGCAGTCTGATCCGCCGTCGGAACATACTGCAGCTGAACTGATCCGTCTTCTACCAGCTGGCGAATGTAGTGACAATGAAGCTCAACATGCTTGGTACGTTCATGGAAGACTGGATTTTTGGCCAGTTTGAGCACCCCTTGGTTATCAGTGTACAAGGAGAAGGTCCCGCTTTAGACATGTGGCATGTCGAAGCATCCTACGGCCAAACCACATACGCTTAACGCCTCGATATTCGTTCGTCGAGGAAAGAGCCACCGCCATTCTTGCCGTCCATGTAACAAGACTGTACTAACCGGAAGATACCTGTAGATTTTCTGTTATCCACTGAACGCCTAACTGAAGTTCCGGTAACTAATCAGATTGGATCATTGTATCCATACAGAATGCCATAGTCGGAAGTGCCCTTAACATATCTCAGCACTCGCTTTGCTGCAATCCAATGATCAACTTTAGGAGTTGTCATGAAGCGAGAGATGTAGCTCACGGCAAAACTGATGTCTGGTCTAGTGGCAGTGAGATAGATGAGACTGCCCACTAGTTGCCTGAATGTCGTTTCATCGACTGGAGGTGAATCAGAGTTGGCTGATAACTTTAGCCCCTTCTCCATGGGTGTGGAAGCAGGTTTGCAGTCCTGCATTCGGAATTTGTCAAGCAAACTTCTGGCATATTTTGACTGAGAGATGAAGATGCTACCATTGGTCCGCCAAACTTCAATACCCAAACAATAATGGAGAAGCCCTAGATCTGTCATGTCAAAAGCCTGACACAAAGCTTGTTTGATTGCCGCAATCAAATGTGTTGAACTACCAGTAATGATCAAATCGTCAACATAGACAACAAGAAATAGAATATCATCACCAGAGTGTTTGACATACAGATTACTGTCAGAAGGGCTGCGCTGAAAACCATGATCAACCAAGTACTGATCAATCTTGAAGTACCATGCACGGGGAGCCTGTTTCAGTCCATAGAGCGCTTTCACGAGTCTACACACTTGATGTTCTTTGCCGGCAACCTTGAAACCGGAGGCTGCGTCATGTAGACTTCTTCCCGCAAATCACCGCTTGAGGGCACTCTTGACGTCCATCCTGATGAACTCATCCAACCAAATTGGGCTGCACATGCAGAAGAAGACTAATTGTGCTCATCTTGGCAGAGGAGCAAAGTCTCCTCCCAGACAATGCCCTCCCGTAAATCCCCTCGAAAGTAAACTAACTGCCTTCTCACTCTATCCAAAGTACCATCCGTGATGATACTTGACCTTGTAAACCCATTTGCACTGAGGTTTCTTCCGTGAGGAAGATCAGAAAGAACCCAGGTGTGATTCTTCAAGAGACTATGATATTCTGCTGCATAGCCTGCTCCCACCTGGAATTCCTTTAGCCTCCTGAATAGGAGGCTCGTAGATGCTGTGGATGTTGGCCATAAGAGCGAAGTTGACTGTGGACTGCTGCTTGCTCTTGCTACGACTTGATCCCCTCAATGAGTTCATCATCATGAAGATCACCGATAGTCTTGACCCACCACTTAGGCCGACGAGTAGAAGTGCCAACATCTGAAACAGGAGTAACAGCATCGCTTGGGATTTCTGGAACAAGGTCATCTGGATGTGAATCCTGAGGAAAGTCAGGTGGTGCAAGCTCAGGACCAGTAGACTCCTCATCTTCAGAGTCAGAATGCTCTGAAGCCCTCCCATCATGGGAACCAAGAGGAAGACGAACACCCTTATCAGGAACCTTCTAGGTTGATCCGCAGGATCGGTTGTAGAAACAAAGGGACCAGAGTCTCATCAATCACAACATCACGACCGAATATGAGACGGCCGGTCCACATCAACCAACTCGTAGGGCTTTGTGATTGTCAGCTATGCGAAAACATAAGTGTCTGGCTCTTGAGTCCAACTTGGCACGCTTTGGCATCTCGAATCCATACATGAGCTGCTGAACCGAAGACTTTCAAATGGCCCACCTTAGGCTTCGCGCCTCCGACTGCTTTCCGGAGTCATCTTTTAACGCCTGCGGTAGGTGACCACCGTAGAGGTAGATCAGAAGTGTAGAATTTTTCCAGTATTTTTAGGTACATTTTCACTCGAGCATAGAACGAGCCATTTCAGTAATGGTGCGATTCCCGTTCGACGACACCATTCTGCTGAGGGGTGTAGGGTGTGGTAAGTTGGCGCTTAATGCCGTGTGCAGCACAAAAAGAAGAGAAGTCAGCTGAACAAAACTCCCCCCCATTATCTGACCTTAGAGTAACAATGTGAGAACCGGATTCCTTCTCAACTAAGGCCTTATACTGCTGAAATGTACTGAACACATCTGATTTATGTTTCAAAAAATACACCCACATTTTCCGACTGAAATCATCAACAAACAATAAAAAGTACCTGGACCCAGTAACAGAAGGAGTATTCATTGGCCCACATACATCGGCGTGAACCAATTGAAGTACCTTGGAGGCTCGCCAAGAATCACCATCCGAGAACGGTGTCCGATGCTGCTTGCCAGCTTGACAAGCTCCACAAACTCCATGATTTGTAGTTTGGATCTCAGGTAGACCAGCAACAAGACCCTCCCGAGATAACTGAGAGAGGTAGTGGACATTCAAGTGCCCATAACGCTGATGCCAAAGTTTGCTGATGGTTGTACTTCGGGCTGCGAGAGCGTGCTCTTGAGAATCACCAGAATCAGCAAGTTTGTACAGACCGTGATCCTCAAGTCCCATAGCAATTGTAGTACGAGTCTCCCTGTCAACGATGCTGCAGGTGGACGAGCTGAAAACAACATCCAACTGGGGAGAATGCCGCATGATCTGACTGACGGAGAGGAGATTATGTTCCATGCCGGGAACATAGTAGACATTGAGAAAGAGTAGATTTCTTCCCCCTGAGTGAATCTGGACAGTGCCCTTACCAGCGACTGTGTACTCTTCACCTCCTCCGAAAATGACAGAATCTGAGAAGGGTTCGAACTTTGTGAACCAATCCCGACGATGAGTAAAATGCCGCGAAGCCCCGGAATCGATATACCAGGCAGAAGAATGTACCGGATCTGCAGTTCTCTTGGCCATAAATGCATAGAATGCAGACTCTTTCTGCTCAGTGTGCTCAGCGACATGTGCCTTTTGTTGAGATCCTCCCTGCTTCTTTTGTTCAGAAGCCATCCGAGTGCGACAATCAGCCTTAATGTGACCGTATTTGTGGCAATAATTGCACTGAACGTTCTTCTTCTTCTTGCTGTCCTGTGAAGAACCAGAGCCTTTTGGCTGAGAAGATTGAGGCTTCCCTTTGTTCTTAGCAGAAGATTTGGCTGAGAACGCCTGTTCTGTGGAGGACGAACTGGCACTGCTTCCAAACTGCTGTCTCCAACGATCCTGTTGTAGAAGCTTGTTACACAAGTCTGGAAACTTCAAGTCAACATTTGTTGAAGTAATATTGAGCGTCTCAATGAAATGCTCGTAAGATTTTGGCAAACTCTTAAGAGTAATGACGACCATGTCCTCTTCCTCCATCTTTCGTCCAATGGCTTCCAGCTGGTCTCGAATCTCTTTGATCTTTGTCAGATGCTCTTGAAGAGTGGCGTGCTTCTCGTCCATCATTATTGAAAAAAGCATGTTCTTAAGAAAAAATGCACGACTTTTATCTGACGTTTCATGAAGATCCTTCAAAGTTGTCCATACCTCAGCAGCTGTTTTGCCTGACGGTACTTGTGGCAGTTGATCGTCAGTGATGGAAAGCTTGATGAGCATGATGGCTTCCCGATTGCGTTCATCCCATTTATCCTGATCTTTTCCAGCTACAGTGGGTCGAGGTGAGTGCCCCAAGACGACCTGATCGAGACAACGATATTCAAAGATCGTCAACATACGCTGCTTCCAGGTGTTGTAATTCTTCCCGTTGAACTTCTGGCTGCTTTCGAGCATTATGTTCGTGAGAGATGCCATCACGTACCTCGCGGTCAAATTGGTGAAGGCAAGATAATGCAAAGAAAACAGAAATACAGAAACCCGAACACGGATTTTGAGGTTTTACTGAAAACCCAGAAGAGATAAATAAAAACCCAGAAGGATGGAAGAATACCCAGAAAATTTTGACAACACGGATTTCGAGGCACGGAAAACGAGGTACCCAGAAAAATCTAGTGACAACCCAGTTGAGATCTCGCAAAACCCAGAAGGAATCTGCGATCAGAAAAAAAATTCGACCTCAAACTGAGGCACAAATTTCGATGCACAGAAAACGAGGTACCCAGAAAAAATGGACGACGACCCAGTTGAGATCACGGAAAACCCAGAAGGAATCTGGAATCGAAAAAATTTCTGACCTCAGAAGACTGGTCAAAACCCTAGGTGAAGCACGCAGAAACCCTAGCCGCCATAAAAACCAGAAAAAAATGCAGAAAAAGAGCTCGAATCTGCACGAAAATTTGGCAAAAGAGATGCCAAACCCTAGGCGACTAAGTTGCAGGAAGGGGCGACCACGATTTTGCTAAAAAAACCACCCAAAATCAAGCAAAAACGCGAAAAAACGCGATTTTATAGAAAAACGCGATTTTCAGACCTGAAATCCCATAAAAAAGCAGATTTTTTTCGCCCAGAAACGCGTTTTTAGCACGCAGGAGAAATACCACGACTTGCAGCAAGAGGGTCGAATTTTCTGTGAGAAAATACTCACGAAAATTGCAGATCAAAGCCCTCGAAATTTCTGGTAAAAAAAAAAACGCGATTTTGAAGCTCAGAAACCCTAGCACAGAAAAAATTCGAATTATGGCTGCAAATAGGCCCACGAATTTTTAGGGTTCTTTTTTTTCTGCTCTGATACCATGAAATGGTAAAAAACTTCTTGTATTAACATAAAAAGAGGTTACAATTTATAGAGTGCATAAAGCACTGTAGATATTAAAAGTATCTACCTAACTGCAAGTTACTGTAGAAACAGTAACAACAAAAAAGACTAACAACATTGACCATTAAATAAATATAAGAATATAATTTATTCTAACACTAACCTAAATGGACAATGTGCAAGCATGCACGTCCTTATTTAAAGCAAAGTTAACTGGACACTACCTTCAGTTAACTGGAAACCCTAACCCTAACTCCTGTGAAGATAATCCCAAGGAAGAGATAAGCACTTATGAATCAGCGAGTGAACTCAAGACTGAAAGTCGAGTTAACTGCTGCTCATGACTCAACCCTTGAAACTAACTGCAGGTCCCAACTGGCAGATCACTCCAAGTCATCTCGGTCCAACACCTTGACCAAGAATTCATCAATCACTCTGTCTTTTGGCACTTTGACGTTGTCAAAAACAATAATCTGTCTCTTCAATTCTCTGTCACTCTCCTTGATTGTATGCATGCATTCTCTGACATCTTCAGCTGCTTTCTTGAAACTAGCTGAAATCACTGAAATGTGATCCAACATAGACACCACAGGATCTCCATCAAGATATCACGAACAAGCTTCTAAACTCAGTTTGTACAGCCTCGAGATCAGCGTAGGTATCATCTTCACGAAGATAATGGCACAGTATCTGAGTGACTTTGGCGGCTCCATAAATGGAGTGATCTCTGTTCCTTTTGCAGCTTAACGCTTCATTGTCAGCTGCTTTGATGAAAACCTAAATTAAGACCGATTTGGTCTTGAATTCAGTCTAGTTGAACCGCCTTCTGAAAAACTTTCCTGTTGACTGTGAACACGGCTATGTTTTGACAACTTTCTCTAGAAAGCTAAAATGGCTCCTAGTGAGGCTAAAAATACCCTGTCGGAGGATAATTTTCACCAAAAATTCTGAGACATTGGTTTTGTTCGGAAAATGATTCTAAGACAACCCACAACATCAGAATTGCAAAAAAATGTCGTTTAGCTTGACATGCAAAGATTCTTCAATCGAGAATTGCTAGGGTTTTTAGAGCTTCCTGGGGCAATTTTTCTTGAGAAAATCTGGAACATGGGTTTTGTGCACAACGGAATTTTGAACAAACCCAGATGATGCAATTTTCAAAAAGATGTGATTTTGGCCCACATGCAAAGAAATCTTCAGAAAAAAGCACAGAGCTTCAGAATGAAGGCTGCGGAGCAATTTTCTCGAAAAAATCTAAGACATGGGTTTTGCTGTTGATGCTGAAATATGCGAACCCAGATGGTCAAATTCTGAATATTTTGCCGTTTTCTTTGACATGCAAAGAAAGTACCTAAGATGAGAAATAGAAGAAATAAGACAGAAGATAGAAGGTTTTGTTTGTTCTGCTTCTATAGAATTTGCCTATCTCTGACTTGGATTTGATGTAACCTGCATGCAAATTGAAAACAAAGTCTGGAATCGCCTTCCTCTGAGCAATCTGAATCCGTTGCTATGAAGAATGCTAAATTCTGACACCTGTAGCACCTTTAAATTGCTGCTCACTCAAGAAGAATGTATATTTCTTAGCTTGTGATGAAGAAATAATGGATGCCTTTTGTCTTTAAATAAATAAAATTCATTTAAAATTCGTCCATCTTCTCAAACTCAAAGCGCACCTCTTAATTTGGTAGTTAACTGAGCCTCAAATTAGGGCGCATGCTTAACTAAGCCTTCAAAATGAATGCCTAGAATGTGATTGGCTGTGAACTGAAGCTTAAATGCATGAAAATGATGCTTTAATAGAGCGCCACTTTTAACTTTAGTTGAACTGCCCATGCAAATCAGTTAAACTTGTGCATGCAAGTCAGTTAAGTGCACATGCAAAACAGTTAACTTCACATGCAAATTAGAACTTAACATCCTTTTCAGTTAACTGAACATGCAAATGCATGCACACTGTAGATGAACTGAACTTCTAAAAATAGTAACTCAAAATGAACTTCAATATCTTCTGCATGCAACCCAGAAATCGTTCAATTGAACTGAAGTCAGAAACCCTAATTAGGGCGCACCAGTCAACTTGTTTTGAAAAGTCAACTTTGACCCTTAAGGTGTTTTTCCAGACTTAGCCAATTTTGATGAAAATTTGGATTGTAACCTTCGCTGGAGCCTCTGTTTGAGCACTGATTCCGGATGACTGACAAGCCCGATTGACTGGCTGACGAGTGCATTGTAGAGTAGAACAAAAACTGATCAAAACACTCCTTGAGACTGCAGACCATAAAACTAAGATCTGAAGGCTCAAAAATCCAAGCGCCCTTTTCAAAAGCTGCTCTTTTTCTCAGACTTAGTCAAATTTCTCCATCTTCATCTCATACGAAGGGAAAAATGAATCCTCTATACTTTTGATTGACAAGGTTTCAGGACTGGATAACTGGATCACTGTGAAGCTAACCTCATTCCACACAACAATTCAAAGACAACATTTATTCAAATTCCAACATCTGAGGGTTGAAAAACAAGGGCGCCCTTTTCAAAAGGTGCTCTTTTCATCCCAGAGATAGCCATTTTCTCAACATTTTCATCTTACGAAGGTAAATCAGATTCCCTCGTATCTCACATTCAACAAACTTTCAGAACTGACGAATTGGTGCAACGTGAAGCTGAAACCATTCCGCAAAACAACTGCAAAGGAACATTCCCCAAGAAAACATCATCTGAGAGGTGAAAAAGGAGGGCGCCTTTTTCAAAAGGTGCTCTTTTTTCTCCAAAGATAGCCATTTCTGGAATTGACCAAAATATCACTGAAACTTTGATTGCAGGCTGACAGGTTATCTTCTGATCTGACGGAGACAGGCAATGGATAGCTGGACGTAACACGAACAAGCTGAATATCTAAGATCACCAAAAAGAAGGCATTAAAGGCCTCAAAAGCTCAAGCGCCTTTTTGAAAATGTGCTCTTTTGCTTTTTCCTTAATATTTTGACCAAGAATTGACCCCATGTTTGACCTCTGGCTCAAGCATTTCGGCAACACAGATTCACCCACTGATAGATGCGTCGCGAAGCCTGAACAAATGTGAGACAAACATCTTGGGTGGCATTTAGTCAAAAACCTTCATTTGACACCTCAAAAAGATGGGGGCCTTTCTCAAAAGCTGCTCTTTTTTCCAGTGTTAGCCAATTTTGTCGTTCCTCTTGTTTTGCGCTATATCTTCCGTAACTCGCACGAAACAGGTCCGTTTGATAAGCTTAATAGCCCATTGCGAAGCTAGCGTGTTACCAAACAAATGTCTGTTGGAGGTGACAAACCCTAAAAATAGGATTTGAGCCCCTAAAAGATAGGGCGCCTTTTGAAAATGTGCTCCCCTCTCCAGAGATAGAAAATTTTGATGATTTTCCTTCAAATTTTCACTTTTCTTGAATTTCTTCAGTAACAGACTGACATGAAACTGACACAAGCTCCATATTTAAAAAGCCCAAAAATGACCTTCTGACATCACTTTAACAAGATTAAGACTAAATTAAGCAAAATGCCTTAGTGAAGCAAAAAATTTGGTTTGGGTACAACACAATGGCAACCTTGGAGAGGCAAGTAGCAATAATATCCCAACCAACAATAACTCAAAAGCAGCTAGTAGAACAACACATAGACCTCTAATGCCTAATTTCTTAGAAGCACCGCTAAGAGGACAAGCAGGACAGCAGGGAGGTGGTGAAGGTTTTGCAAACTATTCGAGGGAATACCAATCATTAGGTGATGAATTTCATGCAGCCACGTCCTTAGCAGATTTTTGCTAGGTGAAGTACAAGAATAGGCCCAAAGGAGATAGGGGACAAGGACCTATCCAGGAGTTGCAGCGTAGAGTGGGCAGGTTTACCATTCCCAGTTATGATGGTTCCAACAAGTGTACTGCATGTTCGTGAATGCAGAAATTAGACACATATTTTCAAGGGAGAGAAATTGCTTGAAAACCCACAACTACACATTCAACAACTTAGGAGCCACATTAAATAAAAATATCTTTGATTTGTTGGTATTCATAAATTGACTTGAAACATGTCTAGACATCCAAAATATATTTAAAGACATGTTTTTGACATAGAAGCTTCCTCAAAGAGAGTAGTTTCATTAACAAATTGGAGATGGTCACAATGCTAAGCTATACATCTATCCAAGGATTCCACCATAATGATAAACAAAGAAGGGGAAGGGGGTCCCCTTGCCTTATACCCTTCAAGTGGCTAAAGAAACCCAAAGGACACCCATTAAGAAAAATAAAAAGCCACACATCTGATGTCACATTAAGAGCCCAACCAATCCTTTTTGCATCAAAACCAAAGGAGGCAAGGGCTGCTTTAAGAAATGACCAGCTAACCTTGCCAAAGGCCTTAGCTATAGCCAAGTTGACCTCCATACCTTATAACTTACTAATACAAAGTGAGTGTGTAGAATCATGGGTTAAAAGAATACTACCCAACAACAAAGGCCCCTTGCTCAAGGGAGATAATTTTAGGGAGAATAAGCTTAAGTCTTTTATCAATAGCCTTAGAGATCACTTTACTAACCATGTTATAAAGTGCAATAAGGCGAAACTCCAAGAATAAGGCTGGATTAGCTTTCTTCAGAATGAGAGCAAGGAGTGTGCATAAAGTGCATTTGAAAAATTTCAACACTCTCCTAAATAACCTTGATTAATTAACAACATAAAGCAACTCTTTTCCAATCAAATCCCAAATTGTCTAGAAGAAAACATGAAACTCATTTGGGACAAGGGTCTGATCACCTTTTAGATGAAAAAGAACACTTCAAACCTCATCCATGGAGAAGGGCTCCATAAGCATAAGGTTTTGGAGCTCATCTGCCAACTATGGGATATATATTGCAAGAGGGGGACAAAGGAGTCACTATTAGATTATTTTGAGGCCAAGAAGAGGTTCCTAAATAAGCAATTTGCCTTAGAAGTAATCTCCTTGGGAGCGGTCAAACTAACACCAGAGCTAGAGAATATGGAAGAGATATGGTTAGCATTTCTTCTAGTAAGTCACAAATTGAGAATACTTAGTGTTGTGATCCCCCTCCAATATCCAATGGTCATAAGATTGTTAATGCCAAAACAATTCTTCATGGATCAAGACCTTCTCCAGCTGGAAATGCAACAAAGCTTCTTCCCCCAAAAGTTCATCTGTGATACCAAACAATTGGGTATCCATGCTTACTTTTGGGAGATGTGAGACCAAATGATTAGATATCCAAACCTTGAGGCATTCCTTAACATACCTCAACCTTTGGGAGGTGTGATGCTTCAGAAAGACATAGGACACAGGAACTGAATTCCCCCAATTTTTCATCACAATGGTCAGGTCTTTATGGTGCAACCACATAATCTCAAATTTAAATGGGCATCTAGGAGGGGGTGATTAAACAATACTTCTAGCAGAATAGGTGAGTGATTGAAACCAGCCACCGAGATAATAGAAGAGACCAATAACCAAGAGTTGGTCATCCATTCCACTGGAACCAAAAATTTCTCCATCCCTTTTGCTATAAACCAAAGACTTTGCACTTTTTATTCCAGAAACTCCCAGATTTAGGGATCACATCAAACAGATTATTCTGAGAATAATGTCATTAAATTTAAGCTCTAATCTAGAAGAATGAGGAACATCAACCCATCTGTCCTCAACACCTGGAATAGCATTAAAGTCACCTCCTAAAAGTACATTCTGATCCTGGAGGAACTTGAGCTGAGAAAAGATCTCCCCCCATACATGATGTTTGCAAATGGGACTATTAGGCCATACACATTGAAAAGGAAACTCAAGATCTGTTCTAAAAAAGAGCAAAAGGAAGAAGGAATCCAGTTTGAATCCTTTGCTAAAACAGGAATATTCACTCTCCCAGCTTTCCAAAGAATACATAAGCCCCTAGACCTACCAGTAGCATCAAAAGTAACCCCTGACCAAGATTTTGAAAAGGAGGAGAGAAGAAATTCAAGCTTAGAAGATATTGGTTTCATTTCTTCCAGCAATACCACATCCATAGGATTAGAGGCTAGATAGTTCTTGACTACTAGCGTATTGTTAGGGGCATTAAGATCCCTCACATTCCAAGAAAGGACCTTCATTTTTGATTTGGAGGGTCCCTCCCTCTCTACCCTAGAATAAAAGCATCTAATGTTTGTTGAGCATCAGCCCCAATATCTTCAATTTTCAAAAGTAGCTTCCTTGAGTCATTCCACCTAATTTACTTTCTCCCTTTTTCTTTGTACTCAGCTGAGAAGATTGTTGGAGGAAATTAGCGTTGGAAATTCCACATAGAGCTTTCAAAACCTACTCAACATCCAAGTATCTTATTTACACTCTATCATCTTCCTCTAGCTTATTGAGAAAATAAGAAAAATGCAGGACAGAAGCAAAAATACAAGGCACACCCAGATCAATAGATGAGGAGGCTGGAGACAGACTCTAGAGGAGTCATCTCCCTCTTTGTTGGAGAGTTGAGGTGAGAAATGCGTAAGTGGCATCCTCTTCCTTGTTTGGGGGAGAAAAAATCTTGAGTGTCAGGAAGACAGATGGGAAGGCAGTTAATTGATAGGTCAGATGCAAAACCCTCAGCCTCTTAGGGATCAAACCCATCACGTTGAAGATTTACTGTCCAGACTGCTCCACATAATCCGGAACAGCAATTTGTACACAAATTTGAGTTTTTCATGCAAGTTATACACCATAACAATGTTGTATTCCAAAGTTCAATGATAATCACAATCAATTTATTGAAATTCTTCAAAAAAATCTGAATAGAGAGTGAGAAGATTCATCCAATCCTAAGGATTCTCAAGGGAACACTAATTTTCCGTTGGTAGCAATGAGACTGATTCCAACACTAATGATAGAGCTTTAAAATGTCAGAATCTCCTATTTGTTTCTTGGCTATTTTTTCAAATAAAGTGAGCATGCATTTCTGTTTTATAAATATAATAACAGTTTATGCTGATTGTTCAGAATCAGATTAAATGATTACTAGCTGGTTCTTTCCTACAGAGGTCCACTTCTGTCATGCAAACTTGAATGCTAATAACAATTGATGGTTCCACTTGCTTTTGGTTTTTCATATGTCATAGACTCATAGCAAATTAGAGTGTCACATTTTGTATATCTTTGTTTGATAATGTCTAAGCTTTTTTGACAAAATCTAGTAGCTCATAGTATAATGTGTTTTAGCTGGTTTGTCAGAATAATAGAGAATTCGCTGTGTAATCTTCATGTTAATAGGAGTGGTCTTTGCTGATAAAAGTATATAACATACACTTATCGGTATCCTGTTCATCTCCTATTGGAACTAATGTTAAGATAGGTGGATTATTAATCTTATCAATATCTGTGAACTTAAAAGGATACAAGCTTAAGCTTACAAAAAGATAATAAGCTAATATAAACATGAGCACATAAAATTATGTCAAACAAGACAAGAAATAACTTTCAATTATGCAACATTTGTTGCTCAAGACATGACTAAAACTATTGAGGAAAACCGAACAAGACCATTTTAAAAATATTTTAGTAGATAAAAACTAGTGTTTGTCTGAGTTTTTGGGATGACATAGAAATCCAATATTTGTAATTTTAAAAATAATTAAATATGATTAAATAATTCATCTAATATAAAATGTTTTTAAATTTATTATTTCTGGCAATGAAAAGTACAAAGTACAGACAAGCTGAGAATCACAAGTGACAATCATAAAAGGACAGAATAGTATTGTCAAAACAAGATATGCATAGCTGGTTTGAAGAACAGGCTCAGAAATTAGAGTAATTGTCTTGCCAAACCCAGCTGTACCTAACCTGGAGAAAAAAAATACTGCAAAACTGTTGAACCCAAACCCAAATTTGAACCAGCATCATAGTTTTTAATTAGGTCCTGTTCTTTTATAAGTGTTTTGTCTAAGTTCAGTATTTATAGTTATTTTGATAATGTTTATACCAATTTCCTATTTCAGATCATGTTGATGAGATTTGGATTTAAAGATGCTGGAGTGCCTTTTGTATGTTTATGCTGCTATATTGCTTTTCCTAGCTATTCCAAAGCTTCTTTGATATGCACTACGTAACATATTTTCTTTGGTGTCAAGTAAATGACAGTGCCCTAGCAGCTTTTTACACGAGGAGCTTTGTGGAGAAATTTCCTGATATAAAACCACCATTGCTTGAGGTTCGACATTGTGCATTAAGCAATATTTTTAGTTTTTTCGTTACTGTTGAATTCATTGAAATAAATAGCCATGTTGTATTTGATCACTGTGCTTATCATAGGATAATCTGACATGTTTTCCTAAATTGAAATGTTTTAGTTGGCAGTCATTTTTATCAGCATTGATATCCAATTCTTTTGCAACAAATGTTTGTGTTCAGTTTGGTTCTGTTTCTTTATAGTTCATGTTTGCATAAATCTTCTTTAAATTGCAACTGCAACTGTAAAATATTATTACATCCTGCAAGGAATCTTAAAGATACTGTATGCAAAATGGGGGTTTGATTTTTTAATACGTTGCTAAGCAATGTAGAAAGTGTGAAATAGTGCAATGGAGCCATGAACAACTAGAATCATATCCTCAAACATAAGACTACCCTGGCGATTTTATGGGAGCAATATTCTCCAGTACTTGTGAAATTGTCAGCTTGATCTGCTACTGTCAACCTCTCTCCACCTTTCTAATTTTTCAAAGATTTGGTCCTTGAAAAGCAAGAGAGGTAAATAGACTCCCAACAATATAGGCAGAGACAGGGACCATTATGGGTACAAGAATAAAACCTCACTGTTTTTGGACTTGGAACATAGCTTCTGCTGAGGATTCATCAAGAGAGCATCCCTAATTTATTCCTTGCCACATACAATCAACAATGCTAATGCTAAATACAGAATTTGAATGAATTCACAATTACATGCATTTAGTTTTTAACTCTTGATCCTGTGACTTGATTGGCCCGAATGGTGTGTGTACAACTATCATGTGCATAGCTAAACTATTTATCACATCTACTTGATTTGATTTACTTAGATGATTTTGTTTGATGGTTTTATTTATATTAGAACTATTAACTCACAGTGAATGTTTAATGTATGAAATCCAGAAGTTATATATTAAGGAAATAATGTACTTTATAAAAAACTTGTTATACCTTATATGGTGAATTGCCTTTTAGTCACACTGGTCACTTTTGGTAATTTGGACCCATTCACATATGCTCAATTTCACATCCTGTTCAATCTGTGTGCTTGGCCTTCAATTCATTTAGCTCTTTGAATTTTCCAAAGATAACTTGATGGGCCTATGCCAATTCAACATTGGTTTTCCTTTTACTATACAATGATGTGTCACACAAATCTTGATTCAGGTGAATAGCTTGCTTGGATTTTCATACCTACTTGTTAAGTAGATTAATTTGTTTTGAATTGCCCATCTCAAATCCATTTTTTCTGCTTTGGACATGTAATCAACTATCTTTGAGTAAAAGTAAGACAAGGATGAAAATTGATATATTGAGACCATCTCTTGAATTTTGTTTTGCATCTTTTTGGAAAGAGTATCTATACATGTTCAAACATGAGACGCGAATCCAATGGAAATGTCTGGTGTGCCTGTGACTTTGCATTCCCTGCATTTCATATTACTTATCTTTATTCATGGTTATCATTGCCAAAGCAAAACAATGCAATCTTGGGGTCTCCATTTTCATAGAGGATTTTGAATGTTAACTTTCACTTGCCTTGTTGACATGCTTCCAGTGGTCCATGGGATGTGTCCCCCACTCAAAACCTGGCTGTTTTGGGGACAGGGATGAAAAATCCCTCCCCTGTCCCTTTATTGCTGCTTTCAGGGCAGGACATCCTGTCTTGAAGGGGCTACAGGGGCGCTTTTTTCCATAGACTCTTTAAATTTATAATTTAGGAACCTCAAAAATATTTTTACTTCTACTTGCTTAAAACAAATGAAGTTTGCATAAGAGGTATGAATATTGTGAGCATAAAGGAAATAAAGTTCACAAGAACAGTCATGAAAACTTACACAAGTCACAAATTTTAATCCTAGAAACCCCATGAGGGGAAAACCAGACTGTGGTAGGGGCAAATGCCTTGCTGCCTTATATTATACTTTAGAAAATAAGTACAATCAGTGGATCCAGCATTGGCTTCTCTCTACTTTCTGTCCGACTCCATATAGTTAATGAACAGCTGAACTCCCTTGCTTTTTATGACATTTTTTCCAATCCTCCAATGATCTTAAACACTTGCTTCAATCTCTTTTTATAGGCTTGTTTGATGTTGGAACTATCTCTTGGGCTCTAGAAGAATTCCTATGTTTGCTGGAGGTGAAACTGTGTTTGTTGATTTCTTATTCTGAGTTTACATGGTCAGGGGTCACTTGAACAGTCACAGCTTGCTTTGTCTGAGATACTACCATCATTGTGTTACCTTTTTATCCACTGTCTGGGTTTTGAACTGACATTCTTGCCCATGTTTTGCTTACTAGATCCTTTTGAATCACACCTCCCTTCTTAGGGAACTTTTGGTCCCACAAAAACTTAACGAGAGACTAAGTGGGGAAAGAGTTCCTCCACTTTTTCTCTAGAATGCTACTTGGCTTGATTGATCTTTTGATCTTTGAGTCCTATCTTTCACGATTCTGGACTCTATACCTAGTTTCGTTTGTTTTCTTTTTTAGTACCACATTCTTTGTGAGTATGGATTTTCCTTCAACACCCATATTTTCTGAAGAGGGTAGCACATCTTCTTCTTCTTCTTCTTCTTCTCTATTCATCTAACATAGAGGGTTCATAAAGTTGCAAGTAATCACAATTTACTGCTAGGTGCATCTTCATGGAGGAAGATCACGTTTGAAAGCAATTTAATTTGTGGCATCCAAAATATTGAAAGGCCCATACCTTAGTGGCTTATTTTTTTAGCTTGTCCTTTTAGTCTATCTTTACCCAAAGAATGCCAAACTTTGTCTCCTACCTTTAATTTATGCTCCTATCTATGATGATCATGCCTTTGCCTTAGTTGGGTTTCGTTTAATCTTCAACAAAATTTGAAGCTTTAGCCATCTCATTTTCTTGCCCTACTTTGTTTTTCTTGCTAGTCAAAAGCTACATCAAGTGGACATGAGGGAAAATACCCCAACTCCAAGCATACCTTAAATGGTGATTGATTTGTAGAAGAATGAATTGCCCTAGTCTGAGAGTGTTGAATCTAAG
This sequence comes from Sequoia sempervirens, assembly GCA_007258455.2. Lineage (NCBI taxonomy): Eukaryota > Viridiplantae > Streptophyta > Pinopsida > Cupressales > Cupressaceae > Sequoia > Sequoia sempervirens. Next base: position 65,860,930 of record VDFB02000015.1, read on the forward strand.
GAAGTGACTCATCCTTTTTAGGGCACTTATTGTTGTATCATTAGAAACCAATAAAACATCTTCTTCTACCAAAGACTCTTTATCGTCTGCTTGCTTTTTAGGTTCCTCTTGTTCTTGCTCATTGGTCTGTTCATTTTCTTGTAGCTCTAGTTTTGGCCCTTCTTCCTTGGGTTTACCAGCTTCTTGTGATTTTGATTTGGACTTCATTTTTTTATCAAAATTGATTCTTTTGGGTCTTGTTCCTTGATCTCCTCCTTAGCCATTTCCCTTATGTATTCATATATTTTGTCAGGATAATGGTTCTCGAGTGCCTCCAAGTACTCATCAAAGGGGAACACTATCTTTGAAATTATTTGGCAATCTTCGATATTGGTCAAAGTTTTTGGAGGCCTCAAAGTTTGTACCTTTCTTTGTCCTTCTGTATTTTTATCAATAACTTTTAAACAAAATCAATGTCCTCTTCTTTTTGTAAGAACCTTGGCTGAAAAATGTTGTATTGGGCCTTTATAGAACCTTCATCTCTATCTTCCTTGTAGAATTTCAAGTCTTTGTGACTAGAATGCATCCAATTTAGTCAAAGTTTTTGGAGGCCTCAAAGTTTGTACCTTTCTTTGTCCTTCTGTATTTTTATCAATAACTTTTGAATGAAATCAATGTCCTCTTCTTTTTGTAATAACCTTGGCTGAAAAATGTTGTATTGGGCCTTTATAGAACCTTCATCTCTATCTTCCTTGTAGACTTTCAAGTCTCTATGACTAGAATGCATCCAATTTGTTAGCTTTACTATACAGTCTGGCAGGATCACAACTTTGATACCTATTGTAATGTCTCCTTTTCAATCCCTTTAGTTTCAAGCTCTAGCACACAATGACAAAATATAAACTTGCACAATTGATTATTAATAAGAATTCTTGATTTTCAACTTGTTGATTTAATAATTATTGCCAAAATTAAATTTATTAAATTGCTTTGGATACTTTGACATCTGCCCAAACTTATATCAGGTATTATTTTCTATGGTATTGTCAATTTTTCTTCAAGTCTACATCAGTTTAATGCCTTTGGTAAATAATTTCTTAATATGTTCGAGTCAAGGGTTTTCGTCCACAAACTCAGTAAGGAAATAAAAGGATTTTCATCCTTTAATTTTTGTCACGAGGGGTTTCGTCCTCAGGTTAAATGAACTGCTGTTCCATGCTCTCTAGGAGTAATTATCAGATAATAAAAATGTATTCTTCATATGATACTTCCTTCTCCTTGTTTGGTGTCTCTTATATATCTTTTTTCCTTCAATAGTCATGATTCTTCACATGCCCCTTGACTTTTGATTAAATTAAGCTTTAATTTTATATTTTATATTTATTTATTTATTTTTATATATTTTGAAATTTATTATTAGTATTATCTCTTTTCCAAAAGGAGACATTACAATGACAACATGAAGTGATCAAGTTAGCCAACTTGACTTGCTTAACTGATCCAATTGTAGATCGGACTGATTGCTTCAGATAGTGGAGTTGGGATTGTACGTGGTGTTTGTGTCATGCAGTGTCTTTTTGTCATTCTGTCTAGTCTTAGCTGCATTGGGTGTCTTTCATCCCTACTTATTTAATTTTTATAAAAAATAAAAATAAAGCTCTTCCTTGAGTTTCAGATACAAGGAAATTGTTTTCTCAACTAAAATTTGCAAAGCTATGTGGTATTTAGTAAATTTCAATACAAGGGTACAAGGCTGCCATTAGGACATAAGTTTCATAGACCAAATTAGTTGTAAAAGAGATTGTTGTAAATCATAGGCAGGTTCGAGGAGGAAACTGCAGCTTTATATTTTCTAATTCTTGGAGCCAACTGGTGCATATGTGTATGAAAGACAGAGAGATGGAGCGAGGGTTGTCATCTGATTGTGTTGACAGTGAAATCATTTTTAAGTTGTTTGACTTCTAAAAATATCTTTTCTTTTCTGCAGCTTTATGCATGTTTCTGGCAAGATCCAAGTGAGCATGTTCGGATGGCTGCACGTACTTTGTTTCACTGTGCAGCTGCAAGAGCAATTCCTAGTATTCTCCGTTGTGAGAGATTAAAAACAGGTATTGTTTTTGTATGACAAGTTATTTAGTGGCAGACTCAGTTGGCATTGATATTTTGAACACCATTTGTATGCTCGTGAAACATAAGGAACTGAGATTTGGCTGGACAGGTAAATTGTACATAAGCATACCCTTTATTACACTTAACTACCTCTGTAGTCTTTGAGCACAATTAAATATTTGGTTAACAATAACATATATTGAAATTTGATGTCAATAATCATCTCCAGAAATAGAAAGTAAAATTTTATTTGAAATATTAGTAAAAGGTAATGAAGCCTTAATCTTTATTAAACAAATTATTATTCTATGCTACATGTATTAATTTATATTTATTAAAGTATTATTGTAATATTTAATAGTCATCTTAGATTTTAGTTAGTCAGTAGTTTACTTTTAGTTAACTTAGTTCAGTTAGCTTTTAGTATCTTTCCATTATTTGCTTAAGTTAACGATTGTTTCTTTTTAGAAACATCATCTTGTAATTCTTTATATAAGGAGTTTTTTCTCTCCTTTGTATTTGGCGTTTAAATTAGCACCTCTGGAGTGCTGATTGTAAACGTTCAGCTATTTCAAATGTTTTGCAACACTTCTTCGTTATTTAAAGAGGAGAAGTCCCTCTCTGCTGGGAGCAATGCGTAGGGAAGGGAAATGTTTAACTAAGTTCCTATCTTTTTATGCTTCAGCGGCAGGACACAAGGGTGCACAAACACAATGCGCCGTAGCTAAGCTTTTCTCTGGTTTCTGCAGATCTTAACTACGACTAACTAGCTTTTATCTATCCAATACCTTCAAGATGAACAGAGCATGAGGGTAAAGGAGCGGGAATGGAATGGTTGGATCACTTGAATTCGCCGTCTCCAGAGGATATGACCGAGGCTCTGAACTCTCGGGTATACACCGGGATAAGGTTGGTACAAGCAAACACTCTGCACGGTAAACTAGATCTGAGATCTGCCAAGGAGGAGGGACTCCTATCCGAGGTATGAGCTTAAGAAATAGTTTACTAGAAACAACAAAATCACGATGCCTTGGCCAACGAGCTTGCTAAGGAGGAGGGACTCCTATCCGAAGTATAGCTTGGAAGTCAACACATTAAACAACATCAAACGACAACTGTCAATAACAAATATCCAAGGAGGAGGGACTCCTATCCGAGGAGGGAAATGAGACAACAAGCTATTAAACACAGGACGTAGACATAACTCAAATAAGATGATCAAAATGCAAGCGCCTTCTGATATTCTTCTTCAATGCTTTATCAACGAACTACAAAAGTTGGGAAAGCAAAGGCACGAAATCATGCACAATTACAATCATCCAACGAACTCTCATCCAAGAGTGAACAAATATTCGCTTTCAAAGTGTTGGCAACAATGGCGCAGCAATTTTGCATAGCAAGTAAAGGTTAAACAAATAATGAGCCCAAGGCTCTTATTTATAGAACTCAAAGGAGTGGGCAACCCCAAAATCTCCTTGAGTTAACAATGAGTTCTTGCCAATCAATTAGCAAGATTTATTCCTAAATAGGGGGAACAAGCAGTTAACTGGAAAGCTACTTCATTAACTGAGAAGTCAACAAAGAGTCAACTGGAAACTACTTCAGTTGACTGAAAGCAAACTAAAGGTGAACTTAAATGTAAAGTCTCCCTCCAAAATAGACATCCACATTTAGTGGAGATCTAAGATCCACAAATCGTGGAAGCCAATTAGACATCCTTAATTAGTGGGATCTGACAATGCATGATTTAAGGAAAGTGGAGTTAAACTTGGAAAGAAGCATCAAGTTAACTCCAACTACGTCAATATCATCTGAGTTGACTTGGAAAGAAGCGTCAAGTCAACTCAAGTCTCATGAATGCCACTTGGAGGGTGTATGGCGTCCTTCTCTGGTGCATTTATAGCTTTTCTCATTTCACCATTTCTGGTCAATAGCTCCTTGATCTATGGGTTGACTTCTTCCGTCTCCGGATATTCAATGCTTTGATGACACGACATCTCTTCTTGCACAAGCTATTGCTCTTGGTAACTTTGGCGGCTTCGTGCTTGGAATGATCTCTTCGCAGCTGGCAAGTCAAGGTGCTTACTACCATGCGGGAGATGGTAATATTGGTCTTTTTGCTGCAAGATCAGTCTTTCTTACTTCTTCGTCCAGAGTAACTGCTGCAGGTCTCCACTGAGCGGGAGATGTATTCTTTTTAAAGATAAAGATCTGCAGACTGTTGGTGATGTCCGTTTGCTCTCCAGCAATGTGTGTAAGATCTGGTTGGAGAGTTGCTGGTGCAAGGTCTAGTTGTTCAATTGGAGTCCAAGGACGCCGAATTGTCATTCTGCGAAGAAGAACTACTTTGATTATTTGTAAACAGGCGTGTTGGACAACCGAAAAACCCTTGAAAATAAGCCCTCTACAAAGTATTTTCGGAAAAAGTACGGCACATAGGTTTTGTTAGGTGCTTCAATCTTTGAAACAGACCGGTTCCTCGAGAATTTGGATTTTGAGACTTTTGAAAAACCCCCAAAAATAAGGCGGCCATTATCTTTGATTTTGGAAATTTGTGAATGAGTTCCTACGGAAAATTATGCTAGATGTACCCAGTTGATGCGATCGATGTAGCTGCCACCTTTTTGAAATGTGCAAGAAAGCCTAAGACAAGAAGAGAGGAAGTAGACAGAAGATGGATTGGAAGTTTTTATCTGACTCTCTGAGAAAATCCGTCTCTGAATCCAACCTCAGATTAGCAATCTTCTTCTGCTTCAGATCTGCAAGAAATATTGAAGAGCGGATGAAAACCTTGGCGAGATCACGTAAATAAGCGTCCTTGAGCTCATGGCTGTTCTTGATCATCAGCATGCAATGAAATAATGAAATTAGGGGCGCCTTCACCATGAATACATAGACCCAACCTTAGATCCACAAGTTTGGGGACCTAACTCACGATCAAAAGGTGATTTCCACTGATCGTGGAGTGTTTTAGCCAAGTTTTGCTCAAAATATCTTGACTTTAGTCAACAACTTGACTTTTGACTTCTTCAAGGCATCCCTTTTGATTTTTGCAAGTTTTTTATTATTTTCTCTCCTGAACAGCCTCAGTTTGATCCTGAATCTAGCGTTGTCTGTTGATCCTGAGACGTCACGGACACATTCATTGCAGAGCTGGATCCAAACTGAAGAGAAGTGCCTGGGAGAGATGATGATAAAAAGCTGAGTTTAGGGCTTCAACAGAATGGGCGCCTTTCCCAAGAAAAGGCGCTTTTGCTAATGCCTTAGTGAAATTTTGATCTTCGTTCTTCAGCCTTTTGAAATGACCTCTCGTGCTTTGATCTGGATTTCTCGTTGATTGGAGAATCAGATGATTTTGCTTGATGTCTCATCAGGTACCCAGCTCTGTTCCGCCAAAGATGACTGACTTTAGAAAACTTGGATCTCAATTTAGGGTTCCTTTATTCAAGGGCGCCCCTCCTTGAAAAGGGCGCTTTTACCTTTTGGGCTGATTATCTTCATATGAAAAGTTGCCTACTTTGATCTGGATTATCCGTTGAATGCTCTGTCAGATGTCGATGCTTGCAGTTGCGTTTCCGAGATCCATTTGGGCTGAGAAGGTTATCCTGGGAAGCCTTTAGTCATTTATCAGCATCTGGAGGTCAAGAAAGAAGGGCGCCTTTCTTTTGGAAAGGCTCTTTTTTCTTCGAACTTTGCCGTTAACTGTGGTTTCCTGACAATTCCTCAACTGCCTCTTTTTGCTTCGTCAGCAGCTGCTTGTGATCTATTCATCGGATGATCTGGATGTTGGTTTCACTGTTGAGCCAGCAATCAAACGTCGAGAATGACTGCTTTGGATGATCTTACTGACTGCATTTGACCCTCAAAGATCTTGGGCGCCCCTGCTTGAAAAAGGCTCTTTTCAGCATGTGAACTTGTTTCTCCTTCGTAATGTTTCCAGAGTTAGTCAAATTTTGAGCTTTTTTAATTTCAGGAAAACTCCTCCGTCGAAGATCACCATTTCTTCATGTCTCACGTTCATCGTGTATGGATGTTTGGGAAAATGACTAAGGCATTTGACTGCATAGCCTCCTCTTGGCAGCAAGGCGTGCATTCTCCAGACTTAGTCAATTTTCAGCATCTTTCATTTTTTTTGAAAATCCCAGACTTAGTCAATTTTCAGCATTTTTCACTTTGAAAATCCCCTTCATCAAACAGCATCATTTTTGACCTTTTCCGCCATGGTTGTGTCGTTGAAGCTTTTGAAGCTTAGCTTTCAGCACCTGGTACTGGCCAATCTGCCATTAATGGCTGCGGAGCTCCTAACTTTGTTCCTGAAAAATAGAAATAGACCCACCAGAGTAAAACTGTCTTTTGATGATTCTGACTTGACCAATGTGATCGTGAAGCCTTTTAACCTATCAAAATCATTTTCAATCATTTCTGGGAAGGTCCTATTTTCGGGGGTTTTCCCTGAAAATAGGGGCAAAAACCCTAATTTTCAAATTTTCAGAATTTTGCACGTGTGTTCCTTGACAGAAACCCACCAAGATTCTATGATTGGTTTGACCTAAAACAGACCTTTCATGGCATTTTAACAAGATTTAGCTCAATTTACACAAAATGCCAAAAAATTTATTTGGGGTACAACATAGGCTCCGTCTGGTGACCATGTCGGATACCTACGGCATAGGAGAACCGAGAATCTCAAGTTTCGCAGACCAGTATATATAATCAATTGGGTAGCGGAGTCAGGACTTTGGTTCCATACATTCCTAAAAATAGAGTTCACCTTATTTATTGGGTTCCCTAATTTATTCACCTACGACAAAACATCTAAGAAATCACCTAAAACACGACAATACTTCACTGAACGGGGAAAAACATAACAACATAACGTTAAAGCAAAGAAAAATTATTTTACAAAGAACTCACCCCATCCCCGAAGGGACGAAATGCTTCAAGTATCGCCTGCTTCATGGCAGAGCGAAGAGCCTCCCATCGGTGCTGCTTCTGCCTAAAAGGCTTTACTTCTTTTCTGATGGGAATTACAGGAGATAATCCCTCTGGGATGAAGATTCTCAGGTATTCATATATCCAAGCAAAAGTACTCTGACAAAATTCAGAATATGATGTAAATGGGAAAGTTGATACCCTTGAGGCATTAGTTCCACTATAGTTCATCCTCGGGATGTTGAACTCTTCAAACCAGTTGATCGAGTTCCAAACTCGATTTCTATAATGCCGCAGGTGATCTTTGCTGACCTGAAAATATCCATTGACCGGCTCACAAATCAGCTCCAGATCACCTTTAATACATAGGAATTTGATTCCCATGTCTTCGACATCTTTGAGGCCTAATAAAAGCACCTCTTTCTCAGCTTCAGTGAATTCCAATTGCACAAATGGTGAGTGCAATTGTCCTTTAGGGGAGATGATCACTTCCCCTGCTTTTGAACTTGTATCTGAACAACCTCCATCGAACTGTGTTGTCCATGACCTTGCATCTTCTGTCAATTTATTTTCAGAACAAACAATGTTCTGATCTTTAGTTTCTATTTCTGCCAAAGTCACATAATTACCCGGACGTGTTCTAGGCTGTGCTCCTGCTGGAACAGATGACTTGAGCACAACCTGCTTCTTCACAACATTGAGAATCTGATCTATTTGTTCTGGATGGTCCTGAAGATATTCCAGTTGAGAGATTTGTACCTTGTTCTTCATCATGGAAGCTACGATGTCAAAATTTGCTGAAGACGTCTCTTGAGCAACTGGCACAACGTTCTTCTGTGAAGATCTGGGATTGGAAGTGGAAGGCACCTCTTCACCCTTTTCGTTTGATTTCCATCTTTCTTCCTCTTCTTTCTGTGCTTTCAAGTGTTGAACACGTGTAGTCACAGGCGTTGAAAATTTTTCATGATTCACCGCAAGAGAATACTGACGGTATGCTTCTTTTTCTTCTTTAATAACGGGTTCGAAGTTTCCCGTTGCGGAGTCGCCATCGAAGTTGTCCGTCTGTGGTAAGACAACATTCGAACTTGTTGGTACAAAACTAGAACTGGGAGCAGCTTCAGCATATCCCATGATTTGGGTCATTCTCAGATTCTCGGGGCATGTGGATCCGGTATGTTCATTACTGTCATGGAAACAGCAAAACACTGCACTGTGTGCAGCTTCAATCATTGGTCTTGATGGAGGTGTTGGCAACCGTGGCTGAAGATTGTCTCTCTTTGGCTGGTACAGTTGCTGAGCTAGAGATCTGATAGAATCTGTTTTCATCAAGCCGGAAGTGATCATATTATCCTCCAACTCGATGGCGTGTTCTTGCACACTCTTCAACTCTGTTTCTTTTGCCATCTTCAGGAAGAAGGCTATCTCTGATGGAAGAGCATTTATGAAACAGCTTATCAGGATCTCTGGTGATGGATCTAGCGTAGAAGAAATTCTTGTAACAAGACGATTAAATCTTGATACAAATTCCCTCATGTATTCATTGTGTTCCATCTTTGAATTTGCAAGCTGGGCAAACAACATATGATAGTCTTCAGCGGGCTTGAATCTCGCCAAAAACTTCTCGCTCATAGTTTCCCAGCTTGTAATAATGCCTGGCTTCAGGTGACTGAACCACTCAGCAGCATCTCCAACAAGAGTCTCCACAAAGAGACGCACTGCGATGTCTTCATGTGGTACATGCAAGATGGCGCAAGCCGTTGTGAATGCAGCAAAATGTTCATCTGGGTGTTGACTTCCATCGCCGTGAAATTGGGGAAAGTGTTTCCTTGACCCTTTAGGTAACTCATGATTTACCTGAAAAGCCAGAGGTCCAATACTATTACCCCAAGGTAATGAAGGTGGACGCCTCTTGCCAGCATTGTTGTTGTTACCATCCATTGCTTCTTGTATGGATCATGCAATTGGATGCCAGAGGGTCACTCCGGTGACATAAAAGCGTTAGCTTTTCTTGAAGTTTGATGCCTCGTTGCCCCACGGTGGGCGCCAGAAAACTGTTGGCGTTTAAATTAGCACCTCTGGAGTGCTGATTGTAAACGTTCAGCTATTTCAAATGTTTTGCAACACTTCTTCGTTATTTAAAGAGGATAAGTCCCTCTCTGTTGGGAGCAATGCATAGGGAAGGGAAATGTTTAACTAAGTTCCTATCTTTTTATGCTTCAGCGGCAGGACACAAGGGTGCATAAACACAATGCGCCGTAGCTAAGCTTTTCTCTGGTTTCTGCAGATCTTAACTACGACTAACTAGCTTTTATCTATCCAATACCTTCAAGATGAACAGAGCATGAGGGTAAAGGAGCGGGAATGGAATGGTTGGATCACTTGAATTCGCCGTCTCCAGAGGATATGACCGAGGCTCTGAACTCTCGGGTATACACCGGGATAAGGTTGGTACAAGCAAACACTCTGCACGGTAAACTAGATCCGAGATCTGCCAAGGAGGAGGGACTCCTATCCGAGGTATGAGCTTAAGAAATAGTTTACTAGAAACAACAAAATCACGATGCCTTGGCCAACGAGCTTGCTAAGGAGGAGGGACTCCTATCCGAAGTATAGCTTGGAAGTCAACACATTAAACAACATCAAACGACAACTGTCAATAACAAATATCCAAGGAGGAGGGACTCCTATCCGAGGAGGGAAATGAGACAACAAGCTATTAAACACAGGACGTAGACATAACTCAAATAAGATGATCAAAATGCAAGCGCCTTCTGATATTCTTCTTCAATGCTTTATCAACGAACTACAAAAGTTGGGAGAGCAAAGGCACGAAATCATGCACAATTACAATCAACCAACGAACTCTCATCCAAGAGTGAACAAATATTCGCTTTCAAAGTGTTGGCAACAATGGCGCAGCAATTTTGCATAGCAAGTAAAGGTTAAACAAATAATGAGCCCAAGGCTCTTATTTATAGAACTCAAAGGAGTGGGCAACCCCAAATCTCCTTGAGTTAACAATGAGTTCTTGCCAATCAATTAGCAAGATTTATTCCTAAATAGGGGGAACAAGCAGTTAACTGGAAAGCTACTTCAGTTAACTGAAAGTCAACAAAGAGTCAACTGGAACTACTTCAGTTGACTGAAAGCAAACTAAAGGTGAACTTAAATGTAAAGTCTCCCTCCAAAATAGACATCCACATTTAGTGGAGATCTAAGATCCACAAATCGTGGAAGTCAATTAGACATCCTTAATTAGTGGGATCTGACAATGCATGATTTAAGGAAAGTGGAGTTAAACTTGGAAAGAAGCATCAAGTTAACTCCAACTACATTTAATAGCATCTCGAGTTGACTTGGAAAGAAGCATCAAGTCAAACTCAAGTCTCATGAATGCCACTTGGAGGGTAGGACGTCCTTCCTAGGTGTCTGACACCTCATGATCACTTCCGGTCAACAGCTTCTTGATCTGTGTGTTGACTTCTTCTGTCTCCGGATATTCAATGCTTTGATGATACGACATCTCTTCTTGCGCAAGCTATTGCTCTTGGTAACTTTGGCGGCTTCGTGCTTGGAATGATCTCTTCGCAGCTGGCAAGTCAAGGTGCTTACTACCACGCGGGAGATGGTAATATTGGTCCTTTTGCTGCAAGATCAGTCTTTCTTTCTTCTTCGTCCAGAGTAATTGCTGCAGGTCTCCACTGAGCGGGAGATGTATTCTTTTCAAAGATAAAGATCTGCAGACTGTTGGTGATGTCCGTTTGCTCTCCAGCAATGTGTGTAAGATCTGGTTGGAGAGTTGCTGGTGCAAGGTCTAGTTGTTCAATTGGAGTCCAAGGACGCCAAATTGTCATTCTATGAAGAAGAACTCGCCTGTTGACTGTAAACACGGACGTGTTCAGACAACTTCTGAAAAACCCTTGAAAATAGCGCCCTCTCGAGAAGTATTTTTCCGGAAAAAGTCTGGCACATGGGTTTTGTTTGTGCATCAATGCTGAACAGACCCAGTTCCTCAGAATTTGGATTCTGAAACTTTTTCGGAAAAACCCCCAAAAATAGGGGCAGCAAGTATGCTGATTTTCGGAAATTTGACGAGATGGGTTCCTCTGGAAAATTATGCTAGATGTACCCAGTTGATCTGATCTGATGTAGCCTGCCACCTTTTTGAAATGTGCAAGAAAACCTAAGACAAGAAGAGAGGAAGTAGACAGAAGATGGATTGGAAGTTTTTATCTGACTCTCTGAGAAAATCCGTCTCTAAATCCAACCTCAGATCAGCAACCTTCTTCTGCTTCAGATATGCAAGAAATATTGAAGAACGGATGAAAACCTTGGCCAGATCTGTAAATGGCGTCCTTGAGAGCTCATGGCTGTTCTTGATCATCAACCTGCAATGCAATAATGAAGTAGGATGCCTATACCTTGATTACATAGACCCAAGCCTTAGATCCACAAGTTTGGGGACCTAACTCACGATCAAAAGTGATTTCCACTGATCGTGGAGGGTTTTAGCCAAGTTTTGCTCAAAATATCTTGACTTTAGTCAACAACTTGACTTTTGACTTCTTCAAGGCGTCCCTTTTGATTTTTGCAAGTTTTTTATTATTTTCTCTCCTGAACAGCCTCAGTTTGATCCTGAATCTAGCGTTGTCTGTTGATCTTGAGACGTCACGGACACATTCACTGCGGAGCTGGATCCAAACTGAAGAGAAGTGCCTGGGAGAGGTGATGATAAAAAGCTGAGTTTAGGGCTTCAAAAGAAAGGGCGCCTTTCCCAAGAAAAGGCGCTTTTGCTAATGCCTTAGTGAAATTTTGATCTTCGTTCTTCAGCTTTTTTGAAATGACCTCTCGTGCTTTGATCTGGATTTCTCGTTGATCGGAGAGTCAGATGATTTCGCTTGATGTCTCATCAGGTACCCAGCTCTGTTTCGCCAAAGATGACTGTCTTTAGAAAACTTGGATCTCAATTTAGGGTTCCTTTATTCAAGGGCGCCCCTCCTTGAAAAGGGCGCTTTTACCTTTTAGCTTGATTATTTTCATCTGACAAGTTGCCTACTTTGATCCAGATTATCCGTTGACTGCTCTGTCAGGTATTGATGCTTGCAGTTGCGTTTTCGAGATCTACTTGGGTTGAGAAAGATATCCTGGGAAGCCTTTTGTCATTTATCAGCATCTAGAGGTCAAGAAAGAAGAGGCGCCTTTCTTTTGGAAAGGCTCTTTTTCTTTGAACTGGATTAGCGTGGTTTCACGACAATTCCTCAACTGCCTCTTTTTGCTTCGTCAGCAGTTGCTTGTGATCTATTCATCAGATGATCTGGATGTTTGTTTCACTGTTGAGCCAGCAATCAAACGTCGAGAATGACTGCTTTGGATGATCTTACTGACTGCATTTGACCCTCAAAGATCTTGGGCGCCCCTGCTTGAAAAAGGCTCTTTTCAGCATGTGAACTTGTTTCTCCTTCGTAATGTTTCCAGAGTTAGTCAAATTTTGAGCTTTTTTAATTTCAGGAAAACTCCTCCGTCGAAGATCACCATTTCTTCATGTCTCACGTTCATCGTGTATGGATGTTTGGGAAAATGACTAAGGCATTTGACTGCATAGCCTCCTCTTGGCAGCAAGGCGTGCATTCTCCAGACTTAGTCAATTTTCAGCATTTTTCATTTTTTTGAAAATCCCAGACTTAGTCAATTTTCAGCATTTTTCATTTTGAAAATCCCCTTCATCAAACAGCATCATTTTTGACCTTTTCCGCCATGGTTGTGTCGTTGAAGCTTTTGAAGCTTAGCTTTCAGCACCTGGTACTGGCCAATCTGCCATTAATGGCTGTGGAGCTCCTAACTTCGTTCCTGAAAAAGAGAAATAGACCCACCAGAGTAAAACGTGTCTTTTGATGATTCTGACTTGACCAATGTGATCGTGAAGCCTTTTAAGCCTATCAAAATCATTTTCGGTCATTTCTGGGAAGGTCCTATTTTCGGGGGATTTCCCTGAAAATAGGGGAAAAAACCCTAATTTTCAAAATTTCAGAATTTTGCACGTGTGTTCCTTGACAGAAGCCCACCAAGATTCTATGATTGAATTGACCTAAAACAGACCTTTCATGGCATTTTAACAAGATTTAGCTCAATTTACACAAAATGCCAAAAAATTTATTTGGGGTACAACACTTTGTAAATAACAAATATTGAATATCATATCAATTATTATTTCATGGCATCAGAGCATAGGCTCATTTTTGGCGAATTTTTTGAGCAATAAAAATTCATAGTTGATTACCTAAAGATTTTTTGGAAAATCGAAGAGTTTTTGGAGCTGATTTTTGAAGGGTTTGTTGCAGAAGATTTTGTGAAAGTTTTCAAGCAGATTTGAGGGTTTCTTTTGCAAAAGATCGCTGATTTTTGAAGTGGTTTTCTGTGATTTTTTCTGGGTTGATTTCGTGATCTAATCTAAGTGATCTTGAAGAGTTTTTTGAAGATTTTTGTTTTTGGAAAAATCTTGCTTTTTTCAGAGTTTTTTGAAGTTTTTTTTTTGAAAAATCTTGCTTTTCATACTTTTTTTAAGGTTTTTTTGAGCCTCATTTTAGACGATTTTTTAAAAATTGTGGGAGTTGTGCCAACTAATTGTCCTTTAGTGCTAGCTGATCACAGACTTTACCTTGTTTTTCGTTCTTTTGGAAAACGGGAGGGATGGCATCTATGCAGTTTGACCAGGTGTCTACCTCTTATGCATTGATGGCCAAACGACTAGCAAATCATGTCAAACCATCTGCATGGTACATCGATTCAGGAGCCTCTCGGCATTTTACAAACAAGAGAGATTGGTTCATGGAGTATATGGCTTGCTTCGATTCCATCATCTTTGGTGGTGGCGAAGAGTATACAGTTGTCCGCAAGGGAAACGTCCAAATCACATCTAGTGGGAGAAATTTAATGTTTCTCAATGTATACTATGTGTCGGGCACGGAGCTTAATCTGCTCTCGGTGAGTCAGATTATGCAACACATTCCGAAGTTGGACATCATTTTTAGTTCACAAAAGTGTCGAATTGTTGATAAGGAGTCCAAGAAAATTGTGGCAGTTGGTGTAATGTCCCCTTCTCGTCAGTGAGCAATGTTGTGGCTCGTTAGCCTATTCCAGAGGCCCATAGGCTCGTCGAGGTAAAATTAGGGTTTCCAGTGTTTGGAGGTTTTTGGCATTTTTCAAGGGCTTGCATATGGAGTTTTGGATTTTGGTTTGCGAATTCTTTTCAGGTTTTCAGAAAGCTTCGCAATGATATGACATGCAAGTGAATTGGGCAACTTTTCAGAATTTACTATTTTTAGTAAGTTCTAATTTTAGCAGTGCTCCGGTTGGCAGCAACACAGTGAGATTTTCTCTTTAGGCTGGGTAGTTGAGTATATTTGATTTGTTGCTTTGAAGTGCATTTTTGGAGAATTTAATTATTTTAAGTCATTAACGTTCTAATTTCATTTTGGCCCCCTTGGCCTAACGTTATGACTTAATGTTGTTTTAAAGTGTGGCTCTCAAGGGTGGACGCCTCATGGAGGTGTTATTTAATATTTTTAAATGTTTTAATGCCCCCTTGGAGTTTGGATGTCAAAATGAGAAGGGAGAAGATGATTTTACAATTAAAATATTTCAAAGGTGAGTTTTGGCATCCCTTTTTGGAGGGAAAGTTGGAATTCGAAAAGTCACCTCAAGTTCTATAAAAGAGAGGCCTTGCTCTAGCATTTGGGCATCCATTGCTTAACATATCGAATTGTTGTCAAAATGATTTTAGGCTTGTTGCTTCGAGGAATGCATACCTCTTAGCGAGAATCCAATTTCGTGTTTGAAAGATAACACCTAGTTGGAAATTGTGGCTACTTCTCATTCAGACTAGCAGATTGAGCTTCATTGTTGAAGAATTTTGGTGATAATCTCCATTTTGTGTTTGCTGGGTTTTGTATGGCTGAGGCGAAAATTCAATTGCAGCTCATAGTATAATTTTATCTCATTATGGCTGTTTGTTCTTTCAATGTCTATGCTATTGGTGCCCCTAATTGTGCATTTGCAGATTTTATTATGGAAGGGTTGAATTTTAAAGCAAGGTCGACTTACTTCTAGAGCCGTACCTTGTCCTTGCTGCCTTGGGATTCGAGCTGGGCCATTTTGGTGATGTTTGTGCTCAGTTAATGGTTGCTACTTGGTCGTCTAGCATTGGAATTGATGTGTTTTCAGTTTCGTTGGATTTGGTGGAGTGTGGTAAGAGATTTGAGCATTTTGATGTTTCCATTTTGCTGGTTATGAGATTTCCAGTTTGCTGGTTTTCATATCAGATTGATAGTAGTTCAAATTTTGGTTAGTATTTTTGTGGTTGAGAAGACTAGAAGTTGGGGAAATCATCCTTCATCATTTTGCATTGATTATAGAACAATAACACTTTGTAATTTGCAGATAATTTGCATTGTAAGGCTGAAAATAGTAGTACTGTTTCAGTCATTTATATTTTTGCATTTACTTTGTGATTTTAATGCAAACATTGTAACCCCTGGTTGGTTTACCGCTAGTGTGGAGGAATAAACAATTGCATCTCTCATATTTCACCCACTGAATAAGTGGAGAATTCCCATTGCTTAGTGGATGCCTGTTGAAAAGCGGATGCCTGCTGTTAGCAGATGAATTGTTCTTCATTGTAATTATTTCCCCCCACTAAACAAGTGGTAGCATGGAATTCTCATGGTTGGATCACTGCCTGCTCTTACGTTTCCAACATTGTATTTCAATTCATTTTTTGCTAATGATCCCATCATCATATGCTATCACCTCGCCTTCAATAAGACCTTGGTGAACATTCTTGGTGAAGGTTACTTTCAAGTTGATTATTTTTTGGGAGCTAACGCTAATCATTGGTGTTGTGCTGGATTTTGTGATAAAAAATTCAAGAAAAAACTAAGGGGCATATTTCAGTTGGGTTCGAGGATCATGGTTTGTATTGGTTGCTTGATACTGGAGATCCTTTGGAGCATGCGTTGGTTGTAAGGACTTCATCCATCAGCACTCTTTGGCATCGGTGGTATGGGCATCTCAACATTGCCTACCTCTCTCAGTTGGCTCGAGAGAATTTGGTAGAAGGCTTACCTGAGATTCAACAACAAACACATGGTGTTTGTAGAGCTTGCTAAGCAAGGAAGCAACATCGTACTCCATTTTTAGATGGAAAGTCTTGGAGAGCATCCAAGGTTCTACAGTTGGTTCATGCAAATGTTTGTAGACCAATGAACACCGCATCAGTCACAGTTGGTATTTCCTCTTGTTTGTTGATGATTTTAGTAGGAAAATGTGGGTGTATTTTCTCAAGGCAAAGTCACAAGTGTTTAATGAATTTTAGAAGTTTAAAGCATTAGTTGAAAAAGAGTTTGGATGTCAAATCATAACTCTTAGGTTAGATAATGGGGGTGAGTTCTATTCCAACCAATTCGCCATCTTCTGTGCTAAACACGATATTAAGCGTCAGCTTACCACACCCTATACCCCTCAATAGAATGATGTTGTTGAGCGGAGAAATCATACCATCACAGAAATGGCCCGTTGTATGTTGGAGAACAGGAATGTTCCCAAGAAGTTTTGGGCTGAGGTGGTGTATATTGTAGTACACCTTCTTAACCGGTCTCCCACACAGGCTGTCAAGAAGATGACCCCAGAGGAAGCATGGTCTAGGAGGAAACCAAGAATCACTCATCTTAGAGTGTTTGGTTCGACTGAGTACGTTTGGATTCTAGATGCCAAGAGGACCAAGCTGGAATCCAAGAGCCAGAAGTTGATGCTAATAGGATATAGTGATAATCATAAGGCCTATCAGCTGATTGATGTGGCCACTGATCGTTTGACATTTAGTAGGGATGTTGTGTTTAATGAGGAAGGTGGGCCCTTTTTGCTCTCTTCTCCCATCAAGAGTCCTGACAATCAGCCTCTGAAGACCAAGGATTTGGGAGCTAAGCTTTAAGTAGCTCCACTTGTAGGGAGGGATTCTGATGATTCTGACATTGTGGAATCTCCTAGGCAAGATCCTCTACCAGCAGGGAGGGACTTTGATGATTTTGACATTGTGGAATCTCCTAGGCAAGGTTTTGTACTAGCAGATTTTCTTCAAGATAACCTAGATCAACATCCAGATGGTATTATTCTAGGCAGCCCAAGTCATGATGATGCTCATCCTAATTTGGAAGAAGATGCATCTCCTCCTCGCCCTAAGTGGTGGGCAAAGTTCATTGGTGATGTTCATGATGATGAGCTTGTTGAAGGAAGATTACCTAGAGGCAAGAGCAAAAAGAACACAGTAAACTTTGCTCTTATGGCCAATAGTCAGAGTGTTTATGAGCCCTAGCAGTATTCAGAGGCCAAGGGTAAACCTGAATGGGAAAAGGCTATGAACTTTGAGCATCATAGTCTTTTGAAGAACATGTGGGTTCTATCAGATCTTCCACCAGGGAAGAAACCCATTGGTTGCAAATGGGTATACAAGGTAAAATACAAGGCTGATGGAACACTGGATAAATACAAGGCTCAGTTGGAAACCTTTTCTCCTACAGCAAAGATGAGCACCATCCAACTTGTCCTAGCCATGGCAACACAGTTTGGCTGGAAGGTCCACTAGATAGACGTGAAGAGTGCCTTCCTCAATGGAGATTTGGAGGAAGAGGTATACATGACGCAAACTCCTGGTTTTAAGGTTGCAAGAAAAGAGCATAAGGTATGCAGATTGCTGAAGGCTCTTGAGGCCCAGCAGCATCCGGTACCAAGTTTGGATGTATTGATTGCAACAACAAGGCCTCAGAGGGTCCCTCGTATGCAATTAGCGTCGTTGAATAATCGCAATGACACGTACTTCGGTCACGATAACTGCCCAGCCCAGTTGGGCATCGATGACGGTGACTTGGGTCCCCAACACTGCTTGGGTGAAGCTCTGAAGCGCATAGCAGGTACCTTCATTTCAGCAGCAAGAGCCTGTTGGAGGAATTTGGATGAAGATCAAAACTTCACCTATGAAGAAGGGACTAAAATCTCAGCCAAACTGTAATCTACCAGGTGGTGTGAATGAGTTCCATTTAGGGCAACCAGTGAAGCTCATCTATCTCACTCAGGCCTCGATCTCGCTTTTGTCGGTTTGGCATTTCTCAGCCAAGGACCTAATTCATGCGCACTCAGTTAGAGGAAGCAAAGGATATTATACAGTGAATAACTGCCTGATTTGCAAGAGATGCAGAAGGTTGGCTCACTGACCAGACGAAAGTTCAGTTGAATAATACAGTCCACTTTGGGTAATTTTTAGTTCCATACTGAAAAAATCAGCGGATGCCAAGAAGCACTGGCAAATGCCTTTCCAATGTATGTAGAGTATCGCAGCCATTTATAGATAGTATAGTTTTGAAGGATGCTTGCTGACATGCAAATGTCTCAAACAAGGCCTTCACCCTTGTTCTATGACAATCAAGGGGTGCTAAAGCTTGCCAAGAATCCAGTTTTCCATGAGTGAACCAAGCATGTTGAGCTTCATTGTCATTTCATCTGCCAACTTGTTGAAGATGGATCTATGTTGTTGTAGTATGTGCCAGCTGAGGATCAGACTGCAAACATTACCACCAAGTCTCTCAATCCGGATAAATTTGTAAAATTTTGGGATAAGCTTGGTATAGTTATTATGTTATACCCAAAATAAATTTTTGCTTCAAAGAGACATTTTTGTTAAAATGATCTAGATCATGTAAAAATGTTGTCAAAAGTATGTTTTAGGTCAAACCAAACATAGGCTTTTTGTGGGTTTGTGTAAAGGAACGTATGTGCAAAATTTTGAAAATTAGGTATTCGTGCCCCTATTTTTAGGGAAACCCCTAAAAATAGGACCTTGCCAAAATTCATTGAAAATCATTTTGATAGGATGAATTGACTTCACGATCGCACTAGTGAAGTCAAAATCACCAAAAAGTTAGTTTTACTTTGATGGGTCTATTTTCATTTTTCAGGAAGAAAGTTAGGAACTCTGTAGCCATTAATGGCGGATTGGCTAGTACCAGGTGCTGAAAGCTAAGCTTCAAAAGCTTCAACGAAGAAACCATGGTGGAAATACTCCAAAAAGATGGTATCTCACGGAGGGGATTCTCAAAACTAGAAAATGCCAAAATTGGCTCTCTGGAAAAAGCAACGCCTTGCTACCAAGGAGGATAGGTAGTCAACAAGACAAAGGCGCCCCTGCTAGCCAGGGGCACCCTTGAATCTACAAAGGCGCCCCTGCTAGCCAGGGGCACCCTTGAATCTAAGCCACATGATGAAGTTTCCAACCACTATTGTCTAAATGGCATTTTCTCAACTCTCTCTCAGCTTCACGATCGATCTAGCTACGCGTCCACAAGACCTATCAAGCAACCAGAGGCAGAGATCAAGCAAAAGACACCTAACGGTGAAAGTTGAAGGAAGAATGTCAAGAATTGACTAAGTATTGAGGAAAAGCACCCTGCTGAAGAAAGGTATCCATCTTTTTGAGCAGTCAGATGCTGTCTGCAAGCTTGGTGACCTCCAGCATGACCACCTCCATTTTGATCAATCTCAACGACAACACTGTCATTGAAGACAACAGATAAATCAGACACCTGACGACGAAGATCAAACTAGGATTAGTCTTGAAGGTTTGCAGTATGAAAATCATGAGTCAAAAAGTCAAAGGCGCCCTTGTTTGCCAGGGGCACCCATGCTTTAGAAGGACTTGAACTGACTTTCAAGATCTGTGAAACCAGTCATCCTTTCCAGGACTAAGCTGGTTATCCATCCCACATTTTAGTGAGATCATCAGACTCACCAGTTAGCAATGATCTCATATCAAAGCACAGAGGGTCAAAATGGTGAAATTAAAGAACAGTCAAGAAATTGACCAAGTCTGAGGACAAAAGCACCCCTACTAAGGAAGGCGCCCTTGATTTGAAGGCGTTAGATTCAATCTTTGGGCTTTGCAGCTCCTAGGCACATTTAATCAGGGTTGTTCCATCTTAGCAATAAATCCATCAACATCAGCTAAAGATCAACTAAACGACTGGTAGCAAGGATCAAACAAAGGCACTTCACCATGAAAAATAATGAAAAAAGTGTTCAACACTCAAGGAGGACGCCTAAAATGTCAAAACAAGATATGTTGACTTGAATTAGAGATTTTGGAGGCAAACTTGGCCAAAACGTCCCACAATCAGTGGAAATCAAATTTTAGAACTCCAGATCAAGCCAAATCAGTCTTCAATCATGAGATGGCACCCATATTGATGCATTCAGGCATCACTCATTATATAATCAAGCTAGGCGTCTCATTTCATTATTTTGTTTTGTAGGTTGAAGGCTAAAACAACAATTTGCTCTCTGAGACGTCTTTTCAAGATCTGACAGTGGGTTTTGACCGTTCTTCATTATTTTTTGAAGATCAGTGGCACAAAAGCATAATTTCTCAGAGGTTGCATCCAAAGGCAGATTTTTACAAGAGGGCAGCAAATAACTTCCAATCTTCCTCTTGTCTTCTTCCTCTCTTTTGTCTTAAATTTCTTGCATGTCACAGAAAACAACAGGCTATCACAGATCTAGCCAACTAGGTATGATCAGCAGAATTTTTCAGGAAAACTCATCTCTTCAAATTTTCCAGAAACAACAAACTTGCTGCCCCTATTTTTAGGGGTTTTTCCGAAAAAGTCAGAATAAAAAATCTAATGAACTGGGTTTGTTCAGCATTAAAGCACGAACAAAATCCATGTGTCAAAATTTTTCCTGAAAAATACTTCTCGGTAGACGCTATTTTTAATGGTTTTCAGAAATTGTCAGAACAGGGTCGTGTGCATAGTTGATCTTTACGTTTTTCAGGATGCAATTCTCCCAAGTGCAATACAAGACCAAAACGGTCTTGTACCCATGATTTCCTAAAAACAATAGACACAAACTTGCATAGAGTGCACCCAAAGGTCAATTCAAAAGATTTGGAGGGCATGAACCAAATCATGCTACAAAACATCGAGCAATCCGGATTGCTTGAGGCTATGTCAATCCCCATCACATTACAGAACATGGAGTTTGTAATTTCTTGCATTAAGCATTACAACCCCACTACACGAGAAATTCAATTAGTGGATGTAAGGGTGATTTGCAACCTTAAACCCAAGGATGTCGAACAGTGTTCTGCTATTCCACCATGCCCAACCAATGTGGTCATATCAATGAAAGAATGCGAAAGAGCCTTCGAAGTGGCGAAAGATAAATGTCAGCAGAGAATGGCAGAGAAATGGCTAAAAGTGAAAAAGGCCAACTTGCCCAAGACTGTTGGGCGAGGAGAATTTTGAGACGAGTACTCAACCGGATCACTGGACAAGAGGATGGGAACCAATTTAGTCGTGGATGTTCTACATCATCGCTAAGATTGTTAGCAATAGAGAGCATTACGACTGGTCCACCCTCATCAGTGACACACTCCACCAACAAATGACCGGGTTTTTAAGGGCTCATAGGTTCCACATGTGCTCCTATCTTGTATACCTGATTCCCTTCAAAGGCGAGTTCAAGACATTAAAAATTGTGGGAACCTTAGGTGTGCAGAAGGTCCATGAATACTTTCCGCGACTTGAGTTTACACAAGTAGAACTACATTTCAAGTGGATAAGTGATCTTTTCATTATGCACACTATACAAGACCTCGACCATGAGATGCATGCATGTATGTCACTAGCAGCCAAGGAGGCAATGGTGGACTAGGAGGATTGGCTCATCCAACTCCCCACCTTCACCTATATACACATATATCGTACAACGGTCATCCTACCATGATGCCTCATTACCCTTTAGATAGGGTAGTATTCATGGAGTTCTTGCGGCAGTTGGCCGAAGTCCATTCTTATTTGCGCCTAAAAAAGAAGACAGCTACAAGCTTTCCTATCCATATGGAACTCTACATGTGTAAAACAGCGGCTGATGCCAAAATGATGTGCCAAGAGATAGTGAGACTAAATCTCAAATATCTCATTGAGAGGCGGTTGTATGATCCGAGAGGCCTATATGCAGCGCACCTTGAGCAACACTCATCACACGAGTCTTCCATGGAAGACTACTAGGTCAACTGTGATGATGAGTTTGATGTATGAAGAAGGAACTACATCTGATTTAGGCTCCCACAAATTGCTAACTTCATGTCAGAAGATATGGAGGGCCTATCTAATGATGAAGGGAAAGTCATTCTCCCCTCATTCTTCGTGGATCAAGTAGACTCACAACCACTTGGGAAAGTGGATTGGTGTGCAAAGGTGAACGCATCTATAGAGGAAAGAACAAGTAGGGTTGTCAGAAATAGTCAACTCTATTTGGATAGTAAGAAGACAAGGAAGGTAGTAATTCTTCGAATAGAGCTGCCACCAATTCAATCTTCACTACCTTCCACGTCAAGGAAGAAACCCAAGCAAAATCAGTGGAGCAATCCTCCCAAGGGGATGCGAATGTCAGGGTACACAAGTGGAAGAGCACAGGAATTACATATGGATACAACCACAAACATTCTTGAGATAGTCATGGAAACCGTTGTAGTCGAGCCAGTGATTGAGATAATCATAGCAAAAACGGAGCCCATAGTGGAAGCAGTTGCAGTGGATATAGTGCCTGCGATAGAGACAGAGCCTCCTACTTCACCACCATCTCAACAGTCACAAGTCCTCATTGACTTGGACTCTCCACCACGAGACATCACTACAACACAATCTCATTCATTGGGAATTTAAGGGCCTAACATTCCTCCTTCCAGCAAGGCTAGTCAGGATTCAATCTGGCTTGAGAGTCTCCTAGGAAGGAAGAGGTAAAGGCCTTCCTACTAGCTTGACTTCACAAAGTTTGATCATGTCCCTCAAGACATGCCAGCGAAGAAATTGAAGAAGCAAGTTCGTGTAGGAAGAAATGCAGATAATGAGTTTGTCATAGAGACGATTGCCCCACCTAAGGACAAAAATATACACGAGGTAGAGGTTGAGGACTTCACATTGTCGAAGGTCAGCCTCGGAAAGACCACTCGTCAGGTGGAGGCAGATATTCTCGGAATTGCCTTGGTGAGTGTTCATGAGAGAATGGCTAAGGACGACCGAGACAAAGCAGCCTTAAAGGTTGAAAATCAACAATTGAGGATGTACATATCTAGCCTGATGCACGGTACCCCAAATGTCTCAGCTTTGCCACGAGTTGCTAGACCTCCCCACAGAGCAAAACCATCACTAGCTGATTTCATATGGAAAACACTTGAGAGATCAAGTGGAGGAATTTGTTGTCAGAGGATGGTGTATACTGGCAAAACTATACCAGTTGAGGGACAAAGCACATGAACTTTGTACAAAGATCCAGCAGTCAGATCTAGAGACAGCAGAGAAGAGGCCTGGAGATGAAGTCATAAATATTCTCCAACAATAGCACCAATATTACTTTGAGGTTATTCCGGCATTGCAGATATTAATGTATTTGTAAATCCTCAAAGCACTGATAGATTTGAATTCAGGAATAAAGACACCAAACCTTCGCATATATTCCTCCCGTCACAGCTCCGCTAATATATGGAGAGATTGCCCGATGTCAGGATGTTGCTCCTGTTCAAATATTATTAGCGCGTAGATATGGAAGTCAATGGATATGAGAACATCATGTTTGGTTCCCCGCATTCAAATATAACTGAAGATGCCACGCGAACTCTCCTTAGGATTTGTCTCAGGCATTAAGAATATATTGACGATACTCCAGCCAATGCTCCCGCCTAACAATACAAAGGCATAGGTACATCAAACGACTCCAATAATATGTAAAAGCTCCCGTAATTAACAGAGGACTCAGCAGTGAGATACTCCAATGTTGCGTATTCTCCCACAACCAATACGCAAGAAGAAAGAATGTCCATCGGCACAATATATATGTATAAGACGTGAAGCCAACACCATTAATGATTGAGCCTTGATAACAATCCAATCTCCACGCCACCTCTCATAAGTAATCTGTCATTTACAGAGAATAAGAAATTCAACGAATTATGCCTTGACTGGGTTTTCGTCCAAGCCAGGCCCTGAATCTGAGAGTTTTCGTTTTCAGATTTCCCCAATTCAAAAAACCAGACATAAGACAAATCTCTGTGATAATCTTCTATCGGCTCTCAAGCCCATATAACTTTGCCATATTCAGTTTTTGTAACTGATTCATTTTTACGGACTTTGGAAAGCTAGAATTCTTCAAATATTTTGGGGGAACTCTTGACTTTATAAAAACAATAGTTTAGTCTTTAATATTTAATAAAGGCATATTTTATAATTAAATAATAAAAAGTCTTTTAAAGAATAAAGACAATTTAATATTTAAATAATTAATCAGATCTTTTTAAAGCCTTATTAAAACAGGGACATCATAGTCCTCCCTTCCTGGAGATTGCTTGTCCCAAGCAATCGCATACCAAACCGTTACTCCATTCTGACAATATGTCACAAACTCCACGATATGAAGCAATAGGCCAAAAACCATGTGCAACAATGTATCAATCATGATAGTACCCAGATCCCTACCAAACCTCTGGGACATTGCTTTTTGCTGCGCTATTCTGATAAGTCTATCATCAATCACCCTGTTATGCCGCAACAATCTGTAAAGCGCTCGATCCAACCAGCAGATCCCTGGATCCCATACTGTAATAACTCTGTCATAGCACACCAACCTGCGAAGCACTCTGCTTGCCAAATAAATTCCTGGATCCCACACTGTAATATCCCCAACTTGGGTTGAGCAATATTTTTACGATTTCCCTTCTAGATTGGCAATTCTATGATGTCAAACTATTTTGTTTGACCTGTTTGGCAATAACCTAACCTTCATGCATGCAGATAAATGTAGACTAGTATTTGCAAATCTCCTTCCAATACTCATCACAATCAGAAACATATAGACAGATACTTGGGAGAATTATCATTCACATGGTAACAACAAATGCAGGACCCACTATATATATTTCTATCACTTCAAAGGCATAATGTTGCCAGGTTATATTGAAATGTTTCACTTCTCCATATAAACATAATGACAAATAGATTGCAAGCCTTACTAACACTGAAACTCTTGTGATTGCAATTTCTGAGTACGAATGAATGATGATAACACGGGTATGTCTTTGATTGACATTTCTTATAACCGATGATATTTGGAGATTGTCGGTTTGAAGACTCAGTCGCCTCTGTCAAAGACAACTCACACTGGAGATCGAGAACAATTCCCATATTGCCGCTACCTCCCTTTACATACTGCTGCAGCATACTGATAACGGACTTTGGAGCCCACATTCTTATTGGTGCCTCCAGAGAATATTTCTTATCGTCTATTGAAGAATTGCTATTCTGTAATGCTGGAACGTCCTGCTCATACCATGGCAAGTTTCTATATTCTAGCCGAGTCATTTGTGCAATCACGGGTATGTCTTTGATTGGCATCTGAGCATTATTTGTATGTCTGGGTGCATTTATAATAATTTGTAATGCAATCTGGTTGTATCATCATTCATTTGTACTCAGAAATTGCAATCACAAGAGTTTCAGTGTTAGTAAGGCTTGCAATCTATTTGTCATTATGTTTATATGGAGAAGTGAAACATTTCAATATAACCTGGCAACATTATGCCTTTGAAGTGATAGAAATATATATAGTGGGTCTTGCATTTGTTGTTACCATGTGAATGATAATTCTCCCAAGTATCTGTCTATATGTTTCTGATTGTGATGAGTATTGGAAGGAGATTTGCAAATACTAGTCTGCATTTATCTGCATGCATGAAGGTTAGGTTATTGCCAAACAGGTCAAACAAAATAGTTTGACATCATAGAATTGCCAATCTAGAAGGGAAATTGTAAAAATATTGCTCAACCCAAGTTGGGGATATTACAACCAAGCTGGATGACGCAGCTGCCAAGTGCATAGAATATTAGCAACAGCTTGTGACAGGTGAAGAGATGCTGAAACGCCATGTCATCATCTTAAGGAGCATTAATTGCCCAGAGGCTGAAGAGGTCAATGACTGGATTGAGGCATTGCTGACCAGTGAAGAAGAGGTGTAAAGCACCCACAAAGGACGTCCTACCCTCCAGAATAGCATTAATGGTGACTAAAGTTAACTTGATGCCCCTTTCCAAGTTAACTATAGGTCCCACTGATCACGCTTGTCAAATCCCATTAATTATGGATGTCTATTTTGATTTCCACGAATTATGGATCCCAAATCTCCACTAAATGTGGATGTCTATTTTGGAGATACATTTTGTAATTAAAGTTCACTTGTAGTTTAGTTTCAGTCAACCAAAGTAAACTTCCGGTTGACTCTTTGTTTAGTTTCAGTTAACTGAAGTAGATTTCTAGTTAACTGTTTGCTCACCTACTTTTAGACATAGGAATAAATCTTGCTAATTGGCAAGAACTAATTGTTAACTCAAGGAGATTTTAGGGTTGCCTACTCCTTTGAGTTCTATAAATAAGAGCCTTGGGCTCATTATTTGTTAACCTTTATTTACTACACAAAAATGTTGCGCCATTGTTGCCAACAAGTTTGAAAGTGCATATTTGTTCACTCTTGGATGAGAGTTAAATTGGTTTGATGAGCAATTGTGTATGATTTCATACCTTTGCATGTCCCAATTCTTTGTAATTCGTTGTGAAAACTTGAAGAAGGAAATCAAAAGGCGTATGCAGTTTGATCTAAAGATTTGAGTCTTTTCAAAACGTCTTGTTCTTATAATTTGTTTCAATCTCCTCCTTGGATAGGGGTTCCTGCTTGGATATTTTGTTGTTAACAGTTATTGTTTGATGTTGTTTAATGAATTGTCTTTCAGCCTACACTTTGGACAAGTGTTGTCACCTCCTCGGGAATCCTGTTAGCCAAGTCATCGTACTTTGTTGTTTCTAGTGAGTTGTTTCCCAGCCTATACCTTGGATAGGGGTTCCTCCTCCTTGGCAAGTCTGAGATCCATCTTACCGTAAAGAGTGTTTGCTTGCATAAAGCCTTATTCTAGCATAGATGTGAGAGTTCAGAGCCTCAGACTCATTTTGGCGAGACAGTCGGACCAAGTAATCCAACCATCCATTCCCGCTCCTATGCCCTCATGCTCTGTTTATCTTGGGGAGATAGGATAGATTAAAAGCTAGTTTAGTCATTGTTAAGATCTGCAGAAACCAAAGAAAACCTTAGCTACAGCGCATTGTGTTTATGCACCCTTGTGTCCTGCCGCTAAGTAAAAAAGATAGGAACCTTAGTTTATTGTACTTTTTACGCATAACATCAGCAAAGAGGGATCTTCTTCTCTATAATCCGAAGGAGTAGTTACTAAAACACTTGCAATAGCTGTCCATTTCCAATAAGCACTCCAGAGGTGCTAATTGAAATGCCAACAGGCTAGTAGGATGACCATTAAGGGAGGGGATTAAAGTATTATTGTAATATTTAATGGTCATCTTAGCTTTTAGCTAGTCGGTAGTTTACTTTTAGTTAACTTAGTTTGCTTCAGTTAGCTTTTAGTATCTTTCCATTATTTGCTTTAGTTAACGATTGTTTCATGTTAGAAACATCGTCTTGTAATTCTTTATATAAGGAGTTTTTCCTCTCCTTTGTAAATAACAAATATCAAATATCAGTTATCATTTGATATTAACATAAAATTATAGAGCTTTATACTAAACTAATCTACAATTGCATGAACCATAAACAGTCACGCTCAGAACGACATTAAGATACCATAATTCTAAAAGGAGGTTTATAGAGTTTGAGAAAATGGTTATTTTGTTTCTTGGTCCTTCTCAGGCATGAACTTCTTTGATTGCATATATTCTCAAACCATTCTCTCTAAAATTAAACAAAGATGCATACTGCGAGAGAGAGAACAAAATTATATTTATGTCCAGGAATGACCAATGTAGATCAATTGGAATAAATATGACATTCAGTTACATAGAGACGTACCAGGGTAAAAGGGCCCTATGTTACAAAAAGTAACTAAACACCAAAAACTAAGAAATTAAACAAATCAGGAGTTAAAGTTAAAGATTTAAACCCTGAATCCTTTGTACGGATGTACCTTGAACATACCCAACCCCATTTTTTTGTACCATACTCACATACCTGTACTCAATTTTGATTTTGATTCAGCATTTTAGAATGAAATACCAGCTCCTTTATGCTTTTTAATCGCTGTTTTGAGACCAAAAGACCATATAAATGATAACTTCCACTCAAAATATGCAAAGGAAATGAAACTTTTCACTGTTCTGTCACAAAAGTTGCAACCTTATATTTGAAATCTTCTCATTGTCACTTATAACAAGGAACTAAGAACATAGAAGATACAATTAGGAATCTATTGATGTGTGTTTTGACATGCCAACATGTAGAATAGATTTTTTCCCTACTTGAAAGGATATGATCTTCAAGGTTCATATCTGAGTTATGATAGCACGTGAGTAACCCAGCAAGTGAGCATTTTGATTGTGCGGTTCAAGGGGCTGCAATGGATTCCTAAGAAAAAACTTCATGTTCTTTTCTGGTTTGATTGTAAAGGTGTTCATTACTTGTTTGAGAATAGGTACAATTTGACAAAATTCCATTTTCAATCGCCAATTAAACTATAAATTGAAAATTCAGATTTCAAACTTGCAAATTAAAGTTGATTCACCAAGTTGTACATGACACATGTAAAAGCCAAAATTTAAACATCAGTTAATTCTTAGTTAAACTTAATTTAATGGATGTGATAATTATTGCAAATATAAGTAAGAATGAAAAGGGAAGAATGAGCATAGTATTTCCCTTTCACATATCTCTGTACCTGCTTCATTGCAATCCAATGTTCTGCTTTTGGGGCTGCCATAAAACGGGAAATGTAACTCACAGCATAACTCAATCAGATCTAGTGGTTGTAAGATAAATAAGGCTGCCCACTAGTTGTCTAAATTCTGACTCATTGATCACTTTTGAGTCAGTTTGGCTGAAAGCTTCAGCCTTTTCTCCATAGGTGTAGATGAGATTTTGCAATCTATCATTTTGAACTTATCTAGCAAACTCTTGGCATATTTAGACTATGAGATAAAAACGCCACCACTTGTCTGCCAAACCTCTACATCTAGGCAATAATGTAGGAGGCCTAAGTTTGTCATGTCAAAAGCTTACACAAATTACATTTGATTTCTTGAATCAAATGTGCCTCACTTCCTGTAATGATGATATCATCCAAATAAATGACTAGAAGGATGATTTCATTTCCTATGCTTTTGATGTATAAATTTGGATTTGAAGGATTTCGTTGGAATCTTTGTTGATCCAAATGCTTGTCAATCTTAATGTACCATGCCTTGGGTGCTTGCTTCGGCCATAAAGAGCCTTTGTTAGTCTGCATACTCGGTGCTCCTTTCTTGCAACCTGAAAACCCCGAGGTTGAGTCATATACACTTTTTCCTCTAAGTCACCATTGAGGAAGGCACTCTTCACGTCCATTTGATGGAATTTCTAGCCAAATTGTGTTGCCATGGCTAGAACTAACCAAATAGTGCTTATATTTGTTATAGGAGTAAAGGTCTCTTCATAATCAATACCTTCTTTTTGTGAGAATCCTTTAGCCATCAATCGTGCTTTGTACTTGACTTTGTACACTCATTTGCAACCAATGGGTTTCTTCCTTAGTGGAAGATCTGAAAGAACCCAAGTCTTATTTTTCATAAGACTTTGATCTTCAGTTTTCCTTGGCTTTTTCCCATTTAGGTTTACCTTTAGCCTCTGCAAAAATCTTGTGGTTCATAAAAACCCTGAATGTTAACCATAAGAGAAAATTTAACTATGTTTTGTGAGCTCTTGCCTCTAGTTGATTGACCCTCGACCATTTCATCATCCTAACTATCATCAATGAATTTTTCCCACCACTTAGGTCTCTTTGTAGAATCCTCTCCATCCAAATCAGCATGGTCATCGTGACTTGGGCTGCCTAGTACTATATCATTTGGATGCTAATCCAAGTTTTCCTGAAGAAAATCATTTGGTACTAGTATTGGTACTTGCATGGGAGATTCCACATGTTTAGAATTATCAAAGTCCGCATTTCAGGTTATCTAATGGAAGTTGATGTCAAAAGAGACTTGAAAAGGCCCAACTTCTTCATCAATCACTGCATCCCTACTAATTGTCAAGTGGTCAATGGCCACATCAATCAACTTGTAGGCTTTATGATTGTCACTGTACCCTATGAACATTAACTTTTCACTCTTGGATTCCATTTTGGTTCTCTTTGCTTCTAGAATCTAGATGTATGTAGTAGAACCGAAAATCTTTAGATTGCTCACCTTTGGTTTCTTCCCAGGCCATGCTTCCTCTGGGGTCTTCTCCTTCACTACCTATGTTAGAGACTAGTTGAGAAGATAAATAGCCTTAGCCAAAACCTTCTTGGGAACACTCCTATTTTCCAACATGTACTGGGCCATTTCCGTAATAGTATGGTTCCTTATCTCAACAACTCCATTTTGTTGTGGAGTGTAGGGTTTGCTGAATTGACATTTGGTATTGTGTTAAGCACAAAAGTTTGTGAATTCTTTGAATAAAATTCACCCCCATTATTAGACCTAAGAGTGATTAATAAACAACCAAACTCTTTCTCTACTAATGTTTTGAACTTTTGAAATTCCTTAAACACATTTGATTTTGCTTTTAGGAAAAACACCCACATTTTCCTACTGAAATCATCAACAAACAAGAGAACATACTTGGTGCCAGTGACCGATGCTATATTCCATGAACCAGCTAAAGGATCCTCTGTGCTCTCCAAACTTTCCTTTTGAAAATGAAGATTTGTGTTGCTTCCTTTCTTAGCAAACTCTTCAAACACACTGTATCTGTTGTTGGAGTCCAAGTAAACCCTCGGTCATATTCTCTCGAGCCAATTGAGAGAGATAAGAAAATTTGAGATGCCCATAATGTTGATGCCAAAGAGTACTAATAGCAGATGAACTCTTGGCTGCCAATGCGTGCTCCTGAATCTCTCAAGTATCAACAAGATGATACAAACTATGATCCTCTATGCCAAGAAGAATGATTTTCTTGGACTTCTTGTCAATAATATGGCATATTTTGACTCACTGAGCTCCTCCATGCCCAGAACATAGTATACATTGAGGAAAATAAGAGTTTTCCCTCCATAGGTTAATTGAACATTGCCTTTATCGACAATTGTATACTCCTCACCACCATTGAAGATCACTGAATCGGAGCAAGCTGTGTACTCTGCAAACCAATCCTTCTCGTGAGTAAAATGTTGAGATGCTCTAGAATCAATTTACCATGCAAAAAACTTGACTTGATTTGCTGGTTGTTTGGCCATGAAAGCAAAGAAAGCTGACTCCTACTTAGAATTCTCTGCAACATGAGCCTTTTGTTGAGACCCTTCCTGGTTGGATTTTTGATCAGCCAGCCTCTTTCTATGTGACGACCAAACCTGTACGTCAAATAAAAATATTTCACAATTTAAAAATAATAAGTAAAGACAATGCCATTTCAATAAAAAATTTCCTTTCTTCATTGATAAATGTATACAAGTTTATTTCCACATGATTTCCATTTTCATTACAAATATAAATTAGAGTACAAAAGTAATACGGTTACATACATAGCTCGAGAGATTTTGCACAAATAGAAGTAAGAAGGTCCAGGACTCCGTCCTTTCAAATCTTGGTACATCGGCTGCTTGTTGTGGAGGAGAAACATCACTCGGGCGCTTTTCCGCCAACCACAGACTTATAATGCGGTCCCCCGCACACCTATCATTAGATAGATGGCCCTCCCTTTGAAGAAGAGATTGGTAGGGTATCCTTTAACGATTACCAACTGAGCATAGTGCTGTGTCCTTCACAACTAGAACCTTGTTATTTCACAATCTCAAACTAGTACTTGGATCACAATGAACTGACAGTGTAATCTCAACTAACTCACATCTATGTGGAAGTCATACATTTCACTACTTTGGCCAAAGTATTTTCATTCAGTACTTCGAATGGAGGTCATCTATCATAAACACTACTCAAGGCCGATTTGCATTAAGGCTTCCTTACTCTATGCATAGGTTAGTCTTTCCGAGGTAGTACGTACCCTAACATCCTACATCAGTTTAACTACTAGAATCGAGAACAGCATAACAAGTAATCACAATTCCCCCTCCTATACTGAATATCTTCATTCTAGGAGTTTCATTAGCTTAACTAAGTTAATCTAATAACTTAAGCTGTGATCATTACTTAATTTAATGCCCTCAATTCCGTCCTAGTATTTAGTAACTACTTCAAAACATATACCCCTTAAATGGAGTTCATACATATAATGCAACCCACACATTAATGCATCTCTAACCTTAATGCAATTTACTCACTAATGCAAATAGGTATTGGTGTATGATGAAACCCAAGGTTGCTTGCACAACTCCTAGGAGACCTTTCTCACTGTCTCCTTCCTGGAACCTGACTCCAATGGGTTCTTTTTGAGCTTGGGTGATTCATCAAACCCTGCTCCAACTCTTCTCAAAGAGTTTCCTACCTTGTGCTTTACCTTGGGTAAGCAAACACCACTTGAAATTGCAATCTTTCTCACTACACCTAGAAGGGTCTAGATGCCAACTTCATTACCTGACTTGAACTCTTTGCAGGGGTGTTAAGAACTCTGTTTCCATGCATTTCACCACCAATGGAATACATCTTGGAGGTTCTACTGTCTTCACTCTTACCGATCTCTAGATTTTGTCTTGAGAGGGCCCAGTTTCTACTAGCCCTTACCAGTCACTCTTTGACTTTTTCTGCCCAAATTCTCCAAATGACCTAGCAAACAAATTACATTTCTTGACACCCTTTTCAGGCTTTTAATTCTTTCATAGGTTTTCAAGCCTCTGTCAGTACCGTACAGGTGATTCCTATAATCTTGGATAGGAGGGCTAATTGACCTATTTCCTAGGGTTTCAAGGATCTCTTATTGATTTCTTACATCAATGGATTGTTCAAGCCCCAATCCTTTCAACATGTCAAAATGTGTCTAAAACCTACCTGAAACCGTACTGTTTCCGTACAGTACCTTCTACCCCTGCCTGAGTTCTTCACTTTTTCTCTCTCAAACTCCTAACCATGCATTCCTAGCTCGCCTAGGGTTTGAGATAACAAATTCTTGCTTGGCTCTTTGGGTTTTCTAATGCTAAATATTTACAAATGTGTGGCTCCCCTTTCATATTCTACTAGTCTCAGGGAAATCCCGTGGACAGAGTTTATGGGGGAGCCATGAGAAATCAGACTTGACTGTACAAAACAAGGAAAATCTCTACAACCTTAAACTATGAACACAAAAACACTAAATCAACTCAAAGCCTCTTGACTACAAGATGAAATACGCTCTATACCATTCAATGAACACAAAAACAGTGAGAAATCTGTATATACAGTGCCTTTTGAATCACTGTTTCTCAAGAACTCACGGGTAACACAGAAAATACAGGAAATCTGCCAAACTGTCTTCTATTCCACACCAAAAAACTTTGATTACAATGCAAAAACTCACTCTTTCTACGAACCACACCTCTACTTAGATGCCATTTCCACACTTCAAGGGATATTGATCGATCCCATGTTCCTAAATTTGAGGGAATCCAACCCCACTAAGTTGCATGCAAACACACAAAATGTTGCCATGCAATTTTACAAGATTCTTGCAACTTCCACTATGTCATGATCCCGAATCCTTGGACCTCTAACACCTTGATTACGAGCCATCAACAACTTAACTGCCTCTTGGCATCTTCAAACAACGAGGATATGGCTTTGACACATTTAAAGCTTTATGTTCTAACATAAACTGTCCCAAGCTAATTAAAGCCAAAATTTAACAACAATGCAAACTAAGATGACATTAATCCTAATGATTAACTCACCACACTAACAAGACCTTCTAAGGTCCAAATCAAACATACTAAGATCCTGACTTGGCTAAGGTCAGGTACAAGCCAAAAATTGTTGACAAACAAGGTGGAGTTAAGCCAAGGTGCTCCTGCACCAGGTATACACTTCAGAAAACATGCATAACTATTCCTTAAAGTTAATTACTTACATGGTGCAACATACAACTGCTTCTCAATTCATCCTAACTAAAGTATTGAACTTAATGCTATTCCCTATCTATGCACATTTAGTAATTACACTTTCAGATTTATATCAAAAAATACGTTGTAGAACATGAAAGAAGAAACAACATGCCTGGTATAAGCCTTCCCCAATGATGATGAACTTGATTGTATTTGCAACACATCAGGCCTCCAGCAACAGTGAGTTGCCATGTTGTTGGGTGCCAGAAGTTTTGTTAGGGCATTCATTCACATAATGATTACCTTTACATATAAAGCATCCTGCTCTTGGTCCTCTTTTCTCCATGATTTCCCCAGTCTTATTAACACCTTCACTAGCTTTGCTAGTGTCATCATACCTCGAATTGTCTCTTTTCCAATCTCTTCTGAATTCCTTTTCATTGAAGCGAGATCTCTTCCCCTTTTTCTTTGCTGCATCTTGCACAAATTCTTCCTTCTTGGGGGCAATCTTGTTGGGAACTTCAGTATCCTTCTTTTGTTCTTCTCCTTCACATTGATTGGAGTCTGCCTTAAGCTTCTGTTCCTGCTTAATGGCTTTTTCATACACAAGGTCCATTGTGGTCGGACCATGCATATCGAGTCCTCTTGGGGTGAGTTGAGCTGCATTGGCAGTGCCGCACGGGTGAAAACTCTAACCCCGTGACACAAGCCGTTGGCGCAATTCAAGTTACGTGATCCGATTTGCTTTGCTAGTTACGTGAGACGTGTTCCAGTTTGCATTGAGGTGTGGCGAGTCCATGATCTATGGCACGAAGGATGCGTTCCAAGTTCAATGTGTGGCGGATGCAGGAAATGGTCTTCCCTTGGAATACTGAGTTCCTTGCACCACGTAGTGCAATTGGTTGATCTGTGTTCCCTTAGTCCCAACATTGTTCCGCCCGAAGCGCTCTTCATAGTGTTCCGAGAACTCTATAAAAGGGAGGCGTTATTCAATCCAAGGAGGACATATTGTAGAGTACACAATAACACACTGTGAAGGAAAGCATGACTGCGGATTACTTAGTCTGAGTTAGCAAAGCATGAATGAGACTTAGCTATGATCTAGAATGTCGAGATGGTTGCATGCTTGCATAGATGCGAGTTTAGTGCAATGATGCGAGTCGAGACAGTGATCCAGGTTAAGATTTATGCATGGCTGGAAATGATCACTTGAGTGCATGTATTCCGAAGGACATCGACATGAGCTGAGAGGTTCTCCAAAGTTGATATCTTGGGGAGTGACTTCTTTAGGTTTGGGTACCTTGAGAAGTCACGTCAAAGATATCATATCTTGAGGATCTTGGTGCGTCCATGGATCCTATGTTCGAATCGTGATGATGGCGGATCACATACTTGTTGAGTTCCAGGTTCTTTGAGTGTAGCTCCGTGGTGGACGCCTCATTGATCAAGATTAGTGTGGCATGGTGAAGCCGAGTTGAATCTCAATGCTCAAGAGCTTGGCTCGAGATCAAGTTCCAAGGTGTGTATTCTAAAGAATGCACAGTATGGGCTTGTTGTACTATGACTTTGCATTGAGGCTAAGTTGAAGCTAGCTGATTAGAATGTTGTTGAGTGCTCCCTTGGTGGGATGCACTATGCTATTCTGAGTTGTGCTCTTGATGAGTACATTATGTAGCCCGGGGCTGCATTGAGCCATGTTGGGCATGACTCCATTGTGCTGAGTTGTAACAGAGCTGGGTGTTCCAACTCGGGCATCAATGAACCTGCGATAGTTGCAACGGATTGAGACTATTGTCTAGGAACATGAGATCTAAAATCTTACTGGGAAAGACCGAGCTCTTTGGTAGAGTTACACATTGGAGCAGTGCACATATCTAGGATGGGGATGCACTTGTTCTTAGCACTGTGCCATGATGAGGTCTTAGGAAGACATTCCGAGCACTAAAGCGAGCTGATTTGAGAACTACACAAGCTTTGAACCGCATTGGTTGCGGGTACGTAGGCGATTTCTTGGTCACGGATTTCCTTGAGACTTCAAGTATAGTGTGGGCAGGGTTCTTGTTCTCCCAACCCGGGGTCTAGGATGAGTCAAGTGACTGTTCCGTGTCAATAATGGTGAGCATTGTTGTATACCGTGAAATACTTCATTATTTTGGTGAGAAGGCGTAGTTTGCAATGCAAGTTTCTCGAGTCCTCTTGGGGCGAGTTGAGCTGCATTGGCAGTGCCACACGGGTGAAAACTCTGACCCCATGACAGTGGATATCAGAGCCGCATTGATTTAAGTTCCAAATCAGAAGTCCCAAATTTCTTGTTGTTAAGTGTCCACCCAGTTTTTGTGGAAGGTAAGACCTTGGATCTGGCGCTATGCGATAGCCTGGGTTCGATGGTGCATACAGAAGTCGTGGTCTAGTCCGCAACTAGCCTCGAATCGTGTATGGCTAGTAGATCTAGAGGCCAGCATGAATGCAGCCATATCTGTGGAACTAGTAAGTGCACATTGTTAACTCCAAGTTGTAGAATGCAAGTTTTTGGAAAAATCTGTATTGGCTTGTGAGAAGACATGGGTTTGAGAAAGTACTCTTTTGGAATATCAATGGGCATTCAAAATGTAGTGCAGTATTTCGGCTATACGACTTTGGTTGGTATAAGCGAAAGAAGTATGCTACTATGTTGACAAGAGCTGAAACTTTGAGCACAACTCATTTGGTGTGGAATCACTAGGACTCGAAGTTGAGACAGCTACTACGATTCTCAATTGGAATTGGAAATTAGAGCCACATGGGATGTGGGGCGCTCTCCTAATTTTCTTGGATTCTTGAACCTTAGTGGCCAAAGAATTATGATTGCACAAGAAATCATTGGAATAATCTGGTGTGTTGGAAATTTAGCAAAAGCTTGGAGCAATGTGATATGTTATTGGAAAAGAGTGCAAGTTATTGAGTTGGAATTATGGGAAGTTATAGTAAGCTTAGCTGGGAGCTTGAGCTGAACATCCTGACCCGATTCTTGAAAAGAGTTGAATGCGGATCCTAAAAGCAGATCTAAGCTAGACCTGATCAACCTGAACCAAGTGTGATGAGCACCATGGATGGTGAACTCTGAGATCTTGGTAAGGGTTTCACCTACACGAGGTAACTTTAGTTTCTTTAGAAGATTACTAAATGAGGTTGTGGATTTTTGGAATTCTGTAGCAGTCCCATTTGGTAAGAAGGTCGATCAAGAAAAGTAATCTCTTGATGCGGCACAAGCTTCTTGTTAAAAGCTGAGTTGGTGATGCAAATTCTTTGTTGAAAAGAATATAGTATTCTTTGTGCTAATTACTACAGGTTGATGCAAGTTTGCATGCTACTACCTGTTGACGGGTGTTTTATGACCGCACCAACACAGAATAAAGTTCCCAACAGTCACTCTATCCTCTCTTGATCAAAATATCCTAGAATGTTTTTATCCACCACTAGCTTGATTTTCTCATCCTTTACCAATTTCTTCGTGGAAGAGCCTTCTCCTTTATTAACTTCTTCACTTTCTTCTTCTAAAGAGCCTTGTGGAACCATCTTTGAAATTTGCTCTATGGCGATCTTGCACATAGCACATGTGGCTTCTGAATGGAAAGTCTTGTGAATTCTACACCAATTGGCCAGTAACAAATTTTTAATGGAGGCATCTTTACCCAATTCTATCTCTTGCTTTACACTTTTGAACACAAAATCTCTGAAATTCTCAAACATTCCCTCACTTTCACCTGAATCATCCTCAATCAACACCTTGTTGGAGTTATGGACAGACACTGAGAGGGGGGGGTGAATCAGTGTCTTAACTTTTTCAACTTAGATCAAGGTTTTAATTCTGATTTCCTTTTCTTTCAACAATAGAGTAGAGTAATCACTTTTGAAAGCACAAAGATGTGACAACATTAACTCTGTCTATTAGACAACTTATGAAAATATGATTTGAGTGAGATATCTTGCATTTGCCAAAACAGTTATGGCTGACATTGAATAACAATCAAAGCATGATGATAGTGCAGGTGCAACTCATAAGACTGTGCAAATGATGATCAACATTATTGACTCACTTCTTAAACAAATGATTTGAATGCAGCTTTAAAGACAAGAAAGGTATTGAAACAACAAACACCTTTAGCACATTATAACTATTCTTGAGCAATGAATAAAATGAGAACTTTTAAGCTTCCTTTTGAATTAGACTCTTCAACAATGACTTGTGCAAGATATTTGAATTAAACATTTGCAGATATGAAGGAACTATCATTCAACAATGTTCAAACTGATAAAAACTATCACAATCAAGAAACAATATGGCAACAAAAACAAAGAGACCATAAGACAAAGGATTTGCCAAGTGGAAAACCCTCCTGGGGTAGAAAAACCACTCCTAAACTGCCATACTGGCTTAATCTTTTTAATCAACTGTTCACAATGCCTTATAGGCTAATTTCTGAGCACCAACTCAAGGAGCACCAACCCCTCATTTTGAAACACCAATTTCAAGGAGCACCAACCCCTCGTTTAGAGATATCTATCTCGAGGAGCACCAACCCCTCAAATTATTTTCAAAATAATAGTAATATCAGAGGATCTCTCTGTTTTCTAGTAAGCTCAAGAAACTCAACACTCTTATCTCCCTAATACCCTAAGAATCCAACTCTTGTATTACAGAGTTTTCCAATACATCTCTTGATACGGCCAAAATAACTATCTCTCAGAATTATAGGCCAGCAGCACCTCCACTGTTTTCAACACTGGTTTTTATATACATTTCAAGTATGTCAGTCATGAAGAAATCTTCAAAAATCTTTTTTCACAAGATTCTGAAACTCTCTTGCTAATTTTAGAATATGAAGTTGAATAATGATGATCTGTAGATGATGGTAAAAATCAAAGTAACGCCTATCCAGAGAGCTTTAATTTCTGCGCTGAATCAGGAGATTTCAAATTGTAACTGATTCATCAAAACCACGAAAGCCCACTAACAGAAAATCATAACCTCTAAATCCTCAGAGGATATTTTTCTAGAGATTCGATGCCAACCAAAGATGTCGGCATGCAACTATACTTAGAAAAATCCATGCCGGCCACAGTGTATGAGTCTTCGTTAATCATTCGCTGAGACAACAATCGCCACGTGTTCTTTGTGATTCGCTATGACCTTGTGCGAGCTGCGTTTCCTTTTCCTTATTTGCTTTCGCCGTGACCCAGTGAAGTCGGGAAGACCTCTCGCAGACCACATTAAGTTTCACCGAAAGCCCTTTTATCTCTTATGTGTCGCTGTGACATTCTGCTGTCGAGGAGACGTTTCATAGATGATGCTTTGTTTTACTGAAGGTCATCCTTTCATCC
The DNA here is from genome assembly GCA_007258455.2 of Sequoia sempervirens. Lineage (NCBI taxonomy): Eukaryota > Viridiplantae > Streptophyta > Pinopsida > Cupressales > Cupressaceae > Sequoia > Sequoia sempervirens. The sequence goes on from VDFB02000015.1 coordinate 65,900,439, forward strand.
CGTGTCGCTGAGACATCCACTAGTTATGCCGAAGGCAATTCAATCGTTAATCATACTTTGGTTCCTTCTGTTTCGCCGTGACCCTTCGTTATCAGGCAAACCCTATAGAGAATTCACTTTGTTTTGCCGAAAGCCCCGAGCTCACAATAGATCGCCAAGACATTAATGTTCTCACACCGACAGAAACCTTTTGTCTTATGTGCTTCGCTATAACATTATGATATCGGGGAGACCTCCTGTAGAGCACACCATGTCTTTCCGAAAGTCTTCATCCACTTGTATGTCGCTGAGACAAGTCAAATCCAATATCGACAAAATCCCCCATTGTGCTCCATCGGCGAGACCGAAGGTCACTCACCAAGACCTCACGCCAAAAACCCCAACTCTTACCGAGATGCATACCTTTACGTTGTCAGTCGGCAAGACAAGAAAACCTCGCCAAGATATTATATCGAATGAAATCTCTCACCGAAAAGCACCCATTTGTTGCTGATCGGTAAGACAACAAGGTCTCGCCAAGACATTATATCGATAGCCATTAGTTTTACCGATAAGACTCCATATGCATACGGTCGGTGAGACACACTTGAATTCGCTAAGATACTAAATCGAATACTCCAAGTCTGGCCGAAGTGAATCTTTTAATGCGCCCGTCAGTGAGACCAAAAGAGTTCGCTATGACCATATAACGACGCCACAACTCTCGCCGATGAGTCCATCCGCCCTATATATGTCGTTGTACCTTCAAACCATCGGGGAGACATCTTGTAGATTGTTTTATGTCATACCGAAACACCCCGAATTCACACCTGTTCGCTAAGACGACATAAATCTCTCGCCGAAAGCCACTCATTGTTGCCGATCGGGGAGACATGATGAGTTCGCTAAGACATCATTCTGATGAAGCAACTCTTGCCGATATATTCTTTCTTGTGCCGGTCGGCAAGACACAAAGTGCTTGATGAAACAATATGCCGATAGGGATTTCTTACGTCGATGAACCACCTCATGTAATAGTCGGTGAGACCCGACTCATTTGGTAAGACCTCTCAACGGTGAACAAAACTCATGCCGATAGACCTTTCCACTGTCGCCAAGCCCACGTGAATGTCACGCCGAAAGTTGCCTGTATGTAAAATCAAATCGTCATGACATCAGAAACGTCTTGCCGAAAGGCAACACAAACGTTTATCAGAAAAATGGATCGGGGAGACCCTAGCATTTTCATGCCGAAATGTTCTTTTTTTGTCACCAAAACAATGTATAAATAAGATAACCAAAGATTGCACGAAGCTCAAACTGATCAGTACCATAAGATATTAAAATGTTGAATGTAAATTGTCCACTGAATGCCAAGACAAGTAAACCATATAGACAAAACTGTACCAAGATAAAGCATGAGAAACCAATCTGAAATTGTCAACAAGTAGAATCAACTGAAAGGGATTTTGTCATCAAGGACAAACCATATGATGACAACTGAGATCCAACACACTTCAGTAGAGGCAGGTGCTCCTTCTGAAAGCTTCTCTTCATTCGAACTTCGCAACATGAGGACTTCTTGTTTAATGGGCTTGTAGGAGCCCAAATCAGTTTCCACAAACAAAATCTCATTGTCCTCACCATATTCAGTGATCATCAGTTGGAGTTGTGGTGTGCTCTCAATTTTTATTTGATTCGCGATCCCTCTCCAAGGTAACCACATATGAGAGAAGTCAGTTGAAATGTATCCATTCAATTTTCTAGACCAATCTCTGCTCAATAACATGCCATACCCATCTAGTATATCCACAACTGATATGTCAATACAACTCTGTACTCTGGGATCCGGTGCCAACTGCATATGAATGTTATTCAATTCTCCAACAACTGGAACCTCAGTCTTATCCAGCCGAGTCACTTTCTTGTTGGTCTAGAGTGGAATTAATCCTAACCTCTCGCATACTTTCAAAGGCATGACATTACTTGATGCGCCGGAATCGATCAAACAATTATGTAAGAATTTTCTGAAAATTCAGATGGAAACAAGAAATGGGGCTGGTTCATCTTTCCCCTGATAGAACACCACTGGCTTTCTTCTCTCATCTACCAAATCATTTTTCTTCTCATCTTTCCTATTCAATTGAATCTGGTTGTCTTGGGCAACATCTTTTGGAGTCTGCTTCTGCTCTGTGGGAGCATCAAGCTGAGCTCTCCCTTCGATCTTGTTCTTCAGCTTCTCAGAAGATTCTTGAACTATACCCACAAAATTTTGAGACTGTTGTTGAGCCTCCCAAGCACTATAGGACATCTCAGGCACATCCTATACCACATTCGTGTTTTGTGCGGGACTGGACTGTGTGACAACAGGAGTATTTCTCGGTGTATTATGTGCTTCTTGGGAAGTACTTCTCATGGTAGGAGTTTCTTTTAAACTTCCCAAAAGAGTGTCCCTAACTTATGGAATCTTCATCAACTCATAGAGGGGAAGGCTAACTTTCATCTTTTTGAACTCTTCTAACACGTAGGTACTAAGTTTCTTTACATCTTCCCTAGAAGAATTCTCTTTCTGTCCGCGTTCAGCTTGGTGAGCAGGTTGCTGAGTAACTTGTTGTCCACTTCTGCCTTGTGTTGCATTCTGCTGTCTGTACTCAGGAGAATCTCTTGGTAAACTTGGATTGTTACTAGCATTGGGATGCGGGGGAGTTGTAAAATTATTTGGAGGGGTTGATGTAGTTAGAGGTTCGTTTTGATGATAGTTCCTCTGATAAACCCTAGGAGCTCCACCTCTAGCGGACCAAAAAGCTTGAACCTCTCTTATTTCTTCTACCAAGACACTATTGTTGAGAGGCGGAAAAATATAACCATCATTGCTAAGAGGCTCCTCTGGTGATGTGTACTTGGCGTGAGCCTCTTAAGGCATTTGAAACTCTAGCATCCCCAGGGACCATTTGCCGAAGCTGGCGGAAATTTGTGATTAACTGGTGGGGGCGTATAGCTTTGAAACTCGGGTGGGAAGTTGAAATCTTCTAGGATCAATGCCTAATCATATCTGGGTGCTGGGACTAATTCATATCCTGTAACTGGAGGATTCTCTGTGGCCTCCGTATTCTTCACTTCTCTCTTGAAAATATTAGCCGCAACTTGGAATTCATGACATTGAAGCTCAGAGTGCTGATTGGTGTTATGTAACCTACACCATCCTGACAAGGCGGCCTCAGCCAAGTAAACTCTATCTGCAAGACGGTTCTCTGGAGGTGGCAGATTGTCCAGTAGTGAAGGAACACCTCCATTGTTAGGCCCTGTATTCCAGGACCTCTTCTGAAATCCTTGATTGTTATTTCTATACCCATGACTATTTTCATGACTGTATCCTTGATGGGTATCTTGGTGACTGGGAGGATTATTTTGATATCCTCGGTTAGCACCTTGATGTGCTTGATAGTTTCGCTACATGGCTTGAATCTAATTATTTTGATTTCTGAGGTAACTCACCTCAGTTGACAACCTTTTCATTTGCTCTACTAAATCTTTCATCTCCTCTTTCTCCTCTTGGGTTTTTGTTGGTGGCATTGTGCTTTGGAGAAAAATTGGGTGTGTTGTAGGTGCCTGGGACAAAGGCATCCTAGGATGGAGAACTAACTGATCGGACGGTGCCTGTACTTGATACGTTCGCTGGGGAACTGCATTTAATGTGTTGTACCCAAAACCAAAAATTTTGCTTCACTAAGGCATTTTGCTTAATTGAGTTTTAATCCTGTTAAAGTGATGACAGAAGGTCGTTTTTGGGGTTCTTAAATATGGAGTTGGTGTCAGTATCATGTCAGTCTATCACTGAAAAGATTTAAGAAAAGTGAAAATCTGAACGAAAAGCATCAAAATTTTCTATCTCTGGAGAGGGGAGCACTTTCTCAAATGGGCGCCCTATCTTTTAGGGGCCCAGATCTTGTTTTAGGGTTTGTCACCTCCAGCAGACATTTGTCCGGCATCACGTCAGCTTCGCAGTGAGCTATCAAGCCTGTCAAACGGACTTGTTTCGAGCAAGTTGTGGTGAATACAGCGCAAAACAAGGCGAAAGTGAAAATTGACTAACACTGGTAAAAAGCGCAGCTTTTGGAAATGGCGCTCATCTTTTTGAGGTGCCAAATGAAGGCTTTTGGCTAAATGCCACCCAAGATGTTTGTCTCACTTTTGTTCAAGCTTCGCGACGCATCCGTTAGCGGGTGAATCTGAGTTGCTGAAGTGCCTGAACCTGAGGTCAAACGTAGGGTCAAATCTTAGTCAAAATATCGAGGAAAAAGCAAAAGAGCACATTTTGGGAAAGGCGCCTAAGCTTTTCAAGCCTTTAATGCTTTCTTTCTGATGATACCAGATATTCAATGTGTCCGTATTACGCTCAGCTTTCCGTTGCCTGTCTCCGTCAGTTCGTGAGATGCCTCAGCAGCTTGCAGTCGAGGTTTTTGTGATATTCTAGCCAGTTCCTGAAATGGCCAAGTCTGGGATGAAAAGAGCAACTTTTGAAAAAGGCGCCCTAGTTTTTCACCCCTCAGATGTTGTTTTCTTGGGAAATGTGCCTTTGCAGCTGTTGTGCAGAATGAAGTCAGCTCCGCAGTGAACCTGAGATCTAGTCCTGAAAGTTGATAGGTCGGTTATGAAGGATTTATTTTTCCCTTCGTACGAGTACAGAAGTCAAAATTTGACTAAGTCAGAGAAAAAGAGCAGCTTTTGAAAAGGCGCTTGGATTTTTAAGCCTTCAATGTCAATTTTGTGACGTGCAGTCTCAAGATATCTTTTGATCAGTTTACTCGCAATGCACCAAAATCGGAGAAGTCAGTCAACTGGTGTCAGAGGATGAACAGAGGTCCCGGCAGAGGTTTTAGCTTAAATTTTCATGAAATTTGGCAAAGTCTGGAATTCGCTTAAGAGTTCAAAGTTGAATTTTCGAAAGTGAGTTGAATGGACGCCTTAACTGGAGTTCTGACTGCAGTTAGACTAAACGTTTTCTGGATTGTCATCTTCAGTTCATATGTTGGCATGTGGAGTGATCTTTCAGTTTGCATGTCGAGTTAACTAGTTTGCATGTTTAGTTAACTATCTTGCATGTTGAGTTAACTCGATTGCATGTCCACTTAACTGAAGATTATCAGTGAATGTCAACTGGAGTTCACATGCATGGCGAATTTGGTTGCAATTATGAAGTTTTAGTGAAGATGGCGCTTCATTGAGTGTCAACTGAAGTTCAAGAAGGGACGTCATATTTTGATGAAGCATTAATGTTTGAAGTAAGGCGCATTTGAGTGTTAACTTCAGTTATGAAAAGGGTCGCCATATTTAGTGTTTATTATGATGAAGCATATTTTGTGAAGCTACGCACTTTTCAAGGAATGGCAACTTTAGTTCCAAAAGGGTCGCCATATTTAGGTTTTATTGATTAAAGCATGTGAAGTTGGCGCACTTCTTGAAGGTCAACTGAAGATTGAAAAGGGTCCCTATTTTTAGAATATTTATTGCATGAAGATGGCGAATTTCTTATCTCAATCAACATTGTTAACTTTAGTTATCTGAAGGTACGCCTTAGGTCAAATTTGTGAATCATAAAGCAAGTTTGAAGATGGCGAATTCATTATAGGTTGCTAACTGAAGTCAAAGTCATATGAAGTTGTTAACTGAAGACTTGTAAGGCAAACCCTAATGCATGGTGCTTTAATTAGCTTATCTCAGTTCCAGTTAACTAAAATGGGGTCCAATTAGAAGCCAAGCGCACTTTTCAAGCATTCCTTGCTTAGTGCGAATTTTCAATGATGAAATTCTATATATTTCAGCCATGGCGTCCATTATTTCATCATCTTTTGCTCTGAAGCTCATATTCTTCTTGAGCGACCAGCAAGCTAAAGGTGATTCAGGTGTCCGAATTCAGCGTTCTTCGAAGCAACGAGTTCAGATTATTCAGAGGAAGAAGATTCTAGACTTTATTTTCACTTTGCATGCAGGTTTTATCAAGTTCCAAAGAAGAGGTTGGCAGATTTTTCAGAAGCAGACAAGCAAAACTTTCTATCTTCTGTCTTATTTCTTCTATTTCTCACCTTAGGTACTTTCTTCGCATGTCAAAGAAATTCAACACATATTCAGAATCTGATTATCAGGGTTCGCATATTTCAGTGTTTGCAGCAAGACCCACGTCTTAGATTTTTTTCGAGAAAATCGCCCCTTGCCTTCATTCTGAAGCTCTGTGCCTTTTTCCGAGAATCTCTTTGCATGTGGGCTTAAAACACATTTTTTCGAAAATCTAGCTATCTGGGTTTGTTCAGAATTCAGTTGTGCACAAAACCCATGTTCCAGAAAAACTTCGAAAATTTCTTCCGTCAGAGGCTATTTTTAGCTTTGTCCAGAGGTTTTCAGAAAGTTTTCCAGATATATTCGACTTTACAGTCAAAAGTCATCATTTTCAAAATGCAGTTCAATCTCATTGATTACAAGGTGAAATCAGCTCTTACACATAATTTCATCAAAACGTCAGATACGGACCTAAATCATGTTTATCCAGTGGTCAATCTGAGCAGTTTGGAAGGTGTTAGCAGCAATTCGTTGAGGAATCTTGAGCGTTCCGGGTTGCTGGCAGCGGCATCTATTCCTGTTACTACTTTTGATCTTGAGTTCGTACTTGCTTGCATTAAGCATTATGACTCGTCTTCACGACAAATCAGATCAGCAGATGGCAAGGTTGTTTGCAGTCTCAATCCGAAGGACATAGAAAAATGTTTTGCTATTCCTCCTCGTTCAGATAACTTCACTGTGGTTCTTGAGGCTTGTGAGAAGATATGGAATGCTGATCAGCAACGTTCGCAGAGGAAAGTGGCTCAGAAATGGTTGACAGTTCAGAAGACTAATTTGCCTAAGAAGGTTGGTCGCGGTGAATTCAAAGAGGAAGTTGCTGTTTTGATAACTTTACTTAACCGAGTTACTGGTCAATCAGATGCTAGCACTTTTCGTCCATGGATGTTCTACCTGATTACCAGAGTTCTTGATGGTACAGAGCGTTTTGATTGGGCTATGCTGATTAGTGATTGCTTACATCAGCAAATTACTAACTTTCTCAAGTATCATGAGTTTCATATGATATCCTACTTGGTTTACTTGGTTGCTTTTCAAGGTAGCTACAGGTTTCTTAAAACCAATGGCACTCTCGGTGTTCAGCGTGTTCATGAGTATTATCCTCAGTTGGAGTTTTCTCAATCCGAGCAGGACTTCCAAGCAGTGAATGATCACTTTTCCATGAGAACAGTAAGAGATCTTGATGATGAAATGCACATTCGTATTTCTGCCGAGGCCAAATCAGCGATGGAGACTTGGGCGGATTGGTTTATCCAGTTCCCTACTTTTACATACATCCGCGTTTATGGATATGTTGGAGAACCCCTGATGTTACCGAGATACCCTTCAGATAAGCTCATTTTTATGGAGTTCCTCAGACAGATGCAGCACGTCCATTTCTTTCTTCGTAGTCGTCATAAGACTGCGGCTAATTTTCCATTCACATTGGGAATTTTCACATGTGATGCGGCGACAGATGCCAGGTTTATGTCTACTGAGATAGAAAGGTTCAAACTCAAGACTTATACTGAGAGGCGTTCTTATGATCCTCTCGGTCATTATGCAGATCGGTTAGAGCGAAGGATTGCACATGCGCCAGCACTTGAAGACTTCTGGGCTAATTGTGAAGATGAATTCGAGGTCCGTCGTCGTCACTACTGTAGACTCACTATTGGTCAGCTCTCTGATTACTTGTCAGAAGATGTTGATGGTCTATCGGATGATGATGGAGAAGTTCTTCTCAATTCATATGTCAAGGATCAAGTTGCTCGGCAGCCACTTCGCTCACCTGATTGGTATGCCAAGGAGAATATTTCTATCGAAGAGGTTTCCAGATCAGTTATCAAGACTAGTAAGTTGTTCTTGGAGAGCAAACGTACACGGAAGTCAGTTCCTGTAGCAGAGCCGCCAAAGGATTTCTCTTCGTTGCCTTCTACTTCTAGAGCAAGACCCAGAGTCAAGGCCATTATAATACCTCCTGAAGGGGTTAGACTCAGCGGAAACACAGGGAAGAGAGCTACTGGTAAGAGGAAGCAGAAACAAGTTGAGAATGTTCCTGAGGTTCCAGTAGAGACAGTTATTCAGGCCGAGCCTCATGTTTCTCCTCCTAGTTCACCTCATGAACAGCCTATTGACATAAGTTCTGAGCCTGAGACACCAATTCAAGCTGGATCGGAGACACCTGAACCACCACAGGTTGATACATTAGGGACAGTCTCTCCGCGAATTGAGAATATTGTTCAGTCTTGTTGGCTCGAGAAGTCTTTAGGGAGACAGAGGCGTGAACCTTCATATAACCTTGACTTATCTGAGTTCGGTGAACCTTATCAGAAAAGGTCAAACAAGAAGATCAAGAAACAGGTGCACATTGAGAAGACTCCAGAATCAGAAATCGTTATTGAAGTTGCAGTTCCTCCAGAGGGTAAAAGCTTAGATGAAGTCGAGGTTGGTGACTTTACATTCACTAAGGCTAATCTTGGCAGGACTACACGAGAGACAGATGTATCTCTTCTTAAGATTGTTACCAATAATCTTGAAGAGCGTATCACCAAAGATGGAGAAGATAAGGCATTGCTTAAAGCTGAAATTGGTCAACTTCGTCGATACATTTCTGATCTTGTTCATGGGAATTCGAGTAGGACACCTGTTCTTCCTCAGCATACACCTGCAGAACAACAAAAATTGGATCAGTTGGTCAGTCATGGCAGACTTTTAGACAACTGGATTGAAAGTTTAGTTGCTGCTGGTAAAACTCTTCTTGCAGATTTGTATCAGTTGAGGGGTAATGCACATAAACTCCGTCAGGGTGTTCAGTCGCTTGAGATTGCAGTTGCAGAGAACTTGGCAAAGGATCGTGTTCTGGTATCTCAGTTATCAGTTGCATATGATGCCTTGGAGATCGATGAGGATCAAGACAAAGTTTTTACTTGGAGAGAGCAGCACCTTCTCAGGACATAAATATGTGAGAAGATCTCTACTAAATTGTTTTCACTCAAGGATGATGTGGTTGGAGTACTTGCACTGGTCAGTGGCTTCGTTGTTCAGATTCCGTGTCATTATCTTCTGGAAGATGGCATGTATGTTGAGTTGGATAAAGTTCAAGCAGAGTTCGAGAAGCTGATTCGTGACAGCCTTGAAGGTGAACCTATGGCGCCCAAATTAGAGAATATTTCAGTGATTGCAGCCAGTTTCAGAAAGGCGACTGAAGAATGTAAAGATGGCATGCATACGATCACAGAAAGTGGCAGAGAACTAAAGAAACAGACTATTGCTTTGAGCAGTGTTAAAGTGCCAGATGACAGAGAGATCGATGAGTTCTTGGTCGAAGTGTTAGACCGAGTTGACATGGAGTGATCTGCTAGTTGGAACCTGCAGTTAGTTTCGAGGGTTGAGTAATGAGCAGCAGTCAACTCGACTTTCAGTCTTGAGTTTACTTGCTGATCTAATGCATGCTTATCTCGTCCTTGGAATTATCGTCACAGGAGTTAGGGTTAGGGTTTCCAGTTAACTGAAGGTAGTGTCCAGTTAACTTTGCTTTAAATAAGGACGTGCATGCTTGCACATGGTCCATTTAGGTTATTTGTACCAGTTAACTGTATAGTTTACTTCATTAGGGTTTATAACTTGCATGCATTGCAAGAATGTAGTGAACTCAAGGTGATTTTAGGGTTACCTACACCTTGATGTATATAAATAAGAGCTTTTGCTCATTTGTAATGAACTTTTGCTTGAGAGAGAAATATATGCTGCGCCTACCTTGCCCTCAATATTGCTCTTTTGGTATTTGTTCATGCGTCTTTGCTATTACAGTTAATTGTTATGCCACATAGGGTTTCATGCAATTGTGATAGTGGATTCTTTCCATAGTTTAGATAAATCTGTCTTGTGAATCTTTTGTCATTATTGATCAAGCGTTATGCCACATAGGGTTTCGTGAGATTGTGATGATAAATCTGTTTTGTGAAGTCTTTACTGTTATGATCAAGTGTTATGCCACATAGGGTTCCATAAGGTTGTCATGGTAAATACTTCCCTTAGTTTAGATAAATCTGTTTTGTGAATCTTTTATCATTTTAATCGAGTGTTATGCCACATAGGGTTTCATAAGATTGTGATGATAAATCTGTTTTGCGAGTCTTTACTATTATGATCAAGTGTTATGCCACATAGGGTTTCATAAGATTATCATGGTAAATTCTTAAATCTGTTTTGTGCCCAATAAACTTGTTCAGATTGAGATGATAGTTGCGCCACCTTGCCTTCAAGTAGAGAATCTAAACACGTTTATCGTCTGATAGTCATAACCTTGCTCCGTTTTCTCATGCTTTGTTTTCTTGAGGGAACTGGATAGAATTTAAGTTATTAAGTTTAGTTGTAGTTAGTGAATCTGCGAAACCAGAGAAAATTCTCAGCTGCAACATATATAGTTTTCAAGAAAGCCTTGTACCTCTACAGCTGAAACAAAAAGACAGGAATTAGTTTAGTTTATTTCCCTTTGCAGGTATTTTTGTAAAGCACAACGAGGGAGCTTCCCCTCCTAATTTGAAGAGCACTCATTGCGTAGTGTACATAGGCTGTTCGTAGCAACTCTTACTCCAGAGGTGTTAGTTGTTACGCCAACATAATGCTGGAACTTGTTGATTCCATGCCGAACCGAGTGTTTGCATTTGATTGTTTGTCGTAATTAGGCCAGTATATAGTGAGGGCCCAGTTATGTTTTTCCCTAAACCTTGACTTACTTCAACAGCCTTAGCATAAGCTTGATTCATATTGGCCGGAGTGGGGTTGGATTTCACAAACATCGCAGTCAACGGGTCCAAAGCTGAAATAGTAATTTTCCCTGGCATCAGCAATGACATAGGGAGTACGTAACCTTGTGAGGGCCTTCTGAAATCTATTGTTGAACGCATGAATGGGCTCTTTGTCCTGCCTTCTTACTTCTACAAACTGACGATAAAGCTCTACAGGAGTAACGGGTATACCAAATTTTCCAATGAAGGCATCTTTCATCTACTCCCATGACCTTATCGATCCGACGGGTAGATGAATAAACCAATAGTGAGCTTCCTCTCCCAAGGAATATGGAAACAGTCTGCATATGCAATCTGCCTGTTGCGTAAGTGATCTTCGAACATCTTGATGTGGTCTTCAGCAATGCGGTTCACATCATTAACATGGAACTTAGTGCAGGAATTCTCTGGGTTCTTCGGCATGCCATGGTAGTCAGCGAATTCCAGTGGAGACAGGTTGTCGACCAACCAAGTAGCACCATTTGGAGCCAGTTGAGCCCCTTGTTGAGCCATTGCTTGAATTGGTCGTCGCCGTTGATATACAATAGCTTGGACTGGCTATTGTTGATGTACAATAGCTTGGACTGGCCGTTGCTGATGTACAATAGCTTGAGTTGGTTGTTGTTGTTGAATAATTACCAAAATGGTAGCTTGAACTGACCTTGGTTGAGCAAACCTTGAAGTGCTGGGTGGAGTTCTGAATAAATTTGAAATTTCTTCTCCACTTGGTACTTCTTCGCTAACAGAACCTCTGTGTCTGATGGAACTTCTTTGCTTGATCGAACTTCTTTTTGCTTCCTTGCTCTAGTAGGTAGCTCTAACTCCACAAAATCTTTAGATGAACTGGGCGTAGACCTCAAAATTCTTTTCAACTTGTCTGGTGAAAATGAACTAATACGATCCAGGATGTAGCTGCTTCTTCTATTGGCGATGCATGAGAGCGAGTGGCTGTCTCTGATTAAGCAAATCTCTTTCAATAGCAACTTGAATCTGAATAGCCTTTTCTTCTTTTTCCTCCAACACAAAGCTTGTTCGCATATACTCAGTTGCACTCCTCTTCAATTTCCACACGAGATTGTTCAATCCTGAAAGAATATCCCCCAGATCATCGTTGAATCCTAAATTAGGCTACAACACTGGAAATACACCCTTATGCGGTAGCACCATCTTGATTCATGATAATCTTCTCCAATAAAATTCTTTATACTTCAATATATCCCCTTCTACCTCAATATCGATGTCACTTCGATAGCCCTCCTTCTAGCGCCAATTTTGTTGACGGGTGTTTTATGACCGCACCAACACAGAATAAAGTTTCCCAACGGCTACTCTATCCTCTCTTGAACAAAATCTCCTGCATGCTAAGATTGTGAGAAAGATCACGCATTCAACTCCAAGGTTCCTTCATGCAGTGCATAGTCTCAGTTGGCTTGATGTGATTTGCTGGTATCTCAAGGGGGATTTACGTAATTGTTTAGCTGAAGCTCAAAGAGAAAGGGGTTTTCAAAAGCTTTGAAAGATGTGTCAATGAAGCATAGGTTTCTGAAACTAACCAGAAAATACTGAATTGAATGGTTGCAGGGATTAGAAAAGCTATAGTCTACTCTAAGCGCAGGACGTGGAGATCAACTTTCACAAGCCTCAACCAAGCTCTGCTTCACCTCACCTCAGACAGCTTCTACAAAACCGGTGCAATCTTCAGAGGAGTAACTAGAGATATTCAAATCACGATTCAACATGTAGATACCATCACAACGACGCATACCAGCATACAAACCATAATCGAAGTTAGGTCCACAATATTCCAATTGACCACGCAAGGCGAACCCATCGTCAGTGAGCCCGCTAGTGGTATGGATAAGCAAAGCTTGCTCAAATTAAACACCACATTCCACAACTACCATCTACGTGCATGAAATGAAATCTATTTTACTCTAAGTTCTACTTTAAGATTCTAAGTGAATTGGAAGGACGAAGAAGTCTCGCTAGCTACCCACAACAAAAGATGAAACCACAAGCAATGATAACTCTTTTTATTATAGGAGTGTTCACAACAACTTCTTACAAAGCATTCAATTTGAAAACTTTCCTTCCTCTTCAATCTATGCTATGCTATCAATCTATGCTATCTCTAAGCTACCTGTCTATCTTCTTCTATTCTATGATCTATCTCTCTAATCTATATCATACAAATGAGGGGGGTTGCCCCTTTTATAGATGGCCAAATCCAGTGGATGGCTCAGATTCAATTACAATGGAGGGCTCCGATTGAGCCACATATGCCCTAATCAAGATATTCCCTAAAAACCGCCACAAAGAGGAGTGGGGTAATAAATGAGCAAAGATTCCCACTCTCTCCTCCTCTGAAGTCAGTCTTCTGGCAAATATAGACTCGAGTGTGTTCAGGACTCCTTCCAAAATATTTCCCATAGCCTTTCTGCCTCTGGCTGAATCTGCCTATGCCGCATCAAAGAAACCTCAGCCCATGACTACTGAGGAATACCAACTAGTGAAATCATATCTGTCACCTTCTTGTATCACGGCTCCCTCCACCAGGGTCTGTAAGGGCATATGCATCAAAGCCTCTAAACGAAGAACAGTTTTAGTTTGTGTGATGAGCCCTGCTGGCTCTCAACTCAAACCCCAGTAATTTCTTAAGTCTTATTGTGTTATTTTAGTTTTTTAGAGAAAAGTTCATAGACAGAAGAGAAGGGGCGCAGCATATAAAAGCTTATAAACTGAAATACAGAGCAATTTCCTACAGAATGGAAATGCAGAAGACGTTATTTTATTCAAACAATGAGATCATGAATGATAAACATACCAGAATGTTTCCAGTTTTTTTATTTAAAACAGTAAGCCAGCTCGCCAGCCAAGTATGCTGAAAATTGACATAAAGGACGCCTGGCCTCCAGATTTGAATTCTCCTGCCTCGAAACTGGATACAAGTCTTTGAAAACACTAGACGCCAAAGATGGAACTCAAAAAGCAACCCAAAGAAAGGCGTTTCAACAAATCCCTTCACACGCCTCTCTAAAAAGGCACAAATCCCAATGCAAGTCGTACGGCCAAGAAGAAGAATGAGTATTAATCCTGCTAGAGCCAGAGATCTGATGAAGAAGGCGCCACAAGGAAGAAACCCCTTTCTTATTGCAATCAACAGTAAATCTTTATATAATACTCTGTCTGAATCATGTAGAACCTCTGAATGAAGCTCTCAACTGCACTGATTCGATTGATCTCTCACAATCTCAAGAGTGCTCAACACTGAAGAGGTATCGTTCTTCAATGGAAGATTGTTCAAACCCTGATCATAGGAGAATGCACAGGAAGAAACACAAGGCAAAGTCGAAATTATCAAAAGGTGAGTTTCTCATTGCCAAAAATGCCTTATATAAGGAAGGCACGCATTTCCAAGAAGATACGCCCTTTTTGCCATCATTAAAATCTTTTAAAATAATATTAAGTCTTTTTCAATAGTCATGACTTAATATTTGGGCGCCTTTAATATTTTAAGTGATTAAAATATAAAATCACTTTTTTTAGAGAATATTTAAGTGATTTGAAAAGTATAAAGTCAATTTGACTTTATAATTAAATATTAAGTCAATTAATATTTAAATCACTTAAAAACCCATAACTCACTCAAAACACCAAATATTCCTGTGCCGTCAGAAGCTATCGACTCCTGCACTGCTAATGCCTGCTGTGAACCAATCATTGGGCTCTAAAAACAAGAACGATCAAACTCTCCAGAAAGTACCACTGACCCTCTAACCAATCCAGCTAGCCCACAAGGGTCCAATAAAGGGCTAACACACTGTTCCCGAGAACTGACTAGAGAGGGGACATCACAGTTTGATAGATATGGGTCTCACTCTAGCCCTGATCAACGGTGTCCATGCATGCCAAAATGCTAGAGGCTTGCTGATAAGCATGAACGAGATCCTCCATAAACTTCTCTGTCTCAATGCGAACACTGCTAATCCATTTATTTGCCTCCTGAGCCATCTTCCTCAACTCCTCCAAGCCGTTGACTGATTCTCTTGGGAGTTCTGCTGGAAGGTCAACTATTGGGTTCTCCTATCCACATGGACGGGCTAAGTGTTGCACGTAGCCAACTAGTGTCTTATGCTCCTTCAATCGTTTGTACTTCCCTTCAATTTGGAGCAACCTTCCCTTGAGTGCCTGATAGGAGCTATCACACTCCTCAATTATCTGAGCCCCTGTAGGGCGACCTAACTCCATAGTGGTGATCACATAATTTTCTGGAACAACATCATCTCGATCACACTCAATCCTGGGAACGACTACATGCAATGTGCGAGAACCATCCTCATCCGTAGAAATCTTTGAGAACTTTCTAGCCTTCTTCTCTGGCGGTGTACTGATTCTACTGAGGAACTCCTCCATCTCAATCAGCGGGTCAGTCTCCTCAATAGGATCCCTTCTCATCCTTTCCCTTAGCCAATTTGGCACTGCTTGTTGTGGATCACAAACAATAAGAGGCTGCTCCTCTCTCACTTCTTCTTCACACACTTCTTCTCTATTAACATTATGATGGGATTCATCAATCTCTATCTGCTGGGTATCTTCTCCTGAAACTTGAGCTTCCTATCCCGCAGTTTTCTCATCCTCTAGGGCTGCCTCAATCTCCTACTGGAAGTGGGTATCAGTGGTTGTTTCCTCCTCTTCTTCCTGCTGGTTGTCTCTTCTAGGCACATTGACACTCTGACTAACTGACTCCCTGCGGGGTGGCAGATTTGCTTCCTGCAATTCTTGTTCTTCATTCAATCTGTTTCTTTGGTCTACAAACAAGGAGACCTCTTGTACGCTTGGAGAGCAAGCTCGTGATGGTGTGGATGATGCCTCCTCAACTCTCTAAGGCACCTGTTGAACCTGTTCCTCTCTTCGTGGTTCTGAAGCTTGGGTGACTTGCTTCCTTTTTTTGACTATTGGCGGCCTCTAGTCACCCATCAAGTTGTAAGTGAGAGGAATTGACTTGCTCTTAAGTCTGTTCACATGCCTCTCCACCCAATTTATCGTAAATGTCAGCACTAGTATGCATAATGTATCCAAATCTGTAATCTCTGGTTTTGACCAATTAGGAAGAGGGACTGTTGTATTTCTCACGGTCTCATAATCAGTCTGCATTACATTCACGTCCTCATCCACCTGGTCTAGAACTGGGATAATCTCGCACTCTCTAATCATGTTCAGAGGTATCCTGGAGAACATCCTTCGTCTAATCTCAGCATCATCTGCCGCATTAGCCCAAAAAACCTCAATATATGCCTTGTGTCTGAACTCCTCAGTCAACGCCACTCTGATATTCCTATAAGGATCATAATCCTACTTGCAAGTATGATACGAGAGGTGGAAGAACTGCAATTCATCTTTAGCTTCCTTGGCTGCTTGCAAGGTGGGACAAACTTCATCTGAATTTCCCATGATGATAGGGAAGTCTAGTCCTCCTTTCTTCTTCTTTTTCTGAATCTTATCATAGGCAATGAGTTGCCTAGATATCTCTAACATCAATATTTGGTTTTGTGGGGTATCTTGGTAATCTGAAAGGATATGATGTGAACTCCTGCAGCCTTATATATGAGAATTTCGGAAATTGGATAAACCAACATCCATACCTCTCAATCAGCTCCTGAGCTTCCTTCAATATTCTTTGATGAGTTCTCCGCTGAAGAGTCCTCATTATGTGCATTGTGAAGGCATCATTAACTCTCTTATAGTGAGAGGTGTTGTTCAGGTGCAACTGCAGGCAAACCTCATGAATCTTAAACTACTCTGGACCACACCCAATTGGTTCCTTGTAAGATAATCCCCTATATTTCATCATTCGAGCCAGCATATAAATCACATATGAACTCATATAAAATGTCTTTGTTCTTCTCAAATTTCTAAACTGCTCGTGTATATTCTCACTTATCATCCTCGCCCAGTCTACACAATCTTTGCCTTCTAACACAATGTTGATGAAATAGAACATCCAAGGCTCGAAGATATAAGATTGGGGACTTCCGTTTACCCTGCTGAGTATCATAATCAGGTCACAATATTCTTGTTTTACATCATTTGAAATTATTTGCCTGGGCAACTTGGTGCGTGTTGGCCTAGGTTTCTTCATCCACATAGAATTTATTAAGCTTGCACACCTCTCAAAAGAAGAAGCATACATTCTTTCAGCCCTTTCCTTCGTTCAGTAAATCATCCCTTTTGAAGCAAGAATTCCAAATGCTTCTCCAATTGCTTCAGCGTGAGGTTGGCAAACAACTTGCCATTAGGTGAAACAATTGTTCTCTGCTCTGACCTGTAGCAATTTGCGCACTCCCTAATCAACTCTGGACATCGAATGGTTGGTTGAAAACCAACAGCTGCATAAAGTCCACTCTTCACAATATTATACGCTATGACTAACGGAGGATAATCACCTATCCCATGCATCCAACTTCTAAGTGCTCCCAGATTGAACGAGCCAAGGTTTGTGTCGCTCAGCTCTCCCAACTTTGAAGCAAACTTTGACTCCGGAAGAAATGGCTTGCTCAACTTTTTGATCACTGCCTACCTTGATACATTGGCCTTGCTAGATTCAGCATTTGCAGCCTTGTTTGCTCTTGTAGTCACTCCTCTATTTACTTCAGCCATCCTGCAAAAAATAAAAGATATTCATTAGAAACTTCACTTAGAAAATAAATTAACTTCGTGATGACCAACATATGGAGTGAACTTTTGAAAAAGAAATGTCTTCAACACTGAAATTTCTGGCTTCAAACCTCAACACTTCCAGCAAAATCAATATTTCCTCAACATTTAGAAATTTCTTGGCTCTTTTCAGCAACTTCTCCAACTTCGATTTTTTTCACCTTTAGAGCCTCAAATTTGCACTTGCAGCCGTGAGGAGAAATGAAAATTTTCATGGCTCTTATAACTGAGTCTGAGAATATTTCAACTTCTAGAAGAATGCTTATTTTAGCAAACTCATTAATTTCTTCCTCCACTACTCTGCAGGAATTCAAATTTTTCCCTCCTCTGGCAGTTTGCAAGGATTGTCATTTTTTATCACTGCCTACCTTGATACACTGGCCTTGCTGGATTTAGCATTTGCAGCCTTGTTTGCTCTTGTAGTTGCTCCTCTATTTTCTTCAGCCATTCTGCAAAAAATAAAAGATATTCATTAGAAACTTCACTTAGAAAATAAATTAACTTCGTGATGACCAGCATATGGAGCAAACTGAAAAAGAAATGTCTTCAGCATTGAAATTTCTGGCTTCAAACCTCAACACTTCCAGCAAAATCAATATTTCCTCAACATTTAGAAATTTCTTGGCTCTTTTCAGCAACTTCTCCAACTTCGATTTTCTTCACCTTCAGAGCCTCAAATTTGCACTTGCAGCCGTGAGGAGAAATGAAAATTTTCATGGCTCTTATAACTAAGTCTGAGAATATTTCAACTTTTAGAAGAATGCTTATTTTAGCAGACTCATTAATTTCTTCCTCCACTACTCTGCAGGAATTCGAATTTTTCCCTCCTCTGGCAGTTTGCAAGGACTATCATTTTGAAATTTCGAAAATTTCACCCCATCAAAATTCATCTTTCAAGCGCCATAGAAGAATTTATCACAGAAGAGTTAGGCGCATTTTATTTTGTCCCTCTGCCTTAGAAATATTTTATCTCCCTTAGAAAATTTCATCAATCTTAAATCCAACTTCCATTTTAAAATCACAAGGCAAGGCAAAATTTATTCCCTCTTTGAAAAATATTCAAGACCTCTTTGACATTTTTTTTTAAAGAAAAATCCCTCCCTTAGAAAATATTTTTCAACTTTATTATTCATGGGTGCACATGAAGGGGTTCATTTAATTTTTCACCCTTGAAAATACTTTTAGCTAATGTTTATTTTATCCTTTCCCATGCCTTAGAAATTTTTTCAAAATACCTCCTTATCTTGGGCGCATTTTACCCTTTGAGCCTTCATTTTACATGCCTTGGAAAATTTATTCTCCAACATACCACCTTGATGGGCGCATTCTAGAGGTGGTGACGCCATTTGATTTTCATGACTTAGCAAAATTTTCTCCATGATACCTAGTGCGCATTTGGAGGGGTGGTCTTCCATTTTCAATGCCTTAGAGAATTTTTAGCCATCTCTTCTCAACATGGGCGCATATGAGGGGGGCTCTTGCCCTTTTTTTTCTGACTTAGAATATTTTTTATGCCTCTTCCTTCCTTGGGCGCATCTAACCCCTTGAGCTTCCATTTTTTTATCACTTAGAAAATTTTTCATTCATCCCAGCCATGATGGGCACATTTTGGGGGTCTTGCTTCCAATTTTCATGCCTTAGCGAAATTTTTAACTCTTCCATGATGGCAAGGGCGAATTTAGAGGGTGGTCAGGCAAGTTCTCATTACTTAGAAAATTTCTTGCTACCCTTCTCAACTTGGGCACATTTCAAGGGTCAAGCTTCCAGTTGAGGGCGCATTTGAGGGGCCCTACTTCCAATTTGTTACTTAGAAACTTTTCTTCTTCTCTCCTTGCTTGGGCGCATTTGGGAGGCGGTACTTCCATGTTTAACACCTTAGAAATTTTGTGCCTCCTTCTCCATGATGGCACATTTGAGGGGTCCAGCTTCCATTTGAGGGCGCATATTGAGTGTCTAGCTTCAAGTTGAGGGCGCATTTAGGGGGGGATACTTCCATTGTTCCTCAGACTTAAAATTTTTTTCATCAACTGACTCAACTTAGGCGCATATGGGGTCTTGCTGGGGCTGGGCGCATTTGGGGTGGTGCCCTGCCATTTTTCCTTGAAAGCCTTAGGCGTTTTTTTATCTGGAGTGTGAAGTAAACTTCTGAAGGTGGCTCTCGATTACTTAGCCAATTTTGATTGGCTTGCCCTTGCTTTCTATTTTTAGTAAACGTCTGATTCTCGAACCTCTGCAATTCTTCTTGACTTGAAATTTTCCAAATGTGATCCTCATGACCTGTTTGACCTATTCACATTTGCCTTTCATGCTGACCTGCTATTTTTAGCCCTGTTCTAGAAGTGACTTACTATAAATAGTAAGTATGTAGATTGCGCGCAGATTTTACCAATAGACTGCTTGAAGGGTGTTGATCACAATGGGATACATCAATTTTTCAATTTTCTCGAGTTTTACCCCTCTTTTTAGGCACCAAAGTTAGAAACCCTAATTTGACTTGCATGTGCCTCTATTGACCTCCGTTTGACTCTGTTTCTGTCCTAGACTGCTTTGCTCATGAAACTAAAGGTCTGGGGGCTGCCAGAGTGAACCTGCTAAAAATAGTAAGCGCTTGAAAAAGTTATCAACCGATTGTTGAATGTGTTTGCATGTCATACTGCCTGAGAGATCTCAAAAAACCCAGAAAACTGGTCTGCATGCAGGCACCTGCTAAAAATAGCAAGACATCAACTTGACTTGCATGTTATATCATCGCGAAGCTCTTGAAAAACCCAGAAAGATTATCCTGACATGCATTGAAAACTCATACATGCAAACCCTAAAAATGGCTCCCGAAGCCAGAACTGCTAAAAATAGCAAGTTGTTAGAATTTGCTCAAATTTTGCGTGCAAGCAGCTCAAAGTGTTCTAAACGAGGTGTAGCAATCAGAATTTCAAAAGTCCTAAGAAAAAGGTCCCAAATTGAGTACTTACTAAAAATAGTAAGTTGTCAGAATTCAATGAAAATTCAATGGGAACCTGTCTAACGCCTCCTGATTCAATTTGCTCACTCAAATTAACCTAAAACTGGCTCGAAGAATAAAAACCCTAATTTCACAGACTTAGCCAAAATTTCAACTTAGGCCCAAAGACGGGCACATCCCTGGAAAGACAGACAGAACCAAGAGAGACAGCAGGAAAACCAACCAAAAACAAAGGCCAAAAGACCCAAATGGAGCAAAAATTGGGGGGTCCCCATTTTGAATGGGGTGATGTGTGAAAAGGTCACAACACTATCTGAGTGCCGATGTCAAGATACAAAGGACTCCTTGAGGTAGCTAAATCAAGGTAGTAGGACTACCAAGTGGTCAGGAAGGACTGTGAAATTAGATGGTTTGCTTTTAAGATCTCGAAGCAAAGCCAAGGACTTTGTTCCAATGTACAATAGGTGCATGCAAACCAGATGATCTACTAGGCATGATTATAAAAAAAATGATTCAATGTTGTTTCTAGGTATAACCATAATGAAGTGTGGATACCAAGT
The DNA here is from genome assembly GCA_007258455.2 of Sequoia sempervirens. Lineage (NCBI taxonomy): Eukaryota > Viridiplantae > Streptophyta > Pinopsida > Cupressales > Cupressaceae > Sequoia > Sequoia sempervirens. Next base: position 65,921,531 of record VDFB02000015.1, read on the forward strand.
TGGTGCAGCAAGTTCCAACTGGAATGTACTCAATGATGATTGTTCATGGTGAGCAGCATCAACAAAGTTGGATCTTTGGTGCATCAACGCAGGGTTTTGTAGTAGGCTTACCTATGCTAGAAGTCAAACTCATGAGGTAGAATTCTAAAGAGGAAGTCGACTTGTTTATAGTCCATTGTGGATGAGGCCGCACCAAGGTTTGGAACCTTGTGAGTAAAGAAAACCAACTCATGCAAGGTAAGTGCAATGGTAAGGAGTCACAAAGAGACTAAGTTCAGGGCTGATCGCCTTGATAGACAAATTAGTCAACCAGGTATTGTATTGGTTCTAACAATGGTTGCAAGGGAACTCTAGTGAAGGAGTCTTGTCAGTAATAAGGCTTGATGTAGCCTAAAGTGACGAGTTGGATCCCGCAACTTTTAGCTTGAGGCCGATTGAACTAGAACATGAACTGGGTTCTTGGGTTTTGTTATAGGCTGAAGTGGATGGATGGTAAAGTGCGGTGCACAAGTCTGGAGTCTACTTAGTCATTAGTTTGGGATGGCGAATTTAAAGCTTCAAAATTTGGAGCGAATTGTAGATGGAAATTTTTGCAACCTATACCAGTTTAAGCAAATTGAGGAGTCGGATCTATCGGATGGTTTCCCAAGATATGCTAGGGTTGGTATGAACCACAGTTAGTCCCAGTTTTGGCCACACACAGGTTGAGTACAGCATTGAGTCGTGACTTTGTTGGAACTGTGTTTGGGTGGGGCAATAATTTAAAAAGAGGTTGGCTAAGCAAGATTTTTTGTTATGACTAAGGATGTTGCATATCGCTTAGTGTGGCATTGATGCAAATTTCTACAGTGAGTCAATCCCATGGATCGAGCTACTTGTTGAGATATAAAAATTCCTAGTATAACTAGTAGAGAGCTTGAAGGTGCGTTGCTTCATGAGTGGAACTTGGTGAAGGATTAATCCTAAGCTCTACTTCAGATAGCTTGGATGGAATTCGACTTAGAGAGTTCTTAATTTAAGTGACTCATTTCAAGCGAGTCGTAAAATCGACTCTTGTGTGTTAGGTGACAAAGTGCTAGTTTTGGAAACTGAGTACAGTCGTTGTGGCTAAGAAAATGGATGTGACAAGGGGGAGGATTCTCTGCAAGATGGACTTAAAGTTCCACTATGCCGGTGTCGAGGGCATCACCTAATTTGAGTGGGGGAGAATGTAAGGAGATATGTTCCTCTGAAATATCCTCCCTGTTGTTGAGCTTCACACGACTTTAGAAATGTGTGATCCTTGTTCCACAGAGTGATCTGAGTGCGCATGACTCAATCAACTTGGAAGTGAGCCGTTGGCGCAATTCAAGTTGCGTGATTCGATTTGCTTTGTTGGTTACGTGAGACGTGTTCCAGTTTGGATTGAGGTGTGGCGAGTCCATGATCTATGGCACAAAGGATACGTTCCAAGTTCAGTGCGTGGCGGATGTAGGAAATGGTCTTCCCTTGGAATACTAAGTTCCTTGCACCAAGTAGTGCACTCGGTTGATCTGTGTTCCCTTAGTCCCAACATTGTTCCGCCCGAAGCGCTCTTCATAGTGTTCCGAGAACTCTATAAAAGGGAGGCGTTATTCAATCCAAGGAGGACATATTGTAGAGTACACAATAACACACTGTGAAGGAAAGCATGACTGCGGATTACTTAGTCTGAGTTAGCAAAGCATGAATGAGACTTAGCTATGATCTAGAATGTCAAGACGGTTGCATGCTTGCATAGATGCGAGTTTAGTGCAATGATGCGAGTTGAGACAGTGATCCAGGTTAAGATTTATGCATGGCCGGAAATGATCACTTGAGTGCATGTATTCCGAAGGGCATCGACATGAGTTGAGAGGTTCTCCAGAGTTGATATCTTGGGGAGTGACTTCTTTAGGTTTGGGTACCTTGAGAAGTCACGTCAAAGATATCATATCTTGAGGATCTTGGTGCGTCCATGGATCCTATGTGCGGATCAAGATGATGGCGGATCGCATACTTGTTGAGTTTCGAGTTCTTTGAGTGTAGCTCCGTGTTGGACGCCTCATTGATCAGGATCAGTGTGGCATGGTGAAGCCAAGTTGAATCTCAATGCTCGAGAGCTGGGCTCAAGATCAAGTTCCAAGGTGTGTATTCTAAAGAATGCACAGTATGGGCTTGTTGTACTGTTACTTCGCATTGAGGCTAAGTTGGAGCTAGTCGATTAGAATGTTGTTGCTGAGCGCTCCCTTGGTGGGATGCACTATGCTATTCCGAGTTGTGCTCTTGGTGAGTACATTATGTAGCCCAGGGCTACATTGAGCCATGTTGGGCATGACTCCATTGTATCGAGTTGTAACAGAGTTGGGTGTTCCAACTCAGGGATCAATGAACCTACGTTAGTTGCACCGGATTGAGACTATTGTCTAGGAACAGGAGATCTAAGATCTTACTGGGAAAGACTGAGCTCTTTGGTAGAGTTACGCATTGGAGCAATGCACATATCTAGGATAGGGATGCACTTGTTCTTAGCACTGTGCCATGACGAGGTCTTAGGAAGACATTCCGAGCACTAAAGCAAGCTGAGCAAGGCGAGCTGATTTGAGAACTACGCAAGCTTTGAACTGCATTGGTTGCGGGTACGTAGGCAGTTTCCTGGTCATAGATTTCCTTGAGACTTCAAGTATAGTGCGGGCAGGGTTCTTGTTCTCCCGACCCGGGGTCGAGGATGAGTCAAGTGACTATTCCGCATCAACAATGGTGAGCATTGTTGCATACTGTGAAATACTTCATTATTTTGGTGAGAAGGTGTAGTTTGCAATGCAAGTTTCTTGAGTCCTCTTGGGGCGAGTTGAGTTGCATTGGCAGTGTCGCACGGGTGAAAACTCTGACCCCGTGACAGCTCGCTTCCGAGTTGACTGAGTCATTGCGCACTCAGATCACTCCGTGGAACAAGGATCACACATTTCTCAAGTCGTGTCAAGCTCAATAGCATGTAGGATATTTTGGAGGAACATATCTCATACATTAGGGCGGCTATTTATAGAGCCCCTGCTCAACCATTTTCCTCCTTTAATGGCATGTAAAATGCCAAACATTGTTTTGAATGATTCAAATATAAAATGTGGCGATTCTAGAGGTGAGTCGACCTCTTTTTGTGACAACAATTGAAGAATGGTTCAACATTGCTCAAGTAAAACTCAGAATCATGACACCTATAGGTGTCCCTCTCTTTTGGCGCAAATATTCAGCAATTCGTTTTGATGAATCATCACAGAAGAAATGGTCAAGGTCGCCTACAATCCATGTTGCCAATTTATAGGGTTTAATTGCCAAATACCCAGCTGAAAAGATTTCTTCTGACCTGGTCATGGCGTGAGTTGTCCAGGTCGCATGCGTTACTTTTCACGGCAATTTCATTCATTTCTTTTTATTTCCTCTTCCAAAGTTTTCATAAAGTTCCCAACAAAATATTTCACTTTGGCGTGATTTGCCAAAGAGGTTCAATTTAAAATAAAAGACTTATTATTTCTTCACTATGATTTAATCGGTTTCCCATAGTTCTCAGGAAATATTTAACATTGATTTAAAAATAAAGTCTTTTATTACCATGAGATGATGTATCAATCTCTTATATTAAATCAAAATCAAATCAATTTAAATTATAAATATATATATTTTTAATTATATAATTATATATTTATACTATAGTTTTATTTTACCTAAATATATATGTATGTATATATATATTTAAATTTTACAATTTAAATATGTTTATATATACACATATATTTTGGTAAATAGTATAGTATAGTATATATATATAATATTAAATATATATATATATACTTTTACATATATAAATAAATACATATTTACATATTTGATTGATAAATACGTATATTGCAAGCCAGTCAGCATACTTTCAATATACATATCTATGTATATGTGTATATATTTATATAAGTAAGTTCCAAGGCAATATTAAAATAATATTATTAGCATCCATATATATCAGGTTGGTTGTGGGTATATATACATGTATATACGTTTGTATATTTTCCTCTATGTACACGTATACATAAATATATTATATCGATGTACTTGTACGAGCATATCCATTTGCCCTCATACATTTGTATCAACATGAACATACTTACGGATACGTGTATATACTATATACATGTATACATGCCCCACCTCCTAACCAATAATGTAATATCATAAACAGTTACATAGATAAGCATCACTTATACATGCATTCAGAAGTAGACAAGACTCCTAATGTCAACATACAAGCCTACGGATGACTGACCCATAACTCAACAAATTGACTTGGCTTACTCAGTTAAGGGACGTGTGTGTATGCTCAAATGGTTCTCGTTACTGTTTACTTGACCAAGCTCCTCCCCGAGTGATATTTCTCCTCTGCCTGGAGGAATGGTCCTCTTACCTGCACACCATGACACGACAACGGAAGTCATATGCTCACAACAAGGCAGTATACATAAAACATCTCAAAAGTTAGAATAAACATTATTCCATAACTTACATGCGACATTTAATCAAGAATCACATCAATAGAAGTATCAGACAAATGTGACAATCATTTAAATAGGACACATTCATTTGATAACAAGAACAACATGTTTTATTCATCTAAATGATTCAATCATTACAATTCATTGCCCTATGCAATAGTAGCTATACAATCGGGGTGTAACATACTCCCCCCCTTATGATTCATCGTCCCTGATGAACAAAGGTATTATTCAAAAGGCATATAAACATGACACTACATTTATTCATCATTCTTGAAAACTTCAAGAATGTTTGACTGGTGTAATTTGGAAATCAACTTGTTTATCATCCATGGCAACGTGTTTCCTCTGCTGAAACATGGCCTTCTAAGTAGGCAGTGAGTTGCCATGTTGTTGGGTACCAGAAGTTTTGTTAGGGCATTCATTCGCATAATGATTACCTTTACATATAAAGCATCCTACTCTTGGTCCTCTTTTCTCCATGGTTTCCCCAGTCTTATTAACACCTTCACAAGCTCTGCTAGTGTCATCGTACCTTGAGTTGTCTCTTTTCCAATCTCTTCTAGTTTCTTTTTCATCGAAGTGAGATCTTTTCCCCTTTTTCTTTGCTGCATCTTGCGCAAATTCTTCCTTCTTGGGGGCAATCTTGTTGGGGACTTAAATATCCTTCTTTTGTTCTTCTCCTTCACACTGATTTGATTCTGCCTTAAGCTTTTGTTCCTGCTTAATGGCTTTTTCATACACAAGGTCCATTGTGGTCGGACCATGCATATCGACTTCACCTCCAATATTTTTGTTGAGTCCCAAGATGAATTTCCTGATCCGGAATCGATCATCTTTATGATAGATAGGAACATATCGAAGAAGCCGAGTAAACTTCTCCCAGTACTCATTGACTAACATGGTCCCTTGCCTCAATTCTTGAAGTCGGAGAGTTTTTGGTCATAATAAAGCTGTGGCAACCAATGTTTGTGGAAAATTTCAACGAACTCCTCCCAAGTTAACTTCCAGGAACTTATGTCCAGTTCAAGCTTTTTGTTTATCCACCAATTAGAGGCTTCTCCTGCTAATTGGTATGCTCCCCATGCTGCCTTCGTTACCTCATCATAACTTCTTATCTCAAAATACTTCTCCATCTGGACAAGCCAAACTTTGGCTTCATCGCCTTCTACACTGCCATCAAACTTTGGCGGTATAATCTTTTTCATGTCACAAGATAGCTCTGTGGACACTATCTTTTTGTTTCTTTTAGTAGAGTTGGTTGGTGACTTTTCCTTTCCATGAGTGCGGTTATCCCCACGTCCATGAGACAAACTTTCGCCTTTCGTGTTGTTGATGGTTATTTCCTTCTCCAATCTGTCTTTCTCTCTTTCATTCTCCAGATTGGTTAACCTTGCCAAAATCAAGTCAAGTGTTTCTTCTACACCAGTGGTTCTTTGTTCATCTTCACGACTTGTACTAGGAATATTTCTCATCCTCTCATACACTTTCACCATGGTTTAAAAGTTCACTTAAACCTAAATGTTTAATACATGTTAGCCTAATTAAACTTTTAACTTTCATCATATAAGCATACATTCACAAGATTTTCATGCAAGTTTTGGTTTACCATTTTCGCTTATTGACTATAATAATATATTGCACATTCGCTCAACTGAATGTTTCAAAGTATGATCATGGTTTACACAACTCTATCATTATTTGCTAAACTGAAATACCCTTTCAGAATTACTAAACAACTACTTGTCCATAATATGTTATTTAAGATCAAAATCCTGTAAGTCAAGTTTTCCAGAAAACGTTGATTACTTTGATGAGTTTATCCACTTAAAACATTATGTTAGTTCTACTAACATAGTCAGATTGATCTGTCTTGTGTTCTACCATTTTCCTCTGGAATCTCAAGAGAGTATATATGTGCTACCAATGATGACATCCAGTCTTGATTTCCTGGTATACTAGACATTACCTTGCCACATTCCGTGCAGCCTCTTACTCTATCTTTTCCTAGGTTATAGTGGTTTCTCATTCGACAATTTCCGTTGTCGTTCCGATGTCCTAACTCCGACATTAATTCTCTTGTTTCATTCCCAAATTTTTTTTCATAGACTCGTAGTTGTTCTTACCAAATCCAAAAGTTCCCAACTCCTTATAACTATAGTTTGCAACTATTAAAGGTTATCTCTTTCCTTCTAACTCCCTTAGAGTCATAAAACTATTTCGTTGGATAAAAGTATAAACTGGTTATTCATCCTAACTTGTTTGCGTAAACTTCCGCAATTCAAGGTGATATTCTCAGTTGTTAATTTAGGAGTTCCTGACTCCAGGGACGGCTTTTAACTAGTCCCATCTTTGACAAGCTACTAAGAATCACATCTTTCTTTTCACTTCTCTAAGTTCTTTTCTCTTGCAGTTCTAGCACGAGAACTTTTTCAACCATTATCTTCTGATAAGGTTTACGCACTGTTGCGTAATGAGCTTATAGGTTCCTAGTGTTAAACCTGGTAGCTCTAATACCACATGTAACAACCAAACTCGTACGTCAAATAAAAAAATTTCACAATTTAAAAATAATAAGTAAAGACAATGTCATTTCAATAAAAAATTTCCTTTCTTCATTGATAAATGTATACAAGTTACAATATATTTCCACATGATTTCCATTTTCATTACAAATATAAATCAGAGTACAAATGTAATACAATTACATACATAGCTCGAGAGCTTTTGCATAAATAGAAGTAAGAAGGTCCAGGTGTCCGTCCTTTCAAATCTTGGTACATCGGTCGCTTATTGTGGAGGAGAAACATCACTCGGGTGCTTTTCCGCCAACCACGGACTTATATACTATCAAATGTATTTACAATTTTTTGCATATATATATATATATATACACAACTGTACCCAAACGTACCATACCCAAGGGAAAAAAAATTGTCGTACTGGCATACTTGTGTTTTGTACACATACTAGAACCGATAACTTAGCATATTACAAAAAGTAACAACACAGAGAATGATTACCAATATATTTGATATTAAATTAAGGAGCGAAAGTCTCCTTAATAAGAGATACAAAAGATCTATCCGTAAAGGATAAGATCAACAACTAATAAAGCAAAGGATAAGAACTTAACTAAAAGAATAAAAGAATATTCTTAAAGTCTATCCTAACTACTTAATTGACCATTATAAACTAAATATTACAATATTACTTTATACATAGTAAGCATTGTCCTCTAAACATGAAATATACCCCTTAGGTTTTTTCAAATTTTCTCACATAAACTTTCACTCGTTAGCGTTAGCCCAATGTAATAATCAGCAAACTAAAAGCAACCCTTCACTTTCTGATCACCCAAATCCCGAAGTGGGCAAGGTGAGAGCATATAGTGTAAGAGGATCTGATAATAATAATCTGAAAATGCTGGAAGTACAATGCTATTGGCGACAAGCTAGCCAATTAAAAAAATGTAAATACTAGGTGGCAAGCCAGCCTCTTCCACTTTTCAGCGGGCTACTAGAAAAGTAAATGAAAGCAAGAACTTGGCGGCATAGCTAGCCACTTCCACTTTTTAGCAGGTAATAGAAGTAAAGAAAGCAAACTAGGCGGCAAGCCAACCTCTTGCACTTTTCAGCGGGAGTGAAATACAAATACTGAAATAAGAAGCTGATTAGTACTACTAAATCAGCGTTACAATATATCATTAGAATCAGAATAACATGAGAAGATCAAACTTTATGAAGCCCAAGTGTTAGATATGTATCTTTGTGACGTTACAAATGATTAGGCAACATAAGAGTATGATAAGACATTGAAATACCAGGTCTGATAAGGAGCAACAATCTGATATACAGAATAGCGTGCACGAAAACCAACCAGCAATCCTTCAAATGCATGTATCTCTTCAACCACATCTTTGAATCACCTCAAACTTGTTGCAAATGGTGCCAATGAGCTAGGCGTCCAATGTCAGGTAGAAACCCGCACCAACAAGTCTGCAAATGCCCGACACATAACCCAATGCACCCACAACCAAGGTACATGTATGCCCTTCCATAGGTTACTGTTATTGCACATTGTTAGAGTCCTTTCTAAGGGTTTGCCTTTCTTCATTCAATTTTTGAATCTTATTGCATTCTTATTTCCAATCTGTTTGATCTTCTCCAGTTTGTATGCTGATTGATTCAACATCTGTGTGTCTCTCCCTAGTTGTCTAGATCAGTCCTTGAGTGCTTTTATATTACAGTATCTTCTGAATTTGTGCACTGCATATGTTGACAGCAGTATGACTTTATAAGTTTATATTCCTTGCACTTGTTAAAAAGCAGATACACATGTTTCCTCCGAGTTAAAATCCCTGATTTAGAATTTTTATATTGATCTACTGAATGCTATTGTGTCTGTGCCATGTAGAGGTAGATACAATACATTCTGATATATGCTACAGTGACAAATTAATTGTGGAAGACATATGTTACCGAGTGAAAATTTATCGGTTTATAAATTTTGGGAGAAATATGTACATATTAGAATATGTAAAGTTTGACATAATCTGTTCTTACCATATATTCAAACAGCATAAGTATTAATCTTAATATTTGGGGCAGTACTCTTACCACATCTGTTTAATACTTAACATCTCAGTTTAATACTCTAGAATTTGGTGTTCAGAATCATCTTTCAGTGCCAGAGACAATTTCAACTCCAGTTTATTAGAACTTTTCCAGCTTAGTTCCACCTTTTGCATTTTCCTGGTTTAAACAGAAACTTCATTTCCCAATAGCATTTAAAAATCAATTCTTTTTTTTTTTGTGAAAATTAAAATCCTAAGTATTTTAGGTTAACATGTATACTGTACAGTGCAGGTGACAAATTATATCTTACAGACCATGGATACAGGAAATTCTGTACTGCGTAAGTCTTGTTTACAGAGTGCTATGGCAGCATTAAGGGAGATGGTACGCATCTTTCCAATGGTTGCTTTGAACCAAAGTTCTACAAGGTTAGCTGCTGGTGATGCAGTTGGAGATATTCGCACCCTTTCTATTCAAATTTATGACCTGCAGAGGTAATTTTGATACTGTTTAGGCAAGATTATCTGGGTCTAAAGGTGACCTAGCTTTTTTATGAAGAACTTGGAGATAACTGGATTTTCTTCATTCCAATTGTTTGCTAGAAATTGAAGTAAATCTAATTGCTATTGCCTCATCACAAGTCTCATCCATTGAAATATTGACTTGCTTTTTGTTTATTATAGTGTAACAAAACTGAAGGTTCTTGATGCAAGTGGACCACCAGGTCTTCCAACTTTACTAACAGGAAACACAGCTTTAAGTACAGGAGGAATTTCAGCATTAAGCTTTTCCCCAGATGGAGAGGTATGGAGCTTAAGTCACGTGAATTAAGATCTTTATGAAAAAATGCTTATAGACTCATTTCATGTATGAGAGATGGGTAAGGCATTGCAAATCAGCTTGTCTTTTCTGTGTGTGTCTGAGATAATAATTAGTGACGTAAAGATAATTTTGATAGTCAAAGTCTTGTTTATGATTCCTTTGCTTGTATGTTAACTGTTTTGATATTTTTTCTTTTGTCAAAATCACTGTATTTTGACAGAAGACTGATTGCAATAAGGCTGTTGGGTTTCGGAATTCATATAGAAGGATATAGTTTCTTAATGACACGATTGAATTCAATTTATATAGTTTATGAATGGCATTCACACATTTAATAACTTACACTTGGAAGTAATGTTAATTTATCTGCCTTTAATTGTGAAGCCTGTCTCACAATGATGTCTTTGAAAGGAATATGCACCATCTTGTTTCTTGCAGCACCACATTGCCTTCAGATATACTTATAAGACACCCCTTATGAAATGTGCCTCTTTGGTGCAATCGTCAACCACAAAAGTTGTAACAGGTCAAAGGATTTCAACCTTAGTTTGGGAATGCATCGACTCTGCTCATATTGAGAGCATTCAAACTATCATGCTTCAATGTATGATTCCTCGCAAACAGATGGTTTACAATGCATTGTCAAATCAAGGTTTTCCCTCCATCCCCATTTCTCCAAGAGTATCTTATGGCATACTTTCTATCTTCACCAGCTCTAATCCCTAGGTGATTTTGCTTCAGGTCATGCAAGATACCTGTTAGTTTTCAGATCATGGTAAGCAGATTATGCACTTAGAAAATTAAATCTTAAAACTAGGTAGATTAAACCCAAAAACTTAAGTCAAAACAATAATCGTTGAATATGCTAATATAAAAACACAGACTGCTGAAACTATGAACAGCAAATACATGGTATTGAAGTCTCAATACTGCATCTGTCTTCTCATTGAATCTGAAAAGAAATGCACTGCACTGGAATTTTAGAAAAGAGATTCATGGGCTTAGTAGTTCCTCGAGTTCACCATCCATAAGCATCATAGTTAAAATTAGAATAGGTGACCTTTAAATAGACAAGTGCACTAAGAATGTAACTAAGAGTCACTAGATGAGGTGTCAAGTAAATCTTCAAGTTAAACTTACAACTAATAACTCCCAATCAAAGTAGTTGAGACTAAGTTACATCCATAAATCACATAATTCTCAAATAGTTAACTAGGTGCTAAGCTCATACAAGACTCCCTGCATAGCTGGGCCTTATATCCTAAATAACTACATTGTCTCCATGCTGATCTCTATGCTGCACATGGCTCTAAATCTGCTGCTGTTGCTGTTGTGCCATCATGTGAGAATATTAGCCAAGCAACTCAAGGTATAAACTCTAACAATATGTATGTTTGATACTTTTCTCTTTAGAGTCAATTGCCTCTTTCAACCCCAATGGTTGTCAATGTTGTGGGTACTTCGAGACTTGTTTGCACCTTCAATTTTTTGACATCTTCGTTGATTGATTTCCTTACATTCATATGCTACTTGGATGCCCCTCCACACCTTGTGCTCTATAAGAATATCATTTGTATAGTTCTTTGAGGGGATGGATGTTGGCAAAACATTCAGTTCACTTCAACTTCTTCACAGCCATGCATCTCCAAATTGGTATCTCATCCCAAATTGAGCATTTCTTATAGATTGTGGATGACACTATCATTTGACTTGATTATCTCTAGCATTATGGGTTGTACAATTTGAGAATACTCTTTGGCTAGTTGAGGCTAAGCTCTCACTTGTTATGGGTTTAATCTGAACACCATTTTCTGCATGATGGCAATTCTGTTTTCTTTATTCCTCCAAGAATTGAAGACTGGAGAGCAACCTTATGTTTCATATTTTCTGCCTATCCACTTTCTTTTACTATTCTGATTAGAGGTGCTTGGTCATTTCTTTTAAAGATGTTGTCATGCATAGGCATAGGCTCAAAGTCCTTAGATCTAGCATGGTGATTACCTCCTCCTTTGATCCCATTGCAAGCATTGGAGGCATCAAGCACCTTCACATGTTACCCATTCACATAGATGGGGGTTAGATTAATGAGGCAGTGTTCTCAGTTGCACACATTCACTAATGTCTCCAAATATTGTCACTTTCACATTAGGCACCATGGATCTGCATTGTTTCAGTGCAAAGGGCCTACTAGTACACACGTGTCATAACTTGTACTCAGACCACAAGACAACACACATTGCTATCTTTTGCTCTAGCTATAAAGATTCATTAGTCTTTGGCATTAGGAAAGGTTCCAAGGAGAAGTTCTATAGAGAAGTTCCAGAGAGAGTGACTTGCTTCCCCCTTGGATTGTTTAGCTGGGTCCCCTTAGCCCTAGATACTTTGTAATAGGTATTATTAGGTTCTTCATTGGCCCTTTTGTGCAAGTGGATGATGATGTTGTTGACTGTTCAGACTTGAGCCTCGCTGCAAATAGTTATCCAGCTTTGTTCTTGTTTAGCTTTTTATTCCATTTTACTGAAGGATCATTTTCTTGCAAAAGCGTTTGTCCTTTAGTTAGATCATATGATTTGGGGTTTAGAACAATTTAGGCTTACCCTCTTCTGTCACATTTTTCTATTTAGTTACTTATCATTGTTGGTGCTAAGACTGCAGGAAAGCTGAAAAAGAAGGTTTACATTGCATATGCACTAATAAACATTATAAATTCTATTATGTGGGATTATAGATTATAATCTAAATTGTCAGTTCTGGTACAAGATTGGGTACGGGTACAGAATATGGGTACGTCGATACAACAAATTTTTTTTCTTGGGTACGGTGAGTTTGGGAACGGTTGTATAATATATATATTTATGCAAAATATTTAAAAATATACAGAATTGTAAATACATTAGGCCTATCTTGTGAAGATATGATAGAGAGGGGCAAATTTTTTTCAATTTATTGGAAGCAGCCTTGGGAAGAGTAGATGAACTTTTATTGGGCAAGGCAAAAGAATATTGTTCACTGAACAACTGTTGCATCCGACCTCCTAGGGAATCAAATTACGTCTCAATAAAGATGAGAGAGAAATGAAGAGAGCTTGGATGGAATCAAGTGGGTGAAAGAAAAAGGAAAGAGTCAACAATGAATGACTTAAGCTGGCCGTATAATCTGATAATCATCCATGAATGCCACAGATTGGCCCCTCCCTCCATTGTGTTTGAGGATTCAAAAGCAAAATGGTAGAAAGCCCATCTTTGCCTGCTAGGCAAGGAAACTTTGCCCCCACCACTACCACTTTGATTGGACAATGCACTGAACTAACCATATAATAATACTACTTCCACTTCAGTTTGATTATTCTTTACCTTTACTAGACCCCCAAAAATATATTCCAAAACATTTAATTCATCTCCCATCTTTCCCCCTTCACATTCCAACAATGTGACATCCACTCTGAGACACAAAATAGATCAAGGCGCTTCTTACATTTGACAAGCTCATGGATTTCTTTGCTCAAGATGCCTTACACATTGATATTAGTGATGGTTGATCAGAGTGGGACACAATGACCAGAAATGATTATGTTTTTAACTTAGTTTTTGGCGCCCCCTAGGTGTTGGCACCCATGGGAGCGCCTAGGAGCACCCAGGAGCACCTTGGGAATACCCCAAACACTCTAGGTTCCTTGTGGGTACACAGGACGCATACCCATAGGGAACCCAAGACACTCCCGAGCCGGAATGCTCCTGAAGCAGGCATGGGAGCCCAAACCAAAGAACCCGGTGACATAGATTATAATGATTAAATAGCTTTTAATTCCATTCTTCTTGTGAAACAATTTTTAAAGGAACTACCATACCTAACAATCAAATTGACCCACTAACATTAACCCCAACTTAGTCTTCACTGATAACAAACAATATAGATGAATAGTTTATATTTGCAACATATGTTCTAACACAACAAATTAACACAATAACAAACACCTGTGTATCACAAACTCCAGCAAACTCCCTTGACCTAAAGGGGGTAAATCCTGATGATCTAGAGCATCTGATAGCTATTCTACAATTCTGCAAATCCTGGTCTTCTGCAATTGTTATTGGTCAACCTGTGTCTAAAACCCTGATACAATCATGTTGAAGTATCATTGATTCAACATGCCTTTGACCATCTATACTTGCATTCAGTGTAAACAACATATGCATTACTTAACCATAATGATCCTGTCTTGCTGATTAACATGTACTAGTAATCATCAAATAACATCTACCTAAGATTATTTGACCCCTTTACTCCCCATTCTTTTGTGAGCAACACTTGTCAACCTGTATCAATCACTATGAATGATTGATCACCAAAATCTCCTCTGCTAGTAGTTGTCAGGGAAAAAACTATAGCCTTCAACTGCAGTGGCCAGAGGTCTTGAGTTGATATTAGAGGTTGTGAAATTGGAAAAGGAAGTCATCAAGTGGGACAAATGATGAAGAAGAATATAAAATTATAAGGTGCAAAGAACTAGGCATATCAAACTAAGAAGAAAGAAAAGTTGCTTCTAATAAAGCAACAACATTTGATATGGAGCTGACTGAATTTAAGCATAGGGAAGTTGAGGTTGAAAAGAAGATGAGGCCAAAGGATTGGAAAAATATGAAGGCAACATATGAGCTAGGTGAATTGGATGTACTTCTTATAGATGTCCCTTTTAGCAGCTTTGGCAATGGTCTCCTCTGAAGGAAGGAGTGGAGGAGTATCCAAGGAATACATGAAAGGAGGTAGTTTATCAACAAAGATGTTGATGGAAAGGAGTGAGCAAATCTTAGAGTACCAACAAATGATAATTGCTAAATTTGGCCTAATGAAGCAACCCTCTTAGAAGAATGAAGAGTTAAGTATGGATATTTGTCATAACCAAAAGAAATATCATCCGTGAATCTAAGTTTGTGCATGTAGAAAGTAGGTTGGAAGATAGTCTTCAAACATAGCAGCTAGGCAGCAAATTCAGCCTGGACAATATTCTGAGGAACAGTTTGCTTGCAGTTAATAATGTGCTGCAACATGAGAGTCTGGACCCTCTCAATATAGGCCTAATAAATAGATCCCAAACTAGGCCCCCAAACCTCAAAGCCATACATAATGGTAGGTTTGGTGATGGTATCAAAAAGATGTATCTTTGAAGGGATATCTTGGAAGTGGATTTGGAAACATTGACATTTTAGCACAGAGAGAGAGAGAGAGAGAGAGAGAGAGAGGCATATCCCTTACAAAGATGCAAATGTGTGTAAGTAGATGTGATCTCCAATGTCGTCCCCTTGTAAAAGAATTGGAATCTAGAAAGAAGACATTTGGAGATGTTCAAAAATCTTGACCTCAGTTTTACTAAGGTTGACACAAGTTGACAAAGTTTACAAAAGCAAGCAAGGGTATCAAGTTGCCATTGTAACCCTTTGGTAGAATGAGAGAGAGCACCATCATCAACAAAAAATAGAATAGAAATAACCACCTCATGTAAACTGTAACCATCATCTGCAGTCCGTGTACAATGTCTATTATTATGCTTTGTAATATTGGTTATCCGACTGTATTAATTGGTTGTCAACTTTGGGTAGTTATAAACTTATAAGCATGGCTTGGTTGACGGTTGTGTTCTTGGCAACCATCGAGTCCTTTAAATATATTGTGTATCGTCAAGGAGAGTAGTATGATCTAGTCAGATCGACTTTGATCCTTGGCTGACCATCTCTGGTCTTCTTTTGTAATAAATTCATGTGCCAACAAAGATATATTTTACTCATGTATCTGGTATGCATTGTCATCTCTGTTATTAATTGATGTATTTAAATTATTAGACAAAGCAGTAAGCATTATCCATTTAAATATGCAGCCAAAGAGAATTTTCCAGCTCATCAATGTAGACGCTAAAGAGGGTTGAAGAGAGGACACCCTTGTTTGACCCCAACGGTACTCCTCACAAGTTGAAGAGACCATGAGAAGCATGAAGCTTCCCAATAACTATCTTATAAATCCTTCAAGCAATAGTATTGAGACCATTCGAAATACTAACATCGCACATCTACTGGAAAAGCAAGTGCCTCAAAACGGAGTCATAGGAATTCCTGAAGTTTATGAAACAACAAAAGACTGTGAGCCTCCTCAATAGTAGCCTAAAATGTAAAGATGTGGCCAATGGTTTGATAATATCCCTTGAAGCCGGCCTGCCCATGAGCTTGAAAATTACAAGTTTGCTAAGAGAATTAAGGTGTAAGGATTAGACAAAGATATGTAAGAGTTTGATGAAATTACTGGTCAATCTGTTTACATTAGCAAGCTGAAAGAATTCATCACTTTCAAAAGAGTCTTGAAAACTTTGTAGATTGCCTTCACTACATTATCCACAATTTAAGAGTTTGCAAAGAAAATCTGAGGCAGTTGAGACCATTCTTATCTCCAATAAACAAAAATGTCATCTTTTTGAGGCTATGCAACAATGAACAAACTATGTGTGCAAAACAACAGACAATAACTTCTCACACATCTGTCATTGACCAACAGAGGAATGAAGCGAAATGTTGACACACTCTCTTTAAACCTTCTCTAAGGCCAGAAAAATCCTTTGTTGTGTGATTACAAGAAATAAAGATGGACAGGCAATATATGCAAGTGCTTGAAAGGGACCCACAATGTAACTGCTGCACACAACTTGTCTCTTTGTTTGCTTACTTTACTTTTAAACCTTTTTTTTGTAAATCTTTGTTTTAGTTGGCTGATTGATGATGCTTGTACCTATGTTTAACTCGGACTTGTTATACACTTGTAGTATTCTAGGTATCATACCAGTTTTTGTACCTTGATATACACAGCTATCATTGCCTTCTAATCCTCATAACTTTTGTTCAATCCTATGGATTTTCTGAGGGCTGCTCTGATATATTATATTGTCTTCTTATCTACCCTGTACTTTTATATAGATGTGGAAAGACGAAAATTGGGTCAAGCAGTGTGCAACACAATTTTACTCAAAACTGTTAGGTATGATGATTAACCATCCTAATGAAACCTATTGAGATGAGGAAAGATGTATGGCTATCGCCAAAAGAAATGTGAATTATTTGTGATAAGTACTGTTTATTGTATTGGTTAGTGCTCAAGCTTATTCATGGCTACAAGTAGCTTATTTTAATTGTTGTATCTGACCTAGCTGACAATTCAAGGGCTGTCGAACTGTCATTCCTTTTGAAAAATGTTTTGATGGGCCATTGGGTCATTATCTTGGAAGAGTTTAATGAATTTAAAAGGCTTAACTATTGGGGCACCAAACATTTACTTAATGGGGTTAAATGGTTTGACACACTAAGAGAGTGTACACAGAAACAAAGGGAACACCTTTATGTCTATATAGCAAACAAGGGCATCATAGACACTATAACCACCTTCCAAAGGCCAAGGTTTAGGGCTTTCTTATGATAATACAAGATGAAATCTTTGTGCAAGCAATAGGGATTATTGATTTCCCATATAATACAAATATTTTGTTGGCAGAGTAGTATAATAGCTCAAGCAAGAACTTGGTCCTCGTGAATAATATTAATGTTCCATAAAATATATGTTACTAGTTCTGCCTCTTTACACAAAACTGGCTTACTTAAATATCAAAGGAATACAAAATACCATTAGAGACAGATTTCCTAAAATTTTGTATATAGGCACATTTTGTGTCCACACAAATTAAAATTTGAGAATTGTGCAATAATTTTGGGTTTGTGCTCTATGTTCCTTTGTCCTTTTTCCTGGCTTATGTCATACTTATTGGCTTCACTCGGGTACTAATATTCTATGTATAGATCAGCCTACATGTTCAGTTTTATTAACAGGGTGTAGAACAACTTGTTAAGTTGCTATTTTCTTCAAGTCTAAACAAATTTAGACAAGTCATACATTGTTTGAAAGCTCCCAAAACATATGTTTTTGTGAGTAGATATTTCTTATCCCATTATAGTATCTCTAGTCCTTGATGTTATTAAGTTTTCACAGGAACACCGCACAATGGCTTACTAGGTTCACACGGTATTTTGCACTACTTATAGGCTTGTCAGCAATCACCCTATCTTTATCTAGGTAAGCTTTCTTACATCTCCATACTAAGGAGATATAGTTCATGGCACTAGACATGCTGGAAGAGTTGCCATTCTTGGTGCCAAGTCTTAGAAGTTTTAAATAGTTAAGCAACAAGTACTGCTTGAAATATAATTGTGCAACTAATACATAGTGCAACTCGTAGTTTAATCTTAGTAGCTTATATTTTTAGAAAAATGAACGAACTTGCAGTTAAAGGATGTAACTTTTTATGGAGTTTCCTAGCTGGGGACAGTATCAATTTTGGGATGAGTTTCTTGCATGGAAATGTGGATAAACCCTGATCATATCAAGAAGATAAGGCCATATATTACAAACAGAATAAACAACCATGAGAAAGGAAAACCTGTTTCTGTGGAGGATACGATTGATGAAACCTGTGTCTAAGGCTTTGAGCACCTTTGAAGGATTAATAATAGCCAAATAGACAAGATACCTTGCTTCCAAATAAAATATTCTGCCCAATGTCACAACTCCAAAACCATGTTTCAGTTGTTTGCACAACTGGGGCGTGCTCTGTGTCAAAATTAAATAAATGGGAAACTGAATGTTTAAGATCAATAGTTTAGAATTTACTTGTGTGATGTCATTTTTGCTCTGTGACAAATACAAAATTTGAGCAGAAAACAGTAAGTCCATTTAAATACAAGTTATTGTGTTTAGTAGTATCTTGCAATCAGTGCTTGGCAAGGACAAGATCGATTTAACTGTTCCCTCTAGTTTAAGTTTATTGTCCTTTATGGGTTTTTATTTTAATGAAAATTGTCTTAGCTGATGTATATTGTTCAACTGAGGTTCTATCTCAAGTATTTTTTATTGATCGATGCTAATTTATAAGATACAGATCTGGTTTGCAACTTTGTATGAAGATCTTTTCCAAAATTTAGTACTTTCAATTAATGTTTGGACATCCTTCAGGGTCTAGTTGCATTTTCCCAGCATGGATTAATGATCAGGTGGTGGTCTCTGGAAGGAGCATGGTGGGAGAAACTTAGCAGGAGTACTGTACCTGTACAATGTACAAAACTTATTCTTGTTCCACCATGGGCAGGCTTTTCTCCCAACTCTTCAAGGGCAAGCATCATGGGAAGCATTTTGGGATGTAATAGTCCAGATGTGTCACAAGTACGTTATTCTTTTTAGAAACTAACATCTATTTAAAGTTTTAAATGCATTTATCAGAAATATGCTTGACCTTTCCATAATCTGCTTTGAGTCATTTGAAGCAATTTTATCTGATTTCAAATTCATTAAAGCATGTAGTAAGCACACAAACCCAGATTCAATCCCTGATGAGCTTTGAGGCTCTTAATTGTGGAAGCAAGCTTGCCCTCCTTAATTACCAAACAGAAAAATGTTGTCAGCACTGAACATATAACAATATATCCACTCTTCTTCAGATATGTGCTTGTGGTTCTTGATATTGGATGTGCATTTGTGCAAACATGTGCATGGTCTAAGAATAGTTGAGCTGGACAGGAGAATCTGTCACATGGATGCATTCTAGAGTGATCCACTGACTCTGCAATTTGCCATTCTTGTGGTGATGCAACACATTAATCTCAAGCCCCTATTATGGGAAGATTAGTGTATTTTCCAGGTTGTGATACTGCTCACAACAATATTGCATGTTTGGAAATTGCAATTCAACATGTGGCCAAGATGAAAGGCAAACAGTTGTCCATGTTGAGGATGATAAAGCTATAGATCCCATGGACTGGTCTTTCTGTGAAGGCGGGTATCGGTTTTTGGAAGGATTCTATAAAGTAAGAGCTTTTGCATAATTGAATAAATCTCGTGACAGGGTAGAGAATAGTATATGATCTTCTTTCACTGCCAATTGTCCACCCCTCTAACCAAAGGAGCATTCCAATTTTATTTCTTTTGATACTCTTGGTTATCACATTAGGCCCCAGTTTCTTTACAATCCCCTGCTGTTTCTCGACACTTTCTGCAGCCTTGAATCACTATCCCACACGGCCAAAATAAAGGCTCTAACATGATACATGCAAGTGGAAGTATGCTTCCTCTTAACAATCTTTTCTTTTGGAATATGGGAAATCAATATATTCCTCAATATATTTTTGTTAACCTGCTTGCATTGAGGTGACAGAGACAGCCTGACGGGCTAGTGCAATTTATTAAATATGGTCAGATGGGTTAGTGTAATTCATTAACGTCTACATAGTCACATGGACTTATTATACAACATATGTTGTACACATCTCCATGTACATGTCTATTCTTTTTGAAGCTTACTTCCTCTAGAAGCCTACTTTTCTCTTTCATCTCTTAGAAACTTTCTTTTGCCTAGAGGCTTCTCTGTGTCTATAGATCTAGTTCACTTCATGGTTTCCACTTCATACTCTTACTAGATCTAATACCCATAGGGCTTTCTCAATCAAGGCCTTTGATCTTTTCCTCTTGAGGGTTTTTCTTCCTCTTTTATTATACTAGATCATCTGAATTGATATCGTAGATTATTTTCATAACCTTTAAACCCAGTCCTCTCAAAGGTTTCCAATTTTTTACCCTTACTAGATCTAACACCCTTGGGCGTCTCCCAATCAAGGCACTAGATCTTCTCTTCTTGAGGGTTTCTACTTCTTACCCTCAGATCCACCCTCTTCAACAAGCTTCAAATTTGGAGGATTACCATAGCATTGATATTCTAGTCATTATGTTGAAATTGTTTGAAGAAAAATGCCACATCTTGAAGTGGAAATTTCTTGTAGCTGAATTGTTGGATCAAAATGGTTCTTGTATCATCAATTTGCACTCTTCAAGACTTTTTGAGAAATAATCACATCAAATATTCTGAGCAGTATTAAGGGATATGCAACTTTAATATTTTGGCCTCTCAGAACTGTTGTAATTTTTTCCCAATAATTGCAACCCCAATAGAATGGAACCAAGAGCTACAAGGAAATCCACACAAGAACCTTCTCAACAATTGACGAGTAGTAGCACTCTTGAGCATATCCTTGTTAGTCATGTTGGCACTTTTGAACAGATTTTAACTAGATATATTGAGAACCAAACCAATCTAATGTAAGTGATGAGAGTGTGTAATGTCCCTAATAGGAATTATACTGATTTTAACCTAAATTATCAATCTCCCAAGCAACGATGGATTTAGAGGGTACCTTGGCTTGATTTAATCCCTGCAAACAAGTTTGAGATCAATTACAATAATAACTTAACGAGTATCATGATTAAACATTAGTAAATCCATAGTAAATTTGTTAATCCAGTTATTACCACAGGGGAGCATGGGAGAGAGTGACTCGATGGGGTGACTTAGCCTCTCTAGGCCCAAGGACGGATATACCATCCTCCTTGGCCTCATGTGGCGCATGCCATTCATATGAGGTGGCCTACCTAGTGAGGATTCTAATTTATCCGTTATCCCCTCATCTTGCCATCCTTTTCCATTTCCCCATGATTGATCTACCTATATTGTTACACCATGATAGGGGAGTGAGGTTACAAAGGGTCCCCCCCACCCACCCCCCAGGGTGGTGTGCCAAGAAGAGGGCCCCGTCACTGTACCCCTTTTGCAATTCTCCCTTCTCCCGTCATGGTGAAGATATGTGCATAATAAACTAATCAAATTCATATCTGCAAATAATTGCATCAGCAATACATAATAATTTATGAGTATGCGACCATAATAATATGCATGAACCGTTAACCATATTTAAATAATACATTATATTCCTATATACATATCCTACCACAAATATATTGATTCACAATTCTGCAATCGCAAGATAATTTATGCAAACTGAGATTTTGTGTTTGCTGGCCGATCTGCTTTTGAATGTTTGTTCTTCTCAGATTCCACTTCTTTCTCTCCAATGGCTTTGTTCTTAACACTTAGAAGATATTGTTAGTGTGAATCAACAAATAAGAATCTATTATCCATACTTATATTAAAGCATCACAATTTACTTATAAGGCTCAATAATTGCTGCAAGCATCATTATTGCATAATTGTATATAATCCACATATCTAGATGCATATATATATATATATAGATTAGATATACATATATGTACTCATATTTAACTTACTTCCCTTATTGATTTATCATCTATCTTTACCTATCTTCCATTGGACTATCTTCTTCTTCATACCTTCCTCCATCCCAAATCTGAGTATATCATATTAATGTATCTGCTGCTGTGCTCAGGAACACTCCTATTTCTATCCTTATTCTCCATTCATATACCTGCCTTTAAATCTCCTCACTATATTTCTGCTGCTTTTTCTGAGTGTAGCTTTATTTCCCTATCTGATTCCCTCTTTATATCTTTGCTTAAACTCCCAATGTATTCCTTGGTTGCTGATATATTTTGAAATTTTGATTATTATTCCATATTAAATTTCTGCTGTTGCCTCCTCCCTTATTCGCTCTTCACATATCTGTATTCAATCTCCCCTTATTCGCTGTGTATATGTTTCTTTTCCTCTCTTCATTATCCCCCTTGCAATCTATATGTGCCTCCCTCTATAGTGGTGGAGGGTCACCACCTTTCACTCATGTCCCTACATTTGCAAGGGACACATCCCAAGTGCTGACTTTTTACTAATCATTATGTCTCCTTTAAATAACTATCTTTTGTTTCCTTGTATGAATCGCTGCCCAAGGTTCATCGCAACTTCCTCTTGGTGAATCGCTTGCCTTTTACAATTAACGATGGTTGCTGTTTGTTTGTGCCCTTGTAAACTATTTAATTGCTGCACTTATATAACATATGTATTATCATATTTATGTATGATATATATTTATTTTATATATTTTGATATTCATACATTATAAGTATTATAATTATAATAATACTTAAATTGTTTATATATATATATATATATATATATACAATTTCGGGGGCATGACAGAGTGTTTCAGATTGTGCTCAACCATACATCTCCACAATGATTCTGCTTAGCAATTTAGCACAACCTACACAATTGAGTATTTCATTTCCCCGTCCTTGAATTCTTAATGAGATTGACTATCCTCCCTGCCATCCTAACCACAATTCAGCGTGCACTTGTACACTTTGCCACATAATCCATGATGAAGATATTATTCTGGAGTCCATGCAACAAATTTAATTGTGAACAAGTTTCTTTTCAACTATATCTACCCTTTGTTAGTTCAATTAGAAATCAACAAAATGATGATGAACTCTATATTGTTTATCCCCTCCCTTAATGGGTAGTGAAATTTGATCCTAAATAGGTTTTTTCTTGCTTCAATGCCTTTTGTTGCTTTTCTTATCCATTGACTTATGTGATTAAGTTATATGCTGTGGATCGAATCCTAACACACCAGCACTATCTTTGTAGTATTAAGGTGCTCTTTAATGCAAATTATCAATTTATTGGGTTCAAAACTTCACATTAGGATAGTTTTGGGATTGAAAAAGGAAAGAAACCATGTACCTACTACCATTTACCATCAATTTTTTATTACAAGGATCCCTTTTTACTCTTTTTTTTGTACCCCTAGCTTTTTTACTTTTATAATTTTATTATAAATCTATGCTCCCCCAAGTTTCAGGGACGGTGGGACGTGTTTCCAGTATGGGGGTACTTTTGAGTCATTTTTTAGGGGATGATAGGGGACAACTATAAAAAAATAGGGAAAGTTTTAAAAATATGGAGAAATTTCAAATATTCATATCACAACATTGATAAAGCATTCATCATAGACATTGTAGAAGATTAATACATAACATTAAACTTGAATTGAGATTTCACATGAGAATTGACAAACAAATTAAAGAAATTCAAATGCTTTCATTGTCAATGTGCATACATATTATATAGGAATTATAACAAAATGCCCAAAGGCTCCAAGTTTCAACTATAAAATGACAAAAACATAAAAAATATATGGCTCCAAGTTAAATGGGCCTTTTGCTCCTAGGTTTTTCGTCCTAGGGTTTTGTTCCAGCAAGAAGCTCCAAATTCACAATATAGAGAAATAAAACAAGCAATAGAAAATGAGCTCTCCATTTTACTTTTATATTTTCCCTTGATGACCCTTTAAATTCTTGCTTAAAACATTTCATTGAAGCTCAATAAGAAAGTAACTTTTTCATTTTTTTAATTGTCACACTTAAGTCACTTTATTAAATTAATTAAAATTAAGCTATCCGTAAAATGTACTTTATTGGACAACTTTAAATTAATTAAATTGATTTATTCCCCGATGTCCCCAAATTAGCCTATGGGAATAATATAGGCTAAACAAACTCTTTTGGCTACTCCTTGAAAGGGGAAATTACACATTTTAGCTTGTAGTCTGGTGGAAGCTCTTTTCAGTTGTAACTTTAAAAACATT
The DNA here is from genome assembly GCA_007258455.2 of Sequoia sempervirens. NCBI lineage: Eukaryota > Viridiplantae > Streptophyta > Pinopsida > Cupressales > Cupressaceae > Sequoia > Sequoia sempervirens. The sequence continues at coordinate 65,945,945 of VDFB02000015.1, forward strand.
TAGACCTAGAATGCAAACTATTTAGCAACTTCACATAAGCCATAGTCCTTCCCCTGAAGAAATGAGGATACTTGTACATGGACTATTTGACGAAATCCATGGCCTGATCAATGGATGAGTGGATTAGAGACAATGCCAGTAAAAGGATTTTCTTGATGATCACATTCCACAATCTTGAAAACCAAAGCCCCCAATATATCACCTATCGTTGAAGAATTTGCTGGATCCTTGGACCAGGAGATGAGAACACATAAAATTAATATCTAGAAAGGTTCAAGACAATACAATATCAGATAAAGAGCCTAGAGTAACAAAGTTCTCATGGACTACTTTTTGCCATGGTCCAGGTTGCTAAGTTCTTAGTGTTGCTTTTACTTGAATCTGTTATCTCAAGTTTATTAGTGTAAGTGATATTATGGGAAATCTGACAATATTAAAAGTGTTGGTCTGGTAGGTATGCTTCCAGATTTTCCCTCATGCATTCATGAGAAGATCCTTCCGGGCATTGCTACAGATTTATTGATTTTGTACATGGTGTGAAGGTCATGAGCCAAAATTTTGCTGCAACTTATTTCATTTTATAAAATATATATCGTTTGATATTGTTGGATTTTACTGGAATGAACTGCTATAAAAGTTAAGATCTTTTATTTATGCGTTCTTTAGATTTGAGTTTCAATTATGGTTGAGGGTTCAGTCAACTATTTGTGATGCACTATATTTTTCTTAATATTGAAATGTGATTAAATATCTCTTGTATTTTTGCTCACATATTTGAGTTTTCACTCAACTACAAACATGGGAGGAAAAATGAAGCCTGGATTATTTTTGTTTGCTAACGTGAAACTGTGGATTAACTTGTACTTATTCATTATTATGCAGAACCATGAATGGGGAATACCTGATGAAAGTAGCACAACTCCGACTCATAAGTTTGATCTCTCATATCGATTACAATGGAAACCCAGGAAAAATGTGGTGCTTCTGCAGCATGGCCAAGAATTAGGAACATTCCAACTTTAAGATGCTATATACATTTATTCTAATGAGATTGTTTTGATAGGGTTTTCTTATACATGCTGTAAGGAAAACAAGACATTCTTATCCAACAGTGTCGACAATGAGGGACATCCACAGTTCAAAAAGATCTGATATGCTCCTCTTGGAATCTGAAATGATAGAATTATACTTTCCCATTAATATTGGTGATTTTGTGCAGATGACAATGGGGGTATAGACAACAGTTGCAAGTAACTCTACAGCTCTGTTTCATAATGTCTGCTATTGCTTGTAGACATGTCTTGCTCATCTTTATTTATTAGGTTGAAGTTGAGATTTTACCCCTCACCACTACCAATCATTTTAAATTTCAATGGCATTTTTAAGGAGAAAGAGACCAACAACAATAATGTTTGTTTGAATATTTATCTTTAAAAATAAAATATATTTTTATGTATCAAAGGAGTAAAAACTAAATGAAGTTTAACCACAGGTAATGATGCTATATTAATGAGGATCCTCAGAACTTAAATTATATGAAAATTGTACAAATTATTGAAATATTTGTTGGACATCCAACCAACAAATTTGTTAGCATAATGTATTAAACTTCTTCAATTTTCTTCCGAAAAATTTGAACAAGATCATTCAACTACTAAGTTCTAGGGCGCATTGAACATTTTGAATGGGTTTTGAACTAAAAACAAAAATATTTTGTTACAAAATTAATTATATTTAAGCCTCAACTACTGAATGTTAAAACATTTTGAGTAGGCTTTAAATTTAAATGGACAAAAGTTGGCTTCTTGTCACACCTCGGTCCTTTGCAGAATATGGGGGCAGTATAGAGTTACCACACTGGACTATCAACTAGATCTGAAGGAAAAGTGCTCACATAGCGTGCAGCAACTCTTTCAAAACCCCTTGTAAGCATGTTAATGGGTAGAAACATCGAGGTGCCAAGGAAATAGAGTAGTTAATAATGGTTTGTACAGCTACACACTCAACGACATTCAATAGACTCATGCAACATACTCAACCATTCATGTGAGAACTCAACAAGAATCATACAAAGATCATTTTATTTGTCTAGAAAGATTATGCTCATATTCCATATTACAACAATCAAGCTCACATAGGCATCCCAATAGTCAGCTTGATTGTACTACATAGAAACATTTAGCCTAAGACACATTTTTGCATCAACATCTTTCTCACATGTGCATATCTATATTGATCTCTCCTTGTGCCTTTGTGGCATACCTGTGCCACTTGTTACATTGTCTTCTTATATCTATGTGTACATCCTCTTTGTGCATGCATCTCTTTATAGTGCCTCTCCTACCTATGCATCCTCCACTTTATCTCTCATTTCACAACAATATGTTCTTGTAGATCTTCAACCTTCTAATCAGATGGGGCTGATCGATCCTTGAACACTTGGGCTAGATTCCTCTTTTGAATACTTGGTTGTAATTGCTCTTCCATACTTTATGTTTTGATTAGTCATCAAGGTGATTCGCTATGATTAATCGACAATCCACCATTCTTTCTTTTTGCACACCTTTTGTCGATAATCATTGGTGGTTCTTTCTAGGCTGCTTTCTTTTGTGAATCATGTCATCGTGTATCCTCTCCTTTTTGGTGTATAATTTGTGGCCTTGTCTTGTAGCTTACCTCCTATAATTGGTAGTCTATCTTAAAACATAGTGGAGGATTAATTTCTTGGTCTTTTTTATCTTATCTAAGAACAAACCTCCTTGGTTACCAATTGATGCTAGGTAATTGTTGAATCCAATGGGGCAACATTGATCATTGCATTTGACATTTTTTTAATCAATTCAAAGACTTCAATAAACCATGCAATAACCACAGATGGAAACATCATTTAGAATGGTTGAATGCTACTAGTGAACTTGGCACACACTAAATATCAATGTGACATGACTTGGAACACCATGTATCCCTTGTATGCATTATTGATATTGGAGGGAACATACCATTCCGTTATGATGTGTGAGCCACGTTATTGTACAAATTTAACTCACTTCATATATTGTTGAATCATATGTACACAATTGTACTTTTCAAAAGGAATCTTCCAAGTTACTCTATGGAAATGCTTGGACTCTAGAGTCCCAACCTTTTCTACCAACATCAAGATCAACAAAGATTTATATATGAAGGTGTCACCATTTTATGTTCATGATCCACAATAGATAGAACCTCCTTATCCATATATTGGGCCTTTACATGGAATCTTAACTTTGGAAATTACAAAAAAGAGCAATTGAGTGTTGTGGCTTTTTGAAATACAAGAGGTCCCAAATGATTCAAATTCTACCCTTTTTTAGCCTACCTTTTTTATGGAAGTTTTTTTCCATACTCCAGCATTCTCCTTATGATGCTTGGTCTAAAATTGTCATTTACGTCGAAGGCGTATCCTATTTGAAGTAGATCGAGCTAATATTGTCAATCTAACGGGTTGAAGCCTCTTTCGACCATTGAAATTGTTTTGTCCATTGATTGCAGAGAACACATAAATCATAGGCCTGAGGTTTGACCAGAAAAGTAGGTCGATGGACAACTTATTTTATGTCGTCGTTCGAAACTTCGTGGTCATGATCAGGAGGCGAAAATATCTTCATGGACAATATATTAGACGAACATGCCTTGTTAGCTCACCTTGGCCCAGCAAATCATCTTGCATCTAACACAGATATGACTAATCTTCAAGCACTCTTCCCACCGCTTTCTTGACTTCCCTCGTTCTTACTATTCCATCACTGTCTACAATCAATGCCAGCCCAATCTTCCACACGTCTACCACACGGTTGAAAAACTAATCTGCAAAGTAAGGCCAGTAGAACATGGGCAATCCCATGGCGATGCTCTCCACTATGGAATTCCATCCACAGTGAGTGATGAAACACGCAATAGAAGGATGAGAAAGAAGCTGCATCTATGAACACCATGAAACAAAACATGCCCGATCTTTGGTGGCTTCCATGAATCCTAGAGGAAGTATAGTGCTTGACCCGTCCATTAGATCGCTTTGCAAAACCCACAAAGACGGTTTCTGGGTGGCCACCAAACCCAGGGCAAATTCTTCCAACTGTCTTTGGTTCACTATTTCACACCTCTTTGGCGTACCCATTGTACACTAAGGTGCAATTGCTAGTTTTAATCATGTCATTTTTGTCAAAAAATGGAAAAGGGAGAAAGTGACATGAAAGTGCAAAAAATACAATTTCTCATTAAAAATGCAAAAAAATGAATTTTCTCCAAAGAGCTAGTTGGTGCTCCAAATGTATCCCACAATTCTAGAGATTGCACGCAAGGCCCAAACTTGGGAACTTAGGTCAATTTAAACTGACAAGACAAAACTCATAATAAAATTGTAAGTAATTATGAACCAATTTACAAGAGTGGATAATTTTATTAAACTTCTTGCTCTAGGACGAGGATGTTTCTAGAAATTTTATAAGACAACTAAAGTGAAATGAAAAACAACTAGGTCAGATAACTTAGCCACACCCTTTGCATAAGGATATCTCAAGGATTTGTCATTAAATGCCCTTATATTGGCTTAGTGCTCTTGTAGACCTCAATATCTTTCAACAACATACTACTATCATGTTACATGTTTAACTAAAGATGCAAAATTGATTCATGTCCCAAAATTTTAAATCCTTTATGATTTCATACTTCATATGTAACCTAGAAATCTAAAACATGCAAAACTCCTAAAAATTGGATAACAAAAACAAGCTATCAAGATGCATGGCAAAGGTAAGTATTATTGAGTTATACAAATTGGAAGGATGCTAACTAGACTAACTTACAAGGAACAAATTATATGTTTAACATAAGAAAGGACCCACTACTCAAATGACTAGTGCTTTAATCCATTGGTTATTGAGTCAAGACCTTAAAACAAGTGAAAATATACATGTACATCTTACCTTTAAGAGTTAGATATGGATCAATTTGAAATAGAGCATTAAAACTACATTTAAAAGCCTATTGTTGGCAAGGTAAGCATGATAGAGTTACAAAATAGAATTAGACCTTATTGCAAACCATCGCAAAGAGGATACAGAGCACAAGACCAATTAGGCCTCATAGGAATAGATGTATTTTGTAAGGGACGTGTCCCCAAACTCATGTATATGTATAGAAAGAAAGATATTGTGAGAGGGTGTAACATGTAAGAAAGAGATAGAAGACTATAATATAATTGGAGATAAAATGTATGAAAGGATATAAGATTATAATAGATATATCAAAAGATCGATGGGGATGTCCTTATTAGAATATTGTGTATCATTTGATGAACCTTTATCTATAATTCTTGTTGATGGCTTAGGATAAATACGACACTATATCTAAATATTTGATCTTTCTACTATCACTAATATTAGGGTGAAGTACAACTCTTAGAGAATCCTTGGGACACAGAACTTCATCTGTGTTCCTCTTTTATTGCTAATACCTATGAATTTAGTTGTATTTTCATCAAAATGTGATTTATAAATGTGAGAATCTTTATGGCTAAATCTTATTTAAAAATCAATCCATAGATGATCAAAGAAATTTGACATACTGTTTCAAAAATGATTCTCAAAGATTTTGAAAAGGTTTTACAATTGCTTTGACAATCAACTAATCAAACTATAGCCTTGAAAATATATATTTTATCCCTTGACATTTTGAGCTAACAATGAAAACGTTCAAATCATGAAATATTTTTTTCCTTGCAAATACCTCCTTCAAATTTTACAAACATGAAAGATATAATAAATCAAACTTGAATTAATAATTTGACATCAGAGAACTTACGTGATTAGAGGACACCCTATTCCAATTGTAGTAGAAAATAATTAAGCATAACTCCATAAAGAGGGATTGTATTTATACTTGACAATTTTACCCTAAAATCATCACATAATTGACACTTGTCCAGTCTGCTACACTTAGGCCTCATATGATAGATTCAATTAAATCTTGGCCTAAGAATTTCGATGGTGGTGGACCTCGATTATATGACACCCATACCACTAGCATTACTAGACATTCCCTGAGATTAGATCCTCTGTAGAATAGGGTAGGAAGATCTTTTCCAAATATGCACGTGTAATATTTGTGGAGAGGTAATCCTTCGAGTTTTGGAATTTATTTGTGGTTGGAAGGTCACTCATGCTCTAAATGGTCAGTTTCCTTCTTGACTTTGCGAATCAGTATGGGCATTGATTGATCTTCAATTACCTCTTCAGCTACCTTTTCTTTAATCATCAACATGGTGCCAAAATCATACCTACACCTGTAGCTACTCAACAAGTCACAATAACTCTAGTTGCCTTTTCAGAGCTTTTCACCGGCATTATACTAGATCCTCCCTCTTCAATTGTCACATGTTTGCCTTTAGATCAAATCTATTGAATCAAATATGCAAGAAAGAAAATCCTTGGATAGACTCCATATTTTATTTCTACTTTGTTGCTTTTCATTTGTAATTCAGAATCCTTTTTCAACTGATCAATGGCGCAAGTAGATTTCCTTTTAGATCAACAATGACAAGCATTCAACAAGTCTTTAAGTTGCTTACTACTTCACAAATCAGTCCCGCAACAACACGAAGTGGCCAAGAGTATGCATTTTGTTTCTCTGAGATCTTTTGCTTCACAATCCATTACAGACTAACAAGATTGTGTCACATAGCAAGGTGAACTGTCTGTCGGCTCCCATTGTATTCTACTTCATCCACTAGCAGCACTTCCAATCAACTGTGGAAGATCATCAACCTTTGGAATCTACGGTTCATGGGCCTCCAAAAGATCATATCGTCATGCAAAGAATAGATCCCACCTGCAACAAACACATGGCATGATCAATGACCCACGAGCTCTAATTCATACTCCCTGGTGCCCCCCATTTACTTTGCACCCTTTGAATATAATCAATGAGTCTCAAGCATTTATCCTGAAGGTTAACAGCCTGGACAATCCATGCTTGCCTCCTTCCGCTTGATTAATTACTAATCACTTTTGACAAAATTAACTTCAATCCAAGAAACAAACATGGGGTAGGGAGCAAACTACACATGTATAGAACTTGAAAGTTAACAAGGCAATGCATAGAACCATAATTAAGATCTTGAATAAGTGTCATCAATAGCTCTATATTGGGATGCATGCTCTTAGTAGGCATGGCGAGGATTCAAAAAATTATTTGAGCAAGTAGATCAAATGAAGAGAGGCCACAAATATAAACAAATAATCAACAAAAACACAACACAAAAACATTACACTATGAACCTACACACAAGCATAATTGCACAGAAAAATACAAAGGGTTAGATACTTTACAAGGGGCTTCAGTAAGCTCTATCATTAGTGTTGGAAATCAAGGTATAACTTGCAGCAATATGAACTTAAATATGTGGTTGCAAATCTGAAATTATGTTTACAAGATTACCATAAAATGATTAAATGATTGACAATTTCAACAATGAAAGAAAAAACACAATACCGCAAGTCATCAACACAAGTGACACAATATATACGTGGAGAAACCCTTGCGGGAAAAAACTCCACACCCAAAGAGATCCAATGTTTGTATTAATCTTGAAGGAAGTACATCAATACAACAATCCTCTCTACAATTCGGTAGCACTTCGTTGTCCTGACAACTTGCAAAGAACTTATAGTAAACCACCATCTCAAGGCTTCAATATATAGAAATTTGTGGGAGAGAATACCACAAATGGTATCCTAAAACAATGAGCAAAACCACTTGGAAAAACCCACGCCCCCTTAGTGGATAGCCCATAAACATGGAATAAAATATTAAAATATCACATGGCCTTCATATGGGTGCCTAACCCACAACCAATAGGAATTGGTCAAACCCGAGTGCTCCATAACTCTCCAACAGCTCTGACGGCTACATGCAAGATCATGCACCAACATGCACACCTGGACACCCAACTATGCAAGTGCATGCACACTCACGTGGTCCCAACCCAGAAAGTTGGACACCCAAGAGGAATATTCTCTCGGGATGCTTAGTAACCGCCACCGTAATGGGTCCACCTCTTTGAATGTAATTACAATTTTTCATAGTAATAAATATTTTGTCCCTCATGTCCCCTGAAACACTTTTCAAAGAACGTGGAGACACATAAATCAACTCAGGATATCCTAACATTCTCCCACTTGACATTATACATTGCAATTACATCCATGAGATAAAAATAAAATATATAATCAAGTACAGTGATCAAGGCCTATGGCCTTCCTGCACCAAGAGAGCTTATTTGTGGTCATGTTAACTACTGAAATTGCACCCTAGCTAAGTTGCAAGATTTGACAAGTTAAGTTGGAGGACTTAGCTTTTCAGAGAAAAACATGGGATGACCTCTAATACTGTGGGTTACTTATGAAGAGAGGTCAACCTCCGGAGAAGGCCGACTTCCTCTTGGTATCAACTATTCTAATGATTTTGAAGGAAAAGGGAGAGGGAAAACTTTAAAATGAAAACTAATAAAATACTATTCCTATAGTGATACACCTAAACATTACTTAGATTTGAAACCAGATTTCATACACTTGCTTGTAATGACTAAAGATAAACTTGCACAACTCATTTATGTATATTCTTGCAAAAGTGTTTTACAAACAAGTCCTAGTGTTCAGATTCCTAGAAGGAAAGTTAATTTCACATCTAAAAGTCATTTACACTTTTTGACACAATTTGTAACATGCATAAACATACTTTCTGCATAAAGGTTCTAAAATCTGAGACAAAGCTTCAACGAAATAAACATTACCTCACTAAAAAAAACTTGATCAATCAAGTGATTGAACACAGAAATGCAAAGAACAAGTAGGAAAAGCTTTCAAGTCAATAATATCCAAGGTCTTTACTAAATTTCATCTCCAAAACTGAGTTACAAAACTACAAAAGTTTGTAAAAGGACTGCAAGAGTCACTGTCTCCAAAAGTTGCATGAATAAAACTACTCAATAATGAGTTACAAAATGGGCTAAGTAGCCAAGTTCCACTAAAAAAGGTTCTAGAAAGCTCCTGGGTCGGATGCAACCAAAAACCCATAAATCTAGCTTCCATATCTCATCCAAAAGAGCTTCAAACATGAGAAAAAGTCATACTTGACTTTGTCAAACAAGATGACTAAGAAAATTGATCCTTAAAAGCTCTCAACTCCTCCAAAAGTGAGTAAATACTTCCTATATTCCCTCCACATGTTCTTGGCATATCATTAATACAAGTATATCTCAACAAACCCCTCCTCATTGCCATGTGTTGAAAATCTCCTATCTCTAAATTTTGCATTTAAAAAAAAAATACTTAAGTCAAAATGATTTATAAAGCATCATTAAGACTTAGTATCTTACATTTTTCAAATATAATGCAAATATAAAAGCAATAAATCATAGGACTCCTAAATCACAATTCTTAAAAGACTTACATCATACAAAAGTCACTAAGGCATAAGACTAAAAGTCTAAGCCCATGGCTTTGATTAATGCATTTTCCTCAAAAAGAAAAATGGCACGATACTTATATGAATGAAGTTTTTATAAAAAGAAAACTTAAAGGAAAAATCCTTTTGACACTATCGAACTCCACTTTAGGGTTTCTAAACCCTAAAGGAATGCTAAACATTCATTTCACTTTCATTTCACCTTTGCTTGCTTGATAATGCACCGCCATGGAGGAACCCAGGGTTCAAAGATGGAACTTGTAAACTGCATTCCTACGCCATTCTTGAAGTTTCATTTTGATGACTTCTTAGGAAATTACATGGTAAGTCTGATTTTGTTTTAGATTTGGAAATTTTCATCATTTTAAAAGCTTTTGGAGTTCTCAATCCACGGCCAAATGTTTGCTACAGGAACACATTTTATGTTGAGGATTTCCCACTTGCCTTGATTATATTCAATTTTCAACTGTGACCATTCTATAGGCACGGCTTTATACTTCTGTAGACTTCTTTTAATTTCATTTGTCTTGAGCTACTGCTGTATTCTGAATTTGAGTTTCTAAAATACCTTCATCTCATAGTCGTTTGTGAACAGGGTCGAGGATTAGTGTGTTCTCTTAAAAAAAAAACTCTACGTGCTTTACATCACTCGGCCTCTAAATAGCAAAGATTTGGCTTGTTTCTGAGTTATTAAACACCCACGATCTTTCTTTTATTCTATTTTATTTATTCTAGCATTTGTTGCACATTTGTTCTTGAGGGTTTGTCTCATTTGAAACCCTACTCCTTAAACAAGAGTAGCTTGATCTTTACCACTCTACTTCATACATTTTGTTGAAACTCCAATATATTCCTACCTGAGAACCCTCGGTGGTTTGATACAGAATTCATAAAGCCATACTTTTGTTTCTACAGGAAAATGATGAATCTGTGGCCAGGTCTTAGATATCTAATAGCAAGCTATTATAGCAAACCAGAGTCACAAGACTCCCAAATTACACACCCAAGTCACAAATTTTGTGTATTTGCTCACATGGAAGATAGCATCATTGTTCCGCTCTGATGACACTACGGTTCCATTAAATAGATAAATGTACTACAAAAATTCTTTCATTATAGATATTGACGGTTTTTCACTTTCATAAGTTGTTGCAGAAGTACATGTTTCATTGCACTTATTCCTTATTCCCATGCTATTACCAGTCTACTATATCTGTCACTGTTGAATTTATCTCTCAACATTGCTTACTGTATAGCATGAATTATAGTATCATCTGCACATACTGCTAAGTATCTTTGATTTGTTTATTTACAAAGGCTATGGCCAAAAGTAACTTCTGGGTATTGATTTTAATTCTCTGCAAATTGTCTGAAGTGAAAGATACCCACACAAAAACTATATTGTTGTCTTGAATACTCCCTATTCATTCAAAAGCACTTGCTCTTGCTGTACAGTTGCACACACAATATCACTGTTACTAAAATGTCCTTGTCATGATTTTATTCTTCTAATAAAACTTTGTTCCCTCATTACAAAGATCATTCTTAAGATAGATCTGCATTTCAAGGTATTTAATCTTTACTGTCACGACTCTTGTGAATGTTGGTTGTGCTCATCATAGGTTAAATGATTGTCCTTTGTATGCATGATAACTGCATCTGCCTTTTATTGTTTCCTTTGTTCAAATCATCTTAATTGTTGCATTGCCATGATTACAAATGCTCTGTTCTGAGAATAAAATAATGATCCCCATTTCCTGCCTTTAGCACATGAACATAAACCATATTGGCAATCCACTTATTTATTCATTTGCCCCAATGTGCATTACTCTTGGGATGGCAAATATAACATGCTTTAATTAACTAATGATACCATTATTCATGTCACTGAAGCTTTGTTGCTAGTCCTTGCCACAAAAATACCATGTGATTCTTGGCATTGTCTTAAGGGACAACATGTTGCTTCCTTTTGAGAGATAATCACTATCCTTTTTGCAATGTAATTCCATATGGATTTAGAGTATTCATAGAAGATTGTGCATAGATTAAAATAATGTAGCCATGAGCTCGACCCTTGTGGGAGCCACATTTTCACCACTCATTTTGAATTAAAACATGATTGCACCTGTAGCTGCACATGAAGCAAACAAGTTAGAAAAACATGTGTATTTCAAGTGTGTTTGGTAATTCCAATGGTTTTTTGGGACACTTGAAATGCACACAAAACTTATTTAATGCACATCAGGACTAATTTATACATGCATAAGTAAATGATCGTGCATGGTGTAACCTTTCATTGCTTAGATCATTGCTCTAACACATTGCTTTGACTTAATGCAGGAAACAGGAGTATCAAGGAGTTAGGAAGGTGGGGACAACTCAAACAGTAGTTGGACAAGAAGACACAACAGAACCAGTCATTCTTAGACAATGACTGGTTACACTCCCTACATGCACATTCTTTTTCATCATTTACTTTTTCATGTACATGTTTATTTTGATTTGCATTGAATAAGAAAAAGTTAAACTCACGGCTTGTGTGAGTCAAATGAATATTTTTACATTCAATAAAGATTACCTTTCTCATAAAAGATTTGTAAAAATATTTCTTGTGTTTCATGCATTTGTATAAATGCAATGTTTTAAATTTATGTAATTTATTAAGTTATTCATTTGTACACATGAATGCAATGTAGGGGAGATAATAAAATATACCATTTTATTTTAAATATCAATGGGCTCTACCTGATTGAGTCATAGGTGAAAATATGGTAACATTTTTGGCAACATTTGCTGGATGTTTGCCTGCTAAACATGTAAACCAGTAGCCTAGACTTGTCCATTGGGCATGGAGTCACTTGGTAAACTCAAAGGCTCATGACTTAGGAAAACAGATTCAAAAAATTTGTAACTCAGACTTGATAGTATGAATGACACCCTGGCATTTATTGAAAACAAAAATGCATAAGGGAAACTACTTAACTGTGTTGAAGTAGCACTTAGGGAATGTAAACTAGGATTGAAACCTATACTAACCTAAACTAACCAGCAGAGTAACTGGTCAAACAAAACCATTCATAGGATGACTGAAATAACTTCCTTTTCTAAGCAATATGCAGTGATTTGCACGCATGATGGCACTAAGTAAAAATAGAACACAAAGAAATATTCAACAAGATAATGCACTACCTCGGGAAAGAGAAAAACAAGTTCACTTTCCTCACTAAACTGATGATGTATATAGTTGTTCAAAGGAGGGTAAGTGAGTTGAACATACTCTTGTTTAGCTGCAAGTACATCCTTGATGATATTTTCAGTTGTACCTTCATGTGTGAGTGCATGACTAATTATTGATGCTTCATCGGACGCCATCCGAGCTAAGTATCTGATTGGACAGTCTCTTGAATGAATAAAAGTTGGGCTTTCCTTGTTGGCTGCCTCTCTTTCTTCATGTTTTTCATGAATATCCTGCTCCTTAGCTGAGTTTGGGTAGGAGTAAGAGCAACCTGAATGACTTGTAATGGCATCCCTGTCTTCACTTTGCATAATTGCTTGCCATGTCGATTCTTCCTCCAAGGTGAGCGGAAAATCCTCTTCCACTAAGATAGCTAAAAACTCGTCAAAATCATCAACTTCTGGAAGGTTCTTGGGAACAGCTGGTACAAGTTCTAGATCCTCATTATTTCCCAAGAAAGTACTCTCCAACTCAGGCTTGTCTTCTTCAATGAAGGAAGGCAGAAACTCAAACTATGAAGAAGTCTCTTGAAACAAACCTTTGTCTGGAAAATCAGCTTCAACCTCTAGCAAATCAAGTTCATGAGAAACCTCTTGATCTGAGAGAATAAACTCCTCTCTATCAAGATCATACTCCTCTTGTTGTTTCAACATTTGTTGAAGCTTGTGATCCTGCTATTGTGGATCAACAATCTGATATGATTCCTTGCCATCCAACTTTGAGCAAAATTGTTCAATAATCCTTGTGCAAATTTCTTCATAAAGCTCAAGATTAGCATCTTCATTCATAATATGTTCAATGATATCAAAGTTTATATCCTAAATGATGATGTCAGGTTCAGATATATGCTCCTATTCATGATCCAATGTTCTATTTTCTTGTTGATAATCAGCATCTAGTAACTCACCAGTTGGTTTGATGTCTTCTTGCTATTCAATCATTTGTTGTTGTAATTGGTAACACCTTATGGCTAAATGTAAAGGATTTACCTCTCTAAGTTTCTCCCAGAGGAGAAAACTGTCTGAATCAATGAGTTGTTCTTCTTCTGATTTCTTTTCATCAGAAGATTCATTCTATTTGAAACATGATACATTGAACCTTGAAAAATGAAGTTCATCCTCAAAGAAAGGATTCGGAAAAGTGGCAGCTAAATCTATTTCCTGTTGCCGAATACAAGCTTGATAAGCAAGCTCTTCCTGATATGGAGGATGAAAAGATATGTTTCCATGAAATGAAGACATGCTCTTTCATTCAAGAAGCTAAAAAATATATATATATTCTTCAAAAAAATTGAAACAAACTAGAACTGGCACTGCTGAACCAGTAAATTTAAACTTGGAGTCGCCAGATATGCAAATACTACCTCTGAAAAGGCTGAAAACTGTTGGTTGCATACCAAACCCACAAAATACATTGAAGTACGGGTCCCATCGGGCGTGCCAAAACTGGTCACTGGCTTCATGAGAGAATTTGCAACATTATCCAAAGTGTCAACCTTCTCAATCAAATATTTACCATTCTCAAACATTTCTCACACAAAGTGATATTGAACATCAACATGCTTAGTATAATGAGCATGATACATAGGATTTTTAGCTAAACACATGGCACTCTGACTGTCACATCCAATCCTCACTGTTCTGCAATCAAAACCAATGCCATTACCAAGTCTATGTAACCAAACCGCCTCCTTAGAAGCATGTGTAGCTGCCATATACTCTGCTTCAGTGGTGGATAATACAATTGTAAGCTGCCTCTTACTCATCCAACTCACTGCACCTCCAAACAAAGTAAAAGCATAGCCACTAGCGAACCTTCAACTATCCAAGTCACTTGCCCAATCTACATCAACAAAACCCTGTATGTCAAAAATGAATTATCCACATCATCACTACCATGATAAACCAAACAGTAATTTGAAGTACCACTCAAATATCCAAACACCCTCTTGACAAAAGTCTAATGCTCTCTACCAAGGTTAGACATAAACCTACTCAAAGCTCTCATTGCTTGGGCTATATCTGGTCTAGTGTAAACCATTGCATACATTAAACTACCAACAACACTAGCATAAAGAATGTTAGACATCTCTTCAAAATCATCATCAGAATTAAGACACATGTCTAAACTCAACTTAGTACCAACCAGAAATGGAATATTTACTGGTTTGCAGTCATGCATATTAAACCTTTGCAAAATAGTATCAACATACTTACTCTGACTTAACCAAAGCTTTTTGTGAACTCAATCTCTGTTGATCTCCATCCCAAGAATATATTTTGCAGCCCCCAAATCCTTCATATCAAATATGCCAAAAAACTGAGTCTTAAGCTTTTTAATCATCACCTTGTTGTTACCCATAAACAACATGTCATCAACATATAAGACAATGATTAGAATCTGATCATCAATAACCTTAATATAAACACAATGATCCTCCTCACTTCTAACAAAATCCAACTTCAATGCAAAGGCATCAAAATTATGGTACCACATCATAGGTGACTATTTCAAACCATATAAAGATCTCTTTAACCCGAAAACCAAGTATTCTTTTCCTTTCACAACAAAATCGTCAGGTTGTCACATATAAATCTATTCCTCAAGATCCCCATGCAAGAAAGCAGTTTTAACATCCATTTGCTCTATTTCAAAATCATAAGCAACAACAATAGATAATAGGAATCTAATAGAAGTTAACTTAGCAATAGGAGAGAAAATTTCACTGAAATCAACTCCCTCTCTTTGGCAGTAGCCCTTGGCCACCAATCTAGCCTTGTACCACTCTAACCGACTATCTACTCCAAATTTATTTTTATTTTTAAATACCCACATGCAACCAATGGGCTTCTTTCCTTTGGGAAAACTCACAAGGTCCTAGGTATCACAACCATCCAGAGCCATCATCTCCTCTTGCATGGCCTGCATCCAAGAATCACTTTCTTTTGAAGAAAGAGCTTCCTTGTAGGATCTAGGTTCATCGTTAGTACTCAACAAATCAAATACACAATAGAAATTGGATGGGCTATATTTGTCAGGTAGATTATGTTTCCTTGTGGATCTTCTCAAGGTAGGAGTAAGGGGCTCTTGTTATTCTTCTTCTCCTACATGCTCATCATGCACATCATTTGAACTCTTTGAACCTCTTCTTCTTCTCCATCCTTTAATCCATCTGGTTGTTCTTCCACATGTGCATCTTCCTGCTTTTCAATCTTTGTCTCGAAGTGCACTATTTTTGTCTTATCTTTCTCTTTTTGTTGTTCTTCACCTGAATAAGCTCTAAACTCTCTGAAAATTACATCTCTAGAGAAAATATTTTATAGGTTAGTGGATTCCAAAGCTTATAACCTTTTGCATTCTCACTGTAACTAAAAAAGATGCATCTTTGTGCTTTTGGATCCAACTTAGAATGCTTCTCTTAAGGCATATGAACAAAAGCCTCACAACCAAAGACCCTTAAATGTGAAAAAGAAGGCTTTCTACCTATCCACACTTCATAAGGAGTTTTATCAAAAAGAGCTAAGCAAGGAGATCTATTAACCAAATAACATGCAGTACTTACATTTTTTTCCCAAAAGCATCTATCAAGCTTAGCACCACTCAACATGCTCCTAGCTCTTTCTATCAAGGCTCGGTTCATTCTTTCTGCTACCCCATTTTGTTGAGGTGTATAAGGAGTAGTATTTTTCTGAACAATACATGCATGCTTACATAACTCATCAAATTCCCTAGAACAATATTCACCCCCATTATCATATCTCAACACCCTTATCTTATAATATGTTTGCTTCTCAACTAAGGCTTTGAATTCCTTAAACTTAATGAGAATTTCAGATTTTGCATGCATAAAATAAATCCATGTGTATCTTGACACAGCATCAATTAAAGTAACATAATATCGAGATTTTCCAAAAGAGTCAACATCCATTGGTGCAAACACATCTGAATGAATGATCTCTAATAATCTCTTAGCTTTATTAGTCTCATTAGGAAATGATGATCTATTATGTTTACCAAACACACAATGCTCACAAAATTCATTTTTACCAACAAAATAATTTGAAATAATTTCAACTAACTTTTTATTCAAAATGGTCTTAAGACATTTTTCACTTATGTGACCCAATCTATGGTGCCACAACATACACACATTTTTTAGTGCTAGTTACATTGACAAAATTACAAAAAGTGGAGTTATTAAGCCTAAATAAATTCCCTATCCAAGATCCTTTAGCAATCACCAAACTCCCTCTTACCAACTTGCAACCAGACTTGTCAAATGTCACATGCATTCCAAAATCATTCAACTTGGATACTCAAAGTAAATTTCTCGCAAGTCCTGGAATATGTAAAACATGATCAAAAAATTTAACCCTTCCATCACTGAAACACAACTTTACCTTTCCCTTACAAACAATATTCTTCATGTTGTTATCACTAAGGAAAACTTCTCCCCCATCATAAGTTGAATATGTAGTAAACTACTCCTTATGAGGAGTCATATGGTAGGAACAACCTGAATCAATAAGCCAAGCATCATCACTAATAGTGTTAGTAGAAATAAACAAAGCATCAGAATCACCATCTTCTAAGGACTTTATCGTGGAAGCATCTGAACTCATTTTCTTGTTCCTACACTCCTTCACATGTCCTCTCTTACCACAATTCCAACACTTTACTCTACTCTTCCCAAGGGTTTTAGAATGTCCTTTAGAATTGTCTCTCTTCTTGTCCCCTTTAGGCCTTCCTTTTTCTTTGAACCTTCATCGCACATGCAAGGCATCTTGGGAGCCCGTATTAATGGACTTTCTCTTCATCTCTTCTGAAAGAAGTATTGCAATGAGACTATCCATCTTCGATTCTATACCACCATCACTTATGGCAACAATTACATTTTCCTAAGATTTGGGTAAAGAACAAAGCATCAAAATGCATTTATCTTCCTCTTCTATCTTAACATATACTGATGCAAGTTGATTTATAATCATATTAAAAGCATTTAAATGTTTTGCAATAGAATCACCATCCTTCATTTTCAAAGAATGCAAACGTCATTTGAGATACAACATATTAGTTAAACTTTTGGTTTGGTAAATATCACCTATCCTCTTCCACAAATTATGTGTGGTAGATTCTTCTGAAACATTCAAGAGGATAGAATATGTAAGACGCAATTGAATGGTTCCTTGTGCTTTCTTGTCCATTTTCTTCCAAACTTCATCAAATGTTGATTTTGGTTTCTTTTCTTTCAAAACTGCCAACCACTAATCTCTCTCTTTAAGGAGATCCTCCATCTTCAACTTCCACATCTTGTAGCTAATTCCATTGAATTTATTAATATCCAAATGGGAGATAGAAGCCATGGTTTACAATCTTCTTCACAAATTTGTAAAACCCACAATGCACAATCTCCCACTACAACGAAAAAACCTTCAACACTCAAAAGAAAGGTGTCCCTCTCTTAACAAAACCATTACCTCTGATACCAAATGTTGGAAATCAAGGTATAACTTGCAGCAATATGAACTTAAACATGTGGTTGCAAATCTAAAATTATGTTTACAAGATTGCCATAAAATGATTAAGTGGTTGACAATTTCAACAATGAAAGAAAAAAATTCAATACCACAATTCATCAACACAAGTGACACAAGATATACTTAGAGAAACCCTTATGGGAAAAAAATCCACACCCAAAGAGATCTAATGTTTGTATCAATCTTCAAGGAAGTACATCAATACAATAATCCTCTCTACAATCCAATAACACTTTGTCATCTTAACAACCTGCAGAGAACTCATATTAAACCACCATCTCAAGGCTCCAATATATAGAAATTTTTGGGAGAGAATACCACAAATGGTATCCCAAAACAACAAGAAAAACCACCTGGAAAAACCCACACCCCCCTTAGTGGAAAACCCATAAGCATGGAATAAAATATTAAATTATCACATGGCCTTCACATGGGTGTGTAACCCATAGCCAATAAGAATTGGTCAAACCTTAGTGCTCCATAACTCTCTAATGGCTCTGACGGCTACATGCAAGATCATGCACTAACATGCACACCTAGGCACCCAACCATGCAAGAGCATGCAAATAACATGCAAGGACATGCACACTCAAGAAGTACCAACCTAGAAAGTTGGATGCCCAAGAGGAATATTCTCTCGAGATGCTTAGTAACTACCACCGTAATGGGTCCACCTCTTTGAATGCAATTGCAATTTTTTATAGTAATAAATATTTTGTCCATCATGTCCCCTAGAACACTTTCCAAAGAATGTGGAGACACATAAATCAACTTAGGATAGAAATTTTAATGTCACCTATCCTAACAATTAGAAGTACTGCTTTAAATATTTCTGATTAATTGATAACTAAAGGAACTCACCACCTAGAGTCCTCAAGTAAAAATTTTCTTGCTTACAACAATTTTCAATGGTATAGATGCTTAACTACAATGCATCAAGTTTCCCATGCTTCACTTTATCTTATAATCTAGCATTCCATATCAACACCATATAACCCAATTGAAATCTTCTTTGCTTTTCCCTTTTGTCAAATAGCAATTTTACCTTCTTTTTATGTGTCATATTTCTACCATGAGTTTCCCTTCTTGATTCATCAAACTCAACTAGTTAATTAATCTTTTGGGTGATTGAATTTTCAATTTCATCAATATATTGTACATCCAAGTTGATAAATAGGCATATCCAAGTTTATAGACAAAACTTAGACCCATATATAAGTTCAAAAGGGCTCTTGTAGTTTTGTTAGGGGGTGACTCTATTAGCCCATATTGCACCTTTCAATTTGTCACCTCTCTTTTGTTTTTCTCTAGAGTTTTTTTTAATGATCTTCATTAAAATATCTACTCAATTCAATTTTTTCATTGCCATGATGATGGCATGGAGAACAATAAAGGATGCAAATATCATTTTTACTACACAAATTAGTAAATTCATATGCCCTAAAGAACATATCATTTGCATTTTTTTTTGTGGCACTCCAAATCTAGTAATACTAATGGTTATTAGGGATTTTATCCTAACTTTGACATTAGTTTTAATTGTATGGATGAGATCAACCTATTTGGTAAATTAATCTATGGCTCCTAGAATTCATTTAAAACTATTGCTAATTTACCAATGATCTCCCCAAAAAATTTAATACCACACTATTAGAATGGAGCATCCACTGATATTGTTATTGTAGAGGAGGGGAACCAACTGCTCAGGACCCCAGGTCACAGGAGGGTCTAGAACGATCAGTTGCCTTGATCTACCTCACACTAAGGATTGTTCAAGGTAAGTTTGGTGTTTTAGGAGGGTGAAAAGGACAGGAATTGACCTGCCACTATCCTTTTATCAAACCAAGAAGTTTAGGGGATTAGGTGAGCAAATTCTTGAGTCAAAATTGTAACCTAGGCAAATCCCTGCCAGAGGACCCTAGTGCGGAAGACGGATGACAGCACGGTGCATTGGCATCTCGATTGGGCGTTGGCATCCGTATGGACAAAAATTATGTGGGAGGACTAAGACTAGCAAGGAATTAACTACTGCCTGATAAAAATAGTAATGACGAAGAACAGGAAATATCTAAACTGCTAAAAGAGCAAGAAGAATACTTTAACTTAGGAAATGAAAGTTAATGAGAAGAAAGGTGGTAGAAGTGTAACTCACGAGCGGTCCAGCCTCCCGCAAGCTCCACACATACACAATCACCTACACATAGCAGAACGGGGAAAAATGTTGGGGCTATTTCAGGGTTTGCCGCAGTCAAACCCCCGCTTTGGTGTTCCCACCTCCATGGATAGCCAGAATAGCCACGAGAGAAAGAAAGTGTCATAAATAAAGTATGGAAAAAAAGTGCTACCAAGCAATGGTAACAACACTATGCTACGAAATCAAATGACAATGCTAAATGAAGTGGATATCACCTCCCAAACAAGGTTCCCTCAAGCACGTGAAGGGAGATGTGAGCTCACAAGCTTGCAAGTGTTGTCATTGCCACAACAACATGAGTAGTGAAACTAGCAAAGTAACATCTTGGAGCTTCAACAATGGAGAATGTTGTAAAAAATGGAGTGTGTAGCAACAAGTGTGATTGAGAACCATGTAGGAGATTCAAGAAGATCGAATGAATGAAGAATGAGAGCATTTTAGCATGGATAGAGGCCCAAAAGAGTTGTTTGATTTCAGTCAAGGGTGCAGGGGTGTTACTCTTCGTCACCAATGGAGAAGTGTAACACCTTTGCAGATTCCAGAGGTGGGAATCCTATCAAGACGATAGCACATCACATAGATGTTTGCATATCGTGCTAGCGTCCCCAACAAAAATTCCCCCACCAACACTACAAACAACTACCAAGTGGGTGGAAAGCGAGTGGATGAAGTAGAAAAGAATCGTCGGGTTTAATTTTTCTAAGGTAGGGGTGTAAATAGGGAATTTGCAAGGGGTGAAAATTCACTCCATTACAGTTATGAGGGGAAATTTTCTTACAACTTTCTATTTGCCTAAATTTTTGTTGGCATGCATCACATTTCCTAACCATTTTTGTTAAACAAGGATGGTCATCTATCTTGCTCTCAAAATTTTATGGGAAGTGATCTTTCTCATTAAATGACCCAAACATGCCCCTTGATGACACCCTCCCATAATCCATTGAGATTCAATTTCACTTAGTACCACTCCCTCAAGATTCTTCCACATGAGTTCATCATTTACCAAAATATATTTTTTGAAGCAAGTTGTTTCTTAGCATCCATGTTGGATGGACAAGTCATATTCATCAAACAAAATATAACATCATAGTGTTGAGGGTCTTCCTTTAAAACACAATGATTAAGTGTGCATTCATAATTTACAAAATTTATATACACAACTTCTATATTTGTATTAATCATTAACTTGGTGAGCCCTTGCTTTTTGACCAATTTTTTAATTTGAATTTTGAGGTCATATTCTTGGATCTTGCTAATTCATCTACACCTACCAAATGTCTCTTTCCAAATGAAAGTATTTTATTAGTAAGTGAGGTAAATAGGCTAAAGTCCTATCTCTAATAAGGTATGAACTTTGATATTATTTATGGATTTGATTAGAACATAAGCTTGTTTTTCACTAATTGAGTACTTCAGCTCAACATTTTGAAGGGATTTGCTAAAAAACCTTCATTGCTCTTTTGCAAAATAATTTCCACCATAGTATGAAAGGAAGTAAAAGAAAACAATTGGAAATGTTTGGATTCATTTGGATTGGCCAATACAAGTGCTTTCTCAAAACCTATTTGAATTCTATGGAGGATTTTGCATGGTACCCTTCCCATTGTATGATTTTCCCTTCAATATTTTTTTGATGGCCTTGTATTTTTCAACAAAGTTTGGTACAAACCTTCTTAAAAATTTTATTTTCTCAAACAAGTACTAGATTCCCTTTATGTTTTTGGGCTAAGGAATTGAATCGATAAATTCAACTCTTTCGAGATAAATTCTTACTTGATCTTTTGACATAATATGCTCCAACATTTTCCTTCTACCTTAAATATACATTTTTTAGAGATATGTGACATTTCCTACTCAACGTTTATTGAAGTTGGTTTCTTGATGTTTGCAATAGTTCTTCCTTTGATAAATTCATGTGTTCATCTTGATATACCACCATAATTTCATTTCCATGGCCCTCTAAAATTTAACTCTAACATTTTTCAATGTGAATGTCAACCTGACAAAGCATATGTCCCTTGTGAAGTGGTACAATTTGTCTTGGTTGCAACTAGAGTAAACATCCATCATTGATAGCTACACAATTTAGTCACCTTTTGCAATGTATGTTCTATGTTAAGTAATGGATAATTGTTTTTCAATGAGGTCATGTTTAAAATTTTAAAATCTAAATATAACCTTATGTCTCCATTCTTCTTCTTCTTAGGAACTAGGTGGGTTTCCCAAGATGAATGCATAATTGGTTTTGTGATGTCATCATTCCATAATTGTGTAACTTATTTTTTCATTTAGGGGGCTAAAATTGGATTGGTAGATCTCTACTTCTATCTAAAGATTTTTGCATCAAGCTACAGTGGAATGATATGTTGGAAAATGTCTTATTTATATGCTTGTATATCATAATAAGACCAATAAAAAAAAATCTCAATGAGGCCATGAGGAAGTTCTTTTAAGACAGTTTGAGCTTCTTTCCAATAAATATCATCCTTGGAGATAGCCCAATACCTATATTCACTTTTTCTATATCAACATAACTTATAGGTTTATTTCAAACCTTGAAGGAATCCACTCCATCTAATGGTTGTTCTTGTGCAACTAAACCCTTTGGGATGATATTGGTTTTCAACTTAATGATATCAACCCTAAATAGGGTTTCCTTGGCATCTTCCTTTTCAAACATCAGTTCTCGATCTATTACCTATCCATTATATTTCCCTAGCCAATTAAGATATTTGTAAGTTTGATCATCTTTTTGAAATACTTGTCAATTATAGATTGTAAGCCTAGCTAGCACCTCAACTCCATAAGTGCATATAAGGGAAACCCACCCATTCTTCTTTGAAGCATGAAGGTAAAATAGAAAATGCATCAGTAATAATGTTCTCAAAATTCTCAACCAAATTTATGCCAAAAGTATCAAACAATCCAATAATATTCCACACAACATTTATATATTGTTTTAATCATCAATTATTTTCTACATTGTTGGTGTTTCAATTAGCACCTCTGGAGTGCTTATTGGAAATGGACAGCTATGCACAGAATTAGCTGCTCTTCAAATTAGGAGGGGAAGCTCCCTCTTTTTTTTATGGTTGTGTAAAAGTAAAATGAACTAAGTTCCTATCTTTTTTACTCGGTAGAAGGGTACAAGGGTGCTAAAAACTCAATGCATTGCAGCTAAGGTTTTCTCTGGTTTTTGCAGATCTTAACTACAACTAGGCTAACTTTTAATCAATCCTATTTCCTCTAGAAAAATAGAGCAAGAGGATATAGGAGTGGGAATGGAGAGGTTTGATCACTTGGAAAAATTGTCTCTCAAAACGCATCTAAAGGCTCTAAACTTCTAGATTTACGCCGAAATAGAACTCATGCAAGTAATCATCAAACGGTAGGCTAGGTCTCAAGATTCCCAAGGAGGCGCAGTGCTCTTTCTGAGGTGTAGGATGAAAGGTAGAATACTAGAAACAACATATAACGATAATCCTACTATCTAAATTCCCAAGGAGGCACAGTGCTCTTTCTGAGGTGTATATTAAAAGAAAGATTATTTGGAACAACATACAATGATAGATCTTGAGACTTTTGGATCAAAGGCAAGGTGGCTCTCCTAATTTATTATCTCAACTTTGATCAAAGATTACACTTTCAGACAGCAACTTGTGTTAAAGAGACAATCACACAAGAAGCGATCAACCAATAAAACATGAACATAGATTGAACACACCTATTTGAATAGAAAGAACGCAAGTTGTGCTCAACATTTAGCTCTAACAAATACAATTCAAGAACATATACTAAGTGAACAAATTCGAAGGCTTTTGAGCTCAACGTTTTGTTGTCGTGAAGTAAAGTTAAAATACAATGAGCAAGGATGCTCTTATTTATAGAAGCTCAAAGGAGTAGGAAACCCTAAAATCTCCTTGAGTTAACACTTAGGTCTTTCCAATCTACAAGATTTATTCCTATGTCTAAAAGTAGGTAACCTAAGAGTTAACTAGAAAGTCTACTTCAGTTAAATGATTCTAAACTAAAAAAGAACTCCAATAGACAAAGTGCCTCAAAAATAGACATCCATAATCAATGGAAATAGAAATGCATTATTAGTGGGATAGTGAGTTAACTTGGAAAGAGGCATCAAGTTAACTCTTGTTGTCATAAATGTTATTTTGGAGGGGTAGGACGTCCTAACTAGGTGTTTACACCTCATCACCTCGAGTCAACAATTCCTTTAACTAGTCATTAAGTATCTCTACCTCAGGACAATTGATACTTCGCAAGATGATGATGTGTCATTGTAGAATTTCCTCACCACCTGCAATCTACACCTGATATTCAATCTTATTTGCGGTTGTATCATCCAACCTTGTTGACATGACTACAATCTAATTTAACCTGTAGTTAGCAGGATCACCGTAGAAACTACTACGGATGAGGTCTTGAAACTTTGTCTACATGTCACCATCTTTACATTTGATATTGGCAAGGAATTGATTGGTAACTTTGGTGACTCTGTAACTGGAGTGATGACCTTTGTTTCTCCCACATCTTTACACTTCTGATGTTTTTCTTGATTCTTCTCAATGAAAGAGTGTTGCATGATGAAACCACTAGTTTGTATGTGAACACTCTAGTTGCGAGAAATACACACGAACTCGCTATACACACAAAGTTCCAACTGTATTCAACCCTCTAAACTGGCCTTGAGAGGCTATCAACTATACAAGGTGAAACCATATGGAATCCATGGACTCGAGTGTCTATGCCATCAATCTGTCTAGATCGACCTCTGAGTGTGCCCGATGCAGTTCGGTGTCTACTATTTTTTAGGAAATCATGGAGTAAGACCGTTTTGGTCTTGTATTCTACCTAAGAGAACTGCATTCTAAAAACCTTGAAGATTGACTGGGGACACGATACTGTTCGGACAGCTTTTTTGCAACTGTTAAAAATAGCCTTGCTGGGAAGCACCTTTTTATGAAATTTTATGAGACGTGGGTTTTGTTGGGGCCAATTTTTGAATGAACCCAGAACATCAGAAATTCCAAAAAGTTACTTTTCCTTGTACATGAAAGAACTTCTCGGGTCAGAAGCTTTATAAGCAGCGAAGCACTATTTTTCCTGAAAAATATGACACATGGGTATTATAGGTGCTTCAAAGCTAAACAAACCCAGTTTGTCTATTTTTCAAATTTGTGACTTTTTTTGAAAACCCTAAAAAATAGGGGCAGCAAGGCTACTTTTTCTAGAAAAATATAACACATGGGTTTTGTTGAAAAAGTTGTGTTGATCATACCTAGAAGGTTAGATCTATGAATAACTGTTGTTTTCTTGGACATGCAAGAAGATCTAAGACAAGAATAGAGGAAAAAGACAAGAAGAAGTTTGGAAGTTATAAACTGCCTCTCTGAATCTTCAAGAAAATCACGCCTGGGGATGTAACCCCTAATATACTACTCTTTTATGCAACCTATTTTTGAAAACATGAAGAACATTGTCAATGGCTTATCAGATCCTTCAAATGATGTTGGAGAGAAAATATTGGTGTGTGAGCTCTTCAACCTGTAAGAAATAATGAATAATGGATACCTAGGCTTGATACATATTGATTTGGAATTCCAAAATCAATTAGGGCATCCAAATCATGATTTAGGGAATCACCTCTGTGATTGGAAATTAACAAAATCATCTCCAACTATTTTGGGACATTTTAGACATGAAGAGGCTTCTTAAATATCTCAACTTCATTCAACTAGGCCTACTTTGACTTTAGGCATCCAAGTTGAGGAGTTGAAGATTTTCCATTCTTTTTTTGTGACCAAGTGCCTTTGTTTGATCCTTGATCCCAGTTTCTTGATCGATCATGAAGTTCTACTAACAGATCCATTGCAGATTTGGATCAACTCTGAAGAAGTGTGCTCGAGAGCTACAAAGCTTAAAATCTAAATCTAATGCCTTAAATTCTTGGGCACCTTTTCCCAAAAGGGTGCAATTTTCACCAGACTTTGTCATTTTCTCGGATGCTTTTTAGTTCTTCCATTTTGATCTTCAGTGCTTTGATCTAAGATCTCTGATGATTGATGATTCTGGTGAACATGTTGAGATATAGAATGGATAGTTCCAGTTCAGTACCGGAAAGAATGATTGGCCTTATAGGTCATGAAAGTTGTTTTAGAGGTCCCAAAAATTTGGGTGCCCCTAGCTTGCAGGGGCGCCTTTGACCTTTTGTGTTGTAATTTTGACTCGCAACCTTTCACGAACAACCCTAATTTGACCTTTGTCATCAAATGTTTTATTTATCTGATGAATCTATTGATGATGCCATTGCTAAGATTGATCAAGACGGAGAAGGACTTCTTGGAGGTTACGGAGCTTTAAGACTGCATCTGATTGCTCAAAAAGTTGGGTGCCTATTTCTAGGAAGGTGCAATTTCCTTAACACTTAGCCAATTCTTTGTGTTCTTTGTTTTACTTTTTCTCCCAGTGTTTTACACTTGAACTTTGTTTGTGAATGCTTGATAGCTCCAATGAGCTTGCAACTGGATTGATTGTGAAGCTTAAAGGATGTTGATTCGATGCCTTGGAGAAAGCAGTTGTTAAAAACCTCAATAGGTGACTCAAAATTATGGGCGCCCTTGGCCAGCAGGGGCGCATTTTCCTTGATGTACACTAATTTACCTTTCATTTTGTATGCTTGAACGATCATTAGTTGTTGTTGTTTGATGTCTCTCACAGACCGGCGAATAGGTTCGTTGCAAAGTTGAGTTGACGTTGGGGAGATCACCTAAAGATAAGTTTAATGAAAAATTGACATCTAGATCATCTCATTCTTAGGCACCCCTGAGCTATAGGGGCGCTTTTTCCCATGTTTGACTACCACTTTTGATGGTATTTTCTTTCAACATCTCCTAAATTCGCTAACGTTTGCTGGATATTAATGAATCAGGTGAATCTACTTGATGATGCATTGGAAAGCCAACAGAAACATGAAGGAGATGATTGCCTTGATAAAACCTGATGATTGCCTTTGATCCTTTGAATTCATGACTGCAACTTCATCATTTCCTTGAAAACTCACATCTCTTCGTGCTTTGCATTCACAGTTGTAGCTTGACTGACTTGATCACCATTGTCGACAACGCGAACACGTTCACTATAGCAATTATTTTCACCATGTTGCGTGTATGGGTAACTAAAAAATGGCTAAGGCATTAACTATGTAGCCTCTTTGTGGTAGCAAGGTGTGCATTCTCCAGACTTAGAATATTTTCAGCATTTTTCACTTTTGAAAATCCCCTCCATCGTAGAGCATCTTTTTAAGCATCTTTCTCTATGGATTCTTCCTTGAAGCTTTTGAGGCTTATCTTTCACCACCTAGTATTGGCCATTCTACCATTAATGGTTGCAGAGGTCCTATCTTTCTTCTTGAAAAATGAAAATAGACCACCAGAGTAAAACAAAATTTTTGGTGATTTTGACTTGACTAGTGTGATCATGAATTCAATTTATCCTATCAAAATCATTTTCAACTAATTTTGGAAAGGTCCTATTTTCAAGGGTTTTCCTAAAAAGAGGGGTATGAAACCCTAATTTTCAAATATTCTAAAATTTGCACGTATCTTCTGTTAGGTCTCAAAAATGCTGATTTGAAACCACAAGAGGTTTCCAAGTTCTTGATACATTTTTGGCTAACATACAAGGCCAAAAAATGAATTTGAACCTTCTACTCTTTAGGTTCTGCCAGACCTAGGCAGGTAAACCGACGTGAATGAAGCAAATTTGAACTGTGTGTTTATTCCCTAAGCAATCTATCCACTATGGCAGTTTAAAGTGGAGAGATGAAATCCTAATTTGGTATAGATTGTATAAGTAATCTTAAAGTATAGATCAATATGTTTAGTTAACAGATGTAAAAAATAAAATGAATGAAACAAAGTGATGGAATGTATGAGACCAATGCCTTGTTGGGTATACGGAGTCAAGCAAAAGTTTGAGATGAGTGACTTCTATCTGGCATAAATTCTAATTGTTTGGCATACAATTATTTGTTTATAGCTTGTATAAACATGCAAGAATGTAATTACCAAGTTCTTCTTAATGATCCAAATGATACTTCTAAATTACTGTGACTGACTTGAAGGGTTTAATCCTTACTTGAAAGAACTAGCAAATCATACCACACAGATGCAGCAAATGTGCATTGATAAATTGGATATATACTTGATTTATCAATTTAAATAATATAGAATTATCAACCTTGGAGACAACTTAATAATATTTTTAATTAATTCAACAAACAACTGATACCAGAAATACGCCACAAAAATCACATGACTTCCATTGATTCCTCCAAAGTTTTATTTATGCATCATAGTCTCTTGAAATGTAAACATCATTGAAAATTATCTACTGTATACTTATCCTATCCGCCTATATCTGTTTTGACACTATAAAATAGATATATATACATCAAAATTGTGAAGGGACATGTCCCTTCAGAAATGTTTTTTTTGCTAATAATAATAAACAATAATTAAAACAGACAATTAGGCTCTGTTTAGCCACAAATGAAATTTTGACAAATGGTCCAATTAATATTGTCGCTCATGAGTGTCAGCATCTCCTAGCACATTTCGGATTGATATCTCCATTTTCACCATCTTCTCGTTCAGTTTGCAAGCCTCGTCTAGTGTTTAGTCTTTTGTTGTAGCCGTCTTTAGAATCTTTTGTAACATGAACTCACATTCCCCAATCCACTTGTTCTTTTCTTTCATTTTTCCTCCATCTTCAAATAATGTTGGTAGTCCCTTTTTCATGGCATCAATTAGTCCATGTGCATCCCCTTGCAATTCCTCATGGAAGACTCTATATTTTCTTATGAAGTGGTCAGTAGTGTCAATAGCCACATTATCAAGAACATCCCTCCTATTTACTTCTTGGAACTTCTCTTGGATTCTACCATCAATTCTCTTATGCTCTTGCTCTACAATATATTTCTTTGAATGTGTTCCCCAAAGCTTGTTCAACCAAGTCATCAAGCCAACCTGCCTCTTTCTGATCACTACAGCAAGTGTATCATATTTACCTTGAGAATATGCATTTTATCCCTCCCACTGGTCTTTTGTTTGTGAGATTTCCCCATGAGTTAGTAGCCTAGTAGATCCCAATGTGATTCCCATCATATCTTTTAGGCGATCATTTTCTCTAAGTATTCTTTCATTATTCATCTTGTACATTTCTTTCTCCTTAATTAACATTTAGATTTGGGCCTTATTCAACTTGACAACATTGATTCCAATCTCTGTTGTAGCCATGGGATCAACTTATCCAACTTTTAATGTCATAACATGCGCAAAATATTTTTCAGTATCAATAATAACATATTTCTTGTGTGGCAGATACAGGGCCCATATCATTAGTGATCCTTCATCTAGATTATATTTGGATCCTGCATATACTTTTGTTACCCCTTTAGGGCTAAGATTATGTGTGGCATTATTATTCTTCAAGAAACTATCAAAAACCAAAGAAGAGTTTAGATCCAACCCTGGAAAAATAATAACACCCTCATCTTCCAACAGTTTTCTTCCCTTCTCAGGGGTCATATCTTTCATTCCTCTCTCCACACTTGACTTTAAATTGTTCAGTAATTGTCCTTCATTACTTGGTGTTATATTGTCAATTGTCTCCCTTATTGATTTTCCCTTTTTTTTGTAAGAAAGCCCTGAATTCTGGAGAGTTCACAAATTCATCATCAACCACAAATGATTTGTATGCCATCTGCCTTGTATATGCATTTGAACTCTCTTCAGCATCTAGTTCTCTAGGAGGACACTTGTATTCCTGAGTTCTTAGTCTGGAAATTTTGTCATTTTGGCTTTGAGGCCTATCATCACCAGATGTCTCCTCTCCAGAAGATAACAATTTTGCATCTTGCAATCCCCTGTTGTATTCATCAATTACCCTTTTTGTTTCTTCTTCCTCCAAATTTTTGATTAAATCATCATATTGATAGGGTATATGATCATACCCACCTAAATTCACTTTATTCCTGACAGAATGAATGTACCCCTTCGGATCAAAACCCTTTTGTGGTGGACCTCTCTTCATATTGTATTGCAACAATTTATCAAGAATCATATCATATCCATCTTTTGACAACACAATGAAATCACCAAAGCACAGTGTGTTGGGCATGAATGCTTGTTTTCCAAAAGAACTTAGATTCATGACATTTGAATAATCCATCTGCCTAACAATCTCCAGATAAGCAATTATGTCAGGCACCGTTTTGGGCAAAATAAAAGGTGTATCTTCAAATCCATATACTCTAATCATGGTTGCATCTTCTAAACAATACCAATCTCCCCAATTGTGGCTAATAGGCCCATTGAAGTCTTTGGGTATGAGAAATCTTTTTATCTCATCAGATAATGAATATTCACAAGGATGATTATAGAATTTGTACAATGGTTTCACAAAATACTCCTCAAAATGTACAAAACAAGAGTTGGCAAACCTGTTATCCCAAATAGCAGTCCATAGTTGAATTGGTAATAACTTACCTTCCCTGTCCAATTGTGAAACCCTTAAATTTTCAGGCCACATCCCTAATTCTTGTCCATAATACAAAATCATGTGCATAAAAGACTGAATAATGTTGGAACTGTAAAACAGGAGATCCATTTTTTAGTGCCATCAATCCTGAATCAAGCCCTTTGAAGATATAAGAGGCATAATCAAAAGGTCTAGAGTTATGACACTGAACATCTGTTGCAATCACCATTGGCACAATTGACATGTACTCAGGGGCCTCCATCCCTAACACCTGGCATGCTGAAAAATATGTATATTTTAGGTAAGGCTCAAACAAGTCAACATGAAATGGGGGTCCATCACTGTCTTCTAGTGGAACTGAATTTCCATCCCTCTTAATTATGTGCAATGGTAGCCTCCAACCCTTATATATGGTGTCCATTCTCCAAAACTCCTTCTCTAACTCTTCATGCACAATTTTTTCGCTACATGCCCCTTCCAGGTTAAAAACTTCACATATTGTGGCCTCCAATATATGTATGAATGGCTTTCTTGATGGGTCACAGATGGCTTTGAGCTTTGGGTTATAGTGGGCAGCTAACAGTTTCACCAATTCTACATCCATAAACACATTTGGGCAGACTAACTTTCCTAGGTTGAAATTCCAAGGATTACACACTAGCTCAAACTGATTTCTCTAATGGTAGTGAAAAAACTCATATCCCCTTATTGAGGTCCATATATCGCCTATGTGCTTACATTTATCCTCTAATTTCTCTACCTCTACCCTAAGCTGCACATAGCCCTGGCTTTAGGTCTTGAGTCGGGCAGCTAATCAATAAGGTCTTGATTTAGTTTCCTCTCAGCTACCTTTGGCTCATTCTCAGTTTCAATTTTTTGATTTTTTCCTTTAGGGTGACTACTTTCACCCTGTCTTCTACCCTTTAATTTTCCTGAGCTCGTACTTTCCATTTTATTTCCTTAAAATTACAGAATTGGAAAATGAAATCCTAGAGAACTCACAAGATTTATTTGAAAATCTTCGGCTGAAAAATTCTTTGGCCCTTCATTTGCTCTCTTGTTTATCCTGCTGCCAATTCTACAAAATTTCCTTCAATTATGCTTCTTCAATTCAGGGAATTATCTATGCATTGTGTGTTTGTGCTTCCATTAATGTTTCAGCTCTGAGCATGAGTGTAGCAAGTCTTTTGAAATTCCCACTGTCACATCAAATGGTTATATCGGCAAGACAATTTAAAACTCTAGGTGATCCTTTCATTTGAGTTAGGCCAACGTTCACTGAATATATTGTATGTCAGGGAGACAACACATCATTCCTACCGATATTGAATGGTTAATCCTTCAGATTCTTATCATTTTCACCAAGTGTCACTCCAATGAACACTTTGATCTTTATCGGCAAGAGCAAGTGTGGCTGAGATATTTAAAAGTTTCCCCAACGTTATAAGTCTCCCCGATGTTCATTTCTTTCATTTTGAGTAAGTCGGAAAGACTCTCGCCGATGTAACTTCCATCGGCGTGACATAGAGAATCGGGAAGACATTTCAAACTTACTCTAATAGCAGTTGTCTTGCCGATACATTTCCTCGTGCTTCGTCGGTAAGACAGGATGGGTATCTCACCGATGGTATTTCATCAATGAGACATATATGCTCGGGCTTACTTATAGATCTCACTCAGATAGTGTTTGTCTTGCCGATGAATTTCTTTATCAACGAGACCATGAGTTGTATCTTCCTGATATGTATCCTCCCAGGTAATTTGATCAGTGTGACAATCTTGACCTCTCGCTGATATGCCCAAAACACCTGCATTAGAATGTAATAGCTTATGGATCGGAGAGACTTGCACCTACTTATGCTGATATAAATTATTTATTCAAATACTCTTGCTTAGAGGGATTTTAAGATATCAAACGATCAAAACTTATGTGATCACTGATAATTATGTTATGCAGAGGAGATTATATCAATTTTCTACTCAAGATATGACTTTCTTTGGGGAATTTATGTGTAGGTCACTTTAAAATTTTATAGTTTCAACATCTTCCTTGATGTAAACCTAAAAAAAGCCTATGTTTTGTTTGACCTAAAATGGACTTTTAACAACAATTTTACATGATTTAGCTCATTTTAAGCAAAATGCCTTATTGAAGCAAAAATTTATTATGGGTACAACATTAGGTTTTGTCTGGTGACCATGTTGAATACTTACAGCATAAGAGAATTGAGAATCTCTAGTTTTTCGTAGACCAGTACTCTTATTAGTTTGGCATTGGAGTGAGGACTTATATCCTAATTCACCTAACAATTGGAGTTCTCATTAGTCATCTAAAACAAGACTACCTAATAAATCACCTAAAACACAACAATACTTTACGAAACGGGGAAATACATTACAACATAATGAAAAAGCAAAAAGAAAATTATTTACAAAACCTTAATCCACCCCCAAAGAGATCAAGTGCTTTGGATATTGTCTGCTTCATGGCAGTGGGAAGAGCCTTCCTCTGATGTTGCTTCTGCCTGAAAGGCTTTACTTATCTTCTGATGGGAATTGCAAGAGACAATCCCTCTAGGATAAATATTCTTAGGTATTCATATATCCAAGCAAAGGTACTCTGACAAAAGTTAAAATATGATGCAAATGGGAAAGATTATACCCTTGAGGTATTAGTTTTGCTATAGTTCATCCTCAAGATGTTAAACTCTTCAAACCAATCAATCGAGTTCCAAATTTGATTTCTATAATGTCGTAGGTGATCTTTTATGACCTGAAAAATATCCTTTGACCAGCTTGTGCTTCGTCAGTGAGACAGGATATTTTGATCCCCAAGAGTTTGATCCCCATGTCTTTGGCATTTTTGAGGCCCAACAAAAGCACCTCTTTTTCAGCTTCAATGAATTCCAATTGCACAGATGGGTGCAACTATCCTTTAGGGGAGATGATCAATTCCCCTACCTTTGAGCTTTTATTTGAACAACGTCCATCAAACTATATTGTCCATAGTTCTTTGTATCCTTTTTCAATCTCTTTTCAGAACAAGCAATGTTTTGGTCTTCAGTTTGTATCTCTGACAGAGTCGCATAATTACCAGGGCCTATTTTAGAATTTTCTTCTGGTGGAACAGATGACTTGAGCACAACCTGCTTCTTTACAACCTTGAGAATCTGATCTAGTTGTTTTGGATGATCCTAAAGATATTCCAGTTGTGATATTTGTACCTTGGTCTTCATCATGGAAGCTATGATGTCAAAATTTTTTGAAGACGAATCTTGAGAAACTGGCATAGATTTCTTCTGTGAAGATTTGGGATTGGAAGTGGAAGGCACTTCTTTACCCTTTTTGTTTGATTTATGTCATTCTTCTTCTTTCTATGCCTTGAAGTGCTAAGCACGTGTGAACATAGGCGATGAAACATTTTCATGATTCACCACAAAAGCATACTGACAATATGCTTTTTCTTTTTCTTTAATAATGGGTTCAAAATATCCCATTGCGAAGTCGCCATCAAAGTTGTCCATTTGTGGTAAGACAATGTTCGAACTTGGTGTTGGTACAAAACTAGAACTGGGAGTAGCTTCAATGTATCCCATGATTTGGATCATTCTCATATTCTCAAGACATGTGGATCTGGTATGTGCATCAGTGTCATGGAAAGAACAAAATACTGCACTATGTGCAGCTTCAATCATTGGTCTTGATGGAGATGTTGGCAAACGTGGCTGAAGATTGTCTCTCTTTGGCTGGTACAGTTGTTGAACTAGAGATTTGATAGAATTTGTTTTCATCAAGCCGAAAGTGATCATATTATCCTCCAACTTTATGGCATGTTCTTGTGCACTCTTCAACTTTGTTTCTTTTGTCGTCTTGAGGAAGAAGGCTAGTTTTGATGGAAGATCATTTATGAAATAGCTCATCAGAATCTCTAGTGATGGATCAAGTGTAGAAGAAAGTCTAGTAACAATACGATTAAATTTTTCCACAAAATCCCTCATGTGCTCATTGTGCTCCATCTTTGAATTTGCAAGTTGGGCAAACAACATATGATTTTCTTCAGTGGGCTTTAATCTCGCCAAAAATTTCTTGCTCATAGTTTCCTAGCTTGTAATAACGTCTAGCTTCAAATGATTGAACCAGTCAATAGCATTCCCAACAAGGGTCTCCACAAAGAGATGCACTACGATGTCTTCATGTGCCACGTGCAAGATGACGTAAGCCGTTGTGAATGCGACAAAATTTTCATCTAGGTGTTGACTCCCATCACCGTGAAATTAGGGAAAGTGCTTCCTTGACCCTTTAGGTAACTCATGATTTACCTGAAAATCCAAAGGTCTAATGACATTACCCCAAGGTAATGAAGGTGGACACCTTCGATTTCTATCATCATCGCTAGCATTATTGTTGTTACCATCCATTGCTTCTTGTGTAGATCATGCACTAGGATGCCAAAGGATCATTCTCGTGACATAAAAGCATTGGATTTTCTTTGAAGTTTTATGCCCCGTTGCCCCACGATGGGCGCCAGAAAATTGTTGGCATCTCAATTAGCACCTCTGGAGTGCTTATTGGAAACGAAAATCTATGCACATAATTAACTACTCTTCAAATTAGGAGGGGAAGCTCCCTCTTTTGCTGATGGTTGCGCAAAAGTAAAATGAACTAAGTTCCTATATTTTTTACTCAATGGTAGGGCACAAGGGTGCTAAAACTCAATGTGTTGCAGCTAAGGTTTTCTCTAGTTTCTACAGATCTTAACTACAACTAGGCTAACTTTTAATCGATCATATTTCCTCTAGAAAAATAGAGCAAGAGGATTTAGGAGCGAGAATGGAATGGTTTGATCACTTGGATGAACTGTCTCTTAGAATGCATCCAAAGGCTATGAACTTCCATATTTACGTCAAAATAGAGCTCACGCAAGTAATCATCAAATGGTAGGCTAGGTCTCAAGATTCCCAAGGAGGTGCAATGCTCTTCCCAAGGTGTAGGATGAAAGGTAGACTACTAGAAACAACATATAATGATAATCCTACTCTCTAAATTCCCAAGGAGGCGTAGTTCTCTTTTCGAGGTGTAGATTGAAAGAAAGATTATTTGGAACAACATACAATGATAGATCTTGAGACTTTTGGATCAAAAGCAAGGTGGCTCTCCTGATTTATTATCTCAACTTTGATCAAAGATTACACTTTGGGATAGCAACTTGTGTCAAAGAGACAATCACATAAGAAGTGATCAACCAATAAAACATGAACATAGATTGAACACACCTATCTGAATAGAAAGAATGCAAGTTGTGCTCAGTGTTTAGCTATAACAAATATGATTTAAGAACATATACTAAGCGAACAAAGTCGAAGGCTTTTGAGCTCAACGTTTTGTTGTCGTGAAGTAAAGTTAAAATACAATGAGCAAGGATGCTATTATTTATAGAAGCTCAAAGGAGTAGGCGAGCCTAAAATATCCTTGAGTTAACACTTAGTTCTTGCCAATCTACAAGATTCATTCCTATCTCTAAAATTAGGTAACTTAACAGTTAACTAGAAATTCTACTTCAGTTAATAGATTCTAAACTAAAAGAGAACTCCAATATACAAAGTGCCTCCAAAATAGACATCTATAATAAGTGGAAATAGACATGCATGATCAGTGGGATAGTGAGTTAACATGGAAAGAGGCATCAAGTTAACTCTTATTGTCATAAATGTTATTTTCGAGGGGTAGGACGTCCTAACTGGGTGTTTACACCTCATCACCTTGAGTCAATAATTCCTCTAACCAGTCGTTGACTGGCTCTGCCTCAGGACAACTGATACTTCGCAAGATGATGATGTGTCATCTCAACATTTCCTCACCACCTGCAATATGCGCCTGATATTCACTCTTCTTTGTGGTTGCGTCATCCAGCCTTATTGACATGATTGCAATCTGACTTAACCTACAGTCAGTAGGATCACCGTAAAAACTACTACGAATGAGGTCTTGAAATTTTTCCTGCACGTCATTGAGACTCATGCAGTCACCATCTTTACATTTGATATTGGTAAGGAATTGATTGGTAACTTTGGCAGCTCTATAACTAGAGTGATGACCTTTGTTTCTCCCGCAGCTTTGTGCTTCTGACGTTTTTCTTGATTCTTCTCAATGAAAGAGTGGTGCATGATGAAACCACTAAGTTTGACTGTGAACACTACTAGCTACGAGAAATGCACACAAACTCGTTGTACACACAGAATTCCAATGATATTCAACCCTTTAAACTGGCCTTGAGAGGCTATCAGCTATACGAGGTGAAACCATATGGAATTTGTGGACTTGAGTATCCATGCCTGTCAATCTGTCCAAATCAACCTCTGAGTGTGTTTGATGCAGATCAATGTCTATTGTTTTTAGGAAATCATGGAGTAAGACTGTTTTGGTCTTGTATTCTACCTAAGAGAACTGCATTATGAAAACCTTGAAGATTGACTAGGCACACGATATTGTTCAAAAAACTTTTCTGCAACTGCTAAAAATAGCCTTGCCAAGAAGTACTTTTTATGAAATTTTCTAAGACGTGGGTTTTGTTGGAACAATATTTTGAATGAACCCAGAACGTCATAAATTCCAAAAAGCTAATTTTCCTTGTACATGCAAGAACTTCTAGGGTCATAAGCTTTATAAGTAGCAAAAGCAGTGAGAAGCAGCAAAGCACTATTTTTCCTAAAAAATCTAACACATGGGTATTGTAGGCACTTCAAAGCTAAACAAACCCAGTTTGTCTGTTTTTCAAAATTGTGAATTTTTTCGGAAACCTTAAAAAATAGGGGCAACAGGGCTACTTTTTTTGGAAAAATCTAACACATGGGTTTTGTTGAAAACGTTGTGTTGATCATAGCCAGAAGGTTAGATCTATGAATAATTGTTGTTTTCCTGGACATGCAAGAAGATCTAAGACAAGAATAGAGGAAAAATACAAGAAGAAGTTTGGAAGTTATAAACTTCCTCTTTGAATCTTCAAGAAAATCACACCTAGAGATGTAACCTTTGATATATTGCTCTTCTATGCAACCTATGTTTGAAAACATGAAGAACATTGTCAATGGCTTCTGTCAGATCCTTCAAATGATGTTGGAGAGAAAATATTTGTGTTTGAGCTCTTCAACTTGCAAGAAATAATGAATAATGGATGCCTAGGCTTGATACATATTGATTTGGAGTTGCAAGCATCAATTAGGGCATCCAAATCATGATTGGGTGATTCACCTTTGTGATTGGTAGTTAACAAAATCATCTCCACCTATTTTGGGACGTTTTAGACATGAAGAGGCTTCTAAAATATCTCAACTTCAGTCAACTGGGCCTACTTTAACTTTAGGCATCCAAGTTGAGGAGTTGAATATTTTTCATTCTTTTTCTGTGACCAAATGCCTCTGTTCGATCCTTGATCTCGGTTGCTTGATTGATCTTGAAGTCCTACTGACAGATCCATTGTAGAGTTGGATCAACTCTGAAGAAGTGTGCTCGGGAGCTGCAAAGCTTAAAATTTGAATCTGATGCCTCAAATTCTTGGGCGCCTTTTCCCAAAAGGGTGCATTTTTCACTAAAATTAGTCATTTTCTCTAATTCTTTTTAGTTCTTCCATTTTGACCTTTAATGCTTTGATCTGAAATCTCTAATGATTGATGATTTTGGTGAACATGCTGAGATATAGAATGGATAACCAGTTCAGTGCCAGAAAGAATGATTGGCCTTGTAGGTCATGAAAGTTGTTTTAGAGGTCCCAAAAGTTTGGGTACCCCTAACTGATGAGGTATAAATAACCTCATGAATATGATAAGCCAAATACCCTTCCTTATCCTCCCAATTGCTTTTACCTTGCCAATTATTTATTTTCAGGATTAATAATTTTTTACATTTTGTAAAAAGGAGTATAATCTTTATTTCCTAAATCAATTGAAATAAGTTGACTAGCGCTAACATAATGGTATATTTTTTAGTATTGTACAAGTCATTATGCATAGCCGAGTTATTTTTAAAGTAGACTTCAAAGTGGTTGAAGACAAGCACCAGAAGTCTAGGTGTCAGAATTTCAGGAGTGCATAGTGGATCGAGTCTTTTAATGCTTTCTATTTACTTTATGTTTTAAAACTTTATGGCTCCTCTTCGAACCTTTTAAATGCTTTATGTTATGGACCTAAGTTTGTTTGTTAGTTAAAATTTTGTTAGAAAATTTTTCAATGGTGATCTTTCACCATCTGAAATCTAGGATTTTGTTAAGCAATTTATTATATATATGTAACCGCCATAAGCAATGAAACAGTGATATTGTTATGCTATTACGATGCACTTTTGAATCATGTCTCTATGTTACACTTTTTTTTATATGAATAAAATAAGCTTTTCCAATCCTATCCTGAGTTACTAAGTTCTGTGCAATCGAATTGTTATGGATAAATTCATTTTGAAGATACAGAAGTTCATGTGATTTGAGTTAAGCATTAAGATACCCGAGAGCTGGCCACTCGAGGGAATTTCGTAGATAAGTATTTTTGTTGTCAATTCTGTTACTTTTATTTTGCATATGCTAAATGTGAATAGATGTTATTTGTATGTGTCGAGATTTGTTAATTATTCCTGCAGATTGTAGTTCAAGTTTACAATCTTTAGTTTTGTTTATCTGAAATTCCAAAGCACCCACTCTGGTTAACAATTATAGGTTGTTCAGTTTGTTTTCTATTAATAATTAGATGTTAGTTGATGGTTGTTGTCATTCAAATTTTATAGTTTTATTGCAAGCATTTCTTTCTAGATAATTTATATGCTTTCTAGTTTAATCATTTTATGCTTTCTAGCTTAATAATTTCATGCTTTCTAGCTTAAAACAACTTTATGCTTTCTAGTTTAAATGGCCTTTAGTTTAAGTTTTGTTTACAACTATTCCAACATTTAGAAAATCTTGGAGAGTTAGTCGAGATGTTTCCTATTGCATACAACCCTCGAACACTACCCGGTCAATATATTTGATGCATTTTCAACTAAAGTGATAAAACCTCACGATAGCCTATCATTGGCCTGCAGGGGCACCTTTGACCCTTTGTGTTGTAATTTTGACTCGCAACCTTTCACAAATAGCCCCAATTTGATCTTTGTCATCAGATGTTTAATTTATCTGATGAATCTGCTGACGGTGTCATTCCTGAGATTGATCAAGACAGAGGACTTCCTGGAGGTTATGGAGCTTGAAGACTGCATTTGATTGCTCAAAAAGTTGGGTGCCTATTTCTAGGAAGGTGCAATTTATTTAACACTTAGCCAATTCTTCATGTTCTTTGTTTTACCTTTGCTCCCTGCATTTTGAGCTTGATCTTTGTTTGTGAATGCTTGACAGGTCTGGTGAGCTTGCAACTGGATTGATTGTGAAGCTGCAAAGATGTTGAGTTGATGCCTTGGAGAAAGAAGTTGTTGAAAACCTCAATAGGTGACTCAAAATGATGGGCGCCCCTAGCCAGTAGGGGCAATTTTTCCTTGATGTACACTAATTTACCCTCTGTTTTGTATGCTCGAATGATCAACAGTTGTCGTTGTTTGATGTGTCTCGCAGACTAGCGAATAGGTTCATTGCAAAGCTAAGCTGACGCTAGGGAGATCACTTGAAGATAAGTTTACTCAAAAACTGACATCTGGATCATCTCATTCTTGGGTGCCCCTGAGCTACAAGGATACTTTTTCCCATGTTTGGCTGCCACTTTTGATGGTATTTGCTTTCAACATCTCCTAACTTCGCTTACTTTTGTCGATGATTGATTAATCAGGTGAATTTTCTTGATGATGCGTTGGAAAGCCAGCAAAAACATGAAGGAGATGACTAAAACCTGATGACTGCCTTTGATCCTTTGAATTCATGACTACAACTTCATCATTTCCTTGAAAAATCACATCTCTTCACGCTTCGCGTTCACCGTTGTAGCTTGATTGACTTGATCACTATTGTCAATGATGTGAACACATTCATCGTTGAAATTATTTTCACCATGTTGTGTGTACGAGTGACTGAAAAATGGCTAAAGCATTGACTACGTAGCCTCTTTGTGGTAGCAAGGCGTGCATTCTCCAGACTTAGAATATTTTTAGCATTTTTCACTTTTGAAAATCCCCTCCATCGCAGAGCATCTTTTTAAGCATCTTTCACCATGGATTCTTCCTTGAAGCTTTTGAGGCTTAGATTTTACCACCTAGTATTGGCCATTCTACCATTAATGGTTGTGGAGGTCCTATCTTTCTTCCTAAAAAATGAAAATAGACCCACTAGAGTAAAACAAACTTTTTGGTGATTTTGACTTAACCAGTGTGATCGTGAAGTCAATTTATCCTATCAAAATCATTTTCAACTAATTTGAGAAAGGTCCTATTTTCAAGGGTTCTCCTAAAAACAGGGGTATGAAACCCTAATTTTCAAATTTTTAGAAATTTGCACGTATCTTCCTTGATGTAAACCCACAAAAAGCCTATGTTTTGTTTGACCTAAAACGGACTTTTGACAACAATTTTACATGATTTAGTTCATTTTAAGCAAAATGTCTTATTGAAGCAAAAAATTATTATGGGTACAACATACATAAGAACCTTTGACTCAAGAAGCTAGCAATTCAAAATCACCACAGGCCTTAATGCATTGTATTCCATGCTTGAGAGTAACGTTCAAATCTAATAGCAATGATTCATATTCTATATAATTTTGTTAGTACATTTAAATATTGGTTTGAAATAAAAATTTATAACTCTTATCATCAAGGGAAATAAGAATTGCCCCTATGCTTCAACCATCCTTGGAGTATGCATTTTCAAAGAACAATGTCCATAGATCACATACCAAGAAATTTGAAGGTTGATGGCTTGTAACT
Source organism: Sequoia sempervirens (assembly GCA_007258455.2). Taxonomy (NCBI): domain Eukaryota; kingdom Viridiplantae; phylum Streptophyta; class Pinopsida; order Cupressales; family Cupressaceae; genus Sequoia; species Sequoia sempervirens. The sequence continues at coordinate 65,987,855 of VDFB02000015.1, forward strand.
AGTGATGACCTGTATAAATAACATCATAATTATAATAAGCTAAATACCCTTCGTTGTTCTTACCAATCACTTTAGTCCTACCAATTGTTTATTTTTAGGATCAATAATTGACTACTTTTTATGAAATGATGTATAAATATTTATTCCTTAAATTGATTGAAATTAGCTAACAAATGTTGATTTGATGGTATAGATTTCAAGTCATTGTATAGGACTTTTGCACGACCAAAGAATGAAGTGGAATTTGAGTGGACTTCAAGCAGTTGGAGTTAAAGCATTGGAAGTTTAGGCGCCAGAAATTTAGGCATGCAAAGTGCAACAATCTCCTTTAAAGCTTTTTGTTAAACTTTATGTTTAATACTTTACGGCTCCACTCCAAGCCTTTACTATGTTTTTATGTCACGAACATCTGTTAAGTTAGTCAGTTGTAATTTTGTTAAGACATTTTCAATGGTGATCTACCGCCATCTGATATTTAGGTTTTGTAAGGAGTATAAATATGCGTAACTACCAAGACAAGAGGTTACCATTATACTGTTATGATATGCTTTGAATATTATTCAGCTATGTATATGTGTTACACTTTGATCATATGAATAAATAAATATTGCCAATCCCATTTTGAGTCAACAGTTATATGTAATGGAGTTATAATGAATGGATTTATTTTGAAGATGTTAAAGTACATGTGATTTGAGTTAATCATAGGCACACCTGAGAGTTGGCCACTCGAGGGATTTCGTAGAGTAGATAAGTATTTCTCTTGTTAATATTGTTACTTTCATTTTGTACATGTTGAATTTGGATGAATGTTATTTTGTGTCAAGCTCTATTATGCTGTAGGTCATAGTTTTGAGTTTGCAATCTTTAAATTCTATTTTTTTGGAAATTTCAGAGCACCTACTCCTGTTGTTAGTTACAAGTTGTTAAGTATACTTTTTGTCAATAATTAGTTGTTAGCATTAGTTTCTTTCATTTAAATTTTATAGTTTAACTGTAAGTATTAATTCCTAGGTAGTCCACATGCTTTCTAGAATAAGAATTCAAATGCTTTCTAGTTTAAACAATCTCATGCTTTCTAGTTTAGTGGCTTTCTAGTTTAAATTTTGTTTACAACCATTTTGAACATTTGGAAAATCTAAGAGAGATGGCCAAGAAATCCCCTATTGCATATAGCCTTTGAACATTACCCAATTGACTTAATTGATATATTTCTAACTAAAGTGTTAGGACCTTACGATAGCCTGCCACTTTTTGGTGTCATTGTCGAGGACATTCCTTTTCTAGTGTTAATAAGAGATTGCTTGGATACCTGTTTTAGGAAAAATAGTTTCCAGGATTCTTTTTCTACATGGTCAGGAAACATTGTCTGCATAGAAGATTCATACCCAAAAGACATTCCAACCACAAGCAGGGAGGTAGAAGTCTTAGCCAAAGAACTTATAGAAGAATTGATCAAGCAGGATCAACCTGAGACCTCCTAGTATACCCTAGAACCTCGGCCATTAGAGAACACCTTTGTAGAGGAAAGCATTCCTTTGCACACCCCAGAGCCTTAACCATTAGAGAAAACCTTTGAAGAGGAACACATTCCTTTCAATGACATGGGTGATAACCATAGAAATGGCACTAACCCAAGAGGGGGAGCACGAACATTCACCTATCCTATTTCTCTCAACCAAGATGATGATACACCTATTGAAAACATTTCACCATTCATCTTACCAACCTTCATAGGTTTATCCTCCGAAGACCCTTACCAGTTCCTTTTTTAGTCTAAAGTTTTGTGCCAGATGTATGACTACAAAAATGATAACCAAAAATTGAATCTCTTCCCCTCCACTCTGAAGGACGCTACAATGTGTTGGTTCATGGGATTAGCTTCAGGGTCGATATCCACCTGGGATGATATGGAGTCTACTTTTCTAAACAAATACCAAAGCTACTATAGAGTCAACGATAGGAAGGAAGAGTTGTTCAAATTGAGGCAAAATGAAGATGAAAGCTTAGAAGATTACCTGGATAGGTTCATCTTCTTATCTAAACGATGTGGTGAAGAAGAAATAAGTCTGGAAATTCTGAAAACCATGTTTCTTAAAGGACTTGATGAAGATGCTAGGAGAAGTCTAGATTTAATGGGAAAAGGAGATGTGTCCCAACTTGGACTTGATGATATCACTGAGCTATGCCATAATTTCTCCTGTACTCGAGGATGTATTTGTAAATCTACTATTTTCAGAGGTTCCAATGAGATAGGCAAAATGTGTGAGAAAATAGAAAATCTCAAAATTGACATTCTTGTTCAGTTAAACACCACACTAGATGGAATATAGGAAAAACACATAATCCTAAGACCTTATCCATCTATTTTCCTAGGTGTCGAAACAAACATCTATTAAGAGAATGTCCTTTGGATAAAATTGACACTTGCCAGGTTTGTGAGAAGAGTCATGCCACTAATCAATGTGAGATTCTAAATACAATAAAAAATTCTAAGAAAAGGACATCTCAAGTTGAAGAGGAGATTAATTTTGTGAATCAAAGACCTGGAGGGAATTTCTCTTACAGCCAAAACTCAAATCATGCCTAGCAACCCCCAAACAATTGGAATAATAATCAATGGGAAGCACCTTGTCCTCAAGCACCACCTAATTGGGGACCCTACCCTTGGGGACCACCTGAATGGGCAAACCAGTCCTAGGGAAACCCCCAATGGCCAAACTAGACTCAACAATAATGGTATCCTCAAAATCTTGCGCCTCAATGGAATCAAACTTAAAATCAATTTTATACTAGACCAAGGAGGATGCCTAATCCATAGCAGAATCTTTTACCAGCTCCTTAGAACCCTCAACAAAATGAGTTGGTCAACCAACCATAACTCCCAACACAACCTATTCCTAATCCAAAGAATAATTGTCAAAATACCCCAATGTATTCAACAGAACAGGAAAACATGATTGGACTTAATGCTATCCATTGTGGGAACCTACAGTTAAGGTCGGGAAAAACACTTCAATAGCCTACCATAGTTGAGATCCTGGATGAACCAAATGAAAAATCTGTTGAAAAGACTCAGACACCTTCATTACCTTTAGAGAAATATCTAGTGAGTAATCAAGACAAGCCTCTTCCACAATCCTCATCTACAACTTCTGAGTTACCTCAAGAAGAGGATGGTCAACGTTCAACAGATCTTTCTAAGGAGGATCTTACCTTGAAGAAGAAAACACAAGTGCCTTTTCTTAAGTGCCTTAAAGCAACCGCCTTGAACAACACTCCAAAAATGACCTTATCCACTGAAACCATGTTGATACAAGAAATTAAGCAACTTCAAATTGAGGTTCCTTTGTTACAAGTGATTAAAGAGATCCTTGAACTAAACCAACTAATCAAACAGTTGTGCATCAAAACACTAGGAAGGAAACCAAAACGGATTAGCATTGTTCACATAAATGGATATCTAGTTGACCTTCTGGCTAGAAAAACTGCAACTCCAAAATATGATGACCCGGTCAGTCCACTCATAATAGTAACAATCAACGAGGTAACAATACCTAATGCACTTATGGACTTAGGAGCTTCCATTAATGTCATGACGGTGGATGTTATGGAAAAGTTGGGATTCATTGATTTGTGTCCCACAACTACAATATTGCAAATGGCGAATCAATTCATAGCTATTCTGAAAGGTGTCATAGAAAATTTTCTTGTTAAGGTTGATGGTTAGGAATATCTAGTAGACTTCCAAATAATCCAATCCCTCACACCAAAGGACAGTTATCTGATAGTATTAGGAAGACCATGGCTAGCTACAGTTGCAGCCAAGATTGACTGTAGAGAAGGAGGAATGACCATTTCATATGGCTCCAACAACAAACACTTATTCTTATATCCCCCCGCTCGCCCTATTGAACATAACAAAGTTTGGGTTGATGAACTAGATGATGCCAACAAATAAGAGAATCTAGCCTCACTTGCTATGGTAGTCATTAAATAACATGGTGAAGAGTTGGAAGATGAACTAGAAAACAATATGAAAAACCTTACGGTAGACTCAAGTGATGAAGAAATGTTAGACATGGAAGAGATTTTAGGGCATCCAATCAACATTGATCACACCAAATTTGATTACACCAGCTTCATAGGGTTACCTTGTCCCCTAGCTAATATCATTCCAAAAATAGATCACTTCTTCGAAGATATTGCCAGACTCCACAGAACTATACCACATAGTTTTCCTCTCAATACCTTAACCAGGGAAGTCTTTATCATCACCTCCAACTATCCAGGGGTCAAAACCATCATGTTACTACCAAGAAAAATGTTGAATATCAATAGTTGGTTGACAGAGTCAGAAGAGCACAAATTGTTTGATGTTTTGGTGAATAGATCTAAATATTTTTCTTGGGATTATACAAATATGAAAGGAATAAACCTAAGTTTTTATACCCGTCACATCTATATTGAGGATATTAGACCTATTTTTCAACCACAATGAAGACTCAACCCTACTTTGAAAGACATTGTTAAAATAAAAATTGAGAAACTCCTACAAGTAGGATTCATCTATCCCATTTTTTATAGCAAATGGGTTTCGCCTCTAGTAGTTGTTCCAAAGAAAAATGGGAATTGGATAGTGTGCGTTGATTATAGGGAACTCAACAAAGCTACCCATAGAGATTACTCCCCTTTACCTTTTTTAGACCAAGTCTTGGATAATTTGGCTGGAAGTATTTCTCATTCCTGGATAGATAACCAAATACAAGTAGCAACGAAAGACCAAGACAAAACAACTTTTACTTGCCCCTGGGGAACATTTGGATATCGCGTTCTTCCCTTCAGGCTATGCAATGCTCCTGCAACATTTCAGAGAGTTATCTTGGCCATATTTGCTAAGCTAGTGAATGACTGTGTGGAAGTCTACATGGACGACTTCATCGTGTATGGGTCAAATTTTGATGAAGGAATTCAAAATTTGGATAGAGTATTGAAGCGATGTGAGTACCATCGGCTATCCTTGAGTCACGAAAAATTTCTCATAATGGTGGAACAAGGGATAGTATTGGGACACCACATTTCAGCTGAAGGGATAAAAGTGGATCCTAAGAAAATTGAGGTGATATAACAACTAGAGACTCCAAAGAATCAAACTAATGTTAGAAGTTTCTTAGGACATGTTGGATACTATCGGAGATTCATAGAAAATTTTAGCATGATTGCAGCCCCCATGTTTTCCCTCCTCCAAAAGAATGTGGATTTTTCCTGGACAGCTGAATGTCAAGCATCATTTGAGATCATTAAGGAAAAACTCATCTCTGCTCCTGTCCTATGTGGACCTAATTGGAACCTTTTGTTCCATATTTCTGTAGATGCTTTTGATGATGCTATTGGAGCAATATTAGGTCAAGAAGATGAGAATGAAGGAACATATGCCATATATTTTATTAGTAAGAATTTGACTCCCACTAAACGAAACTACACCACTACTGAGAAAGAATTCTTAGTTGTGGTTCATGCAATCAAAAAAATTTGACATTACATTATAGGGTACAAAGTAATTGTGTTTACAAACCATTCAACTATCAAGTACCTAATGAACAAACTTGTAGTGAATGGAAGAATAATCAAGTGGTTATTGCTTCTACAAGAATTCAATGTGACAATTATTGATAAACCCAGGAAGTTCAATGTAGTTGCAGATTTATTATCCCGAATCAAACAAGACAATGGAGATTGTGCTCCTGTGCAAGATGAATTCTCAGATGAAAATTTATTTGCCATCTTCATTAAAACCCCTTGGTTTGCTAACATAGCTAACTACTTGGCCACTTCAAATTTCCCACCAGACTTTACATCAAAACAAAAGAAATGTATTGTTCGAGAAAGTGCTCCATTTAAATGGATTAATGGAATGTTATTTCGATGTGGCCTTGATCTAGTTTTACGATATTTTTTCAAATTAGATGAAACATACAACATCCTTAGGGCTTGCCATGATGACCCCTCAAAAGGCCATTACTCTACTAAGAGGACATCCCATAAGATCTTGGGTGTGGGATATTACTGGCCCTTTATGCATAAAGATGTAAGAAAATATGTTTGCCGCTCTGATGAATGCCAAAGAGTAGGAAGACCCACTGCATCCAATGAAATGCCTCTACAACCCTAGGTAGTTCTTAAGCCATTTGAAAAATGGGGATTGGATTTTATCGGCCTTATAGATCCCCCTTCACAAGGAAAATAATATATTTTGGTTTGTATTGACTATCTGACTAAATGGGCAGAAGTACAAGCCCTAAGAGCTATGAAGAACAAGTTGCTAACTTCTTGTATAACATGATTTTTCTTAGATTCGGAGCCCCTAGAACAATTGTCACAGATCAAGGACCCCAATTTATGTCCAAAGTTATGTTGGCCTTTACTGATCATTTCCAAATAAGCCATAAAAAAATTTCACCCTATCACCCACAAGCAAATGGTCAAGTAGAGGTCACTAACAAGGAACTTGAGAATATCTTAACAAAAACGGTTTCATCAGGAAGGAAAGACTGGACTAGAAAATTACCTGAAGTCGTTTGGACTTATAATACAACTTGGAAGTCAACCACTGGTTTTAGTCCATATGAGTTAGTTTTTGGGAAGAAACCTCTTCTACCCATCGAATTTGAACTTCAAACTCTAAGAACAACAATGGAGTTAGGCTTAGACCTCAAACGAGCCCAAGTTGAAAGAGTCCTACAGCTTAGTGAGTTGGATGAAATCCATTTAGATGTTGTCCACCAAACTAAGCTAGTTCAACAACAACGAAAGGCCTGGCATGATAAACACATAAAAGAAAGAGAGTTCCACAATGGGGATTGGGCGTTGTTATTTGATTCCCAATATAAAGATCATCAAGGGAAACTAAGGACTCATTGGTTGGGTCCATATGAAATTTCTGAAGTATTTCCAAATGGAGCAATGCAACTCAAACCCATTGATGGTGACACTCGAACTCTCTTAGTCAACAAACATCAATTATGTACCTACCATAAACCTATTAACAAGGAGGAATTTACAAGGATGGTATAAATGCAAGGAGAAATACAATGCATTGAATCTGCTATGACAAAGCCAGTGGAATGTTCGGATTAAGAGTCACTAAATTGCCCATCAAAAAAAATTCATCTCTTTGCATGTGTATGTATTTACAATTACTTCGGGGCATTTCTTTTGTATTTTTGACATATTGGACTTGACTAAATTTCGTTTCCATTTTGTAGGACTTTATTTTTAATTGAATACAAATTTTTGGTGCAACTTGCAACAATGCTCTGGAACTTGTTCATGTAGTTGGTTCTATTTCTTAGTTTTTTCTTGCAGTCTGGTGCATCTTTCAATAATGCTCCAGATAGTTTTAAGTACAAGGTGTTTCATTTTGTTCCTTCCTGGATTCCGGCGGAATCTTTCAGTGATGCTTCAAAATTTTATTCTCGTATTTCGACAGCATCTTTCGACGATGCTCCAAAACTTTGCTCTTTGTTCCTACATTCCGGTGACATCTTTCGATGATGCTCTAGAACTCTGTTCCCACATTCCAGCGGCATCTCTCAGCGGTGCTCCAAAACTTCACTCTCGCATTTCAGCAACATCTTCTAGCAATGCTCTGGAACTTCGTTGTTGCATTCCGACTACATCTTTCAGCAATGCTCCAAAAAAATTCTCTTTCCATCTGGTTGCATCTCTTAGCGATGCTCCAAAAAATTTCTTCTTTTGTCCCAACTGCATCTTCCAACGATGCTCCGAAATTTTGGTTCTTCATCCTAGTCGCATCTTCCAGCGATGCTCCAAAATTTTGTAAATTCCCTTCCTCTCCAAATGCTCTAATAGTTCTAACGACATACACATGATCATCATTAAATTTTATCATCACTCCTGAAATTCTTGCCCTACACTGCCATATTTTACCATAATAAATCAAAATATTATGATGACTTTTCATCATAATAATTACAACCCCTAGCCATCCCATCTTCATCGATAATAAATTCATTATAACCCCTCGCCATCCCATTTGATGATACTATTACATTAGCAAAGGTAAGCGACTTTCAAATCAACGACGGGAAATAAGGTATGTACAACTTTTATTTAAAGTAGGTAAATTATTGTGAATAGAAATAAATGAATTGGCAAGTTCCACCACCCTTTCCAAACTTCATAAATTGTGCGGATTCTACCCTCACTTGAGATGCGACAGTTCATGCGCTCTTTTCCATGCAAAGTAATGATTCCAGTATAGTGAAGCCAAATGCAATAATTAATTCATGTCAAGTATGAGTGGATGAAAAGCTTACATTTTCTTTAATCTGCTTCACAATTCTATTCAAACAATTTTTCACCTTTTACGTGCCACGACATTGAGCAAAATTGAGCATAATAGACAGCATGGGTGGAGCTAAGCAGAAATCAATGTCAACTTCTCTAGATAAGTTGTTGGAAATGGGTAATATTTTAGAACTGTTTCAAAAGATTGGGTGGCTTGAGTTTATGAAGAAGTTTGAAGGGCACAATGAGCAATTGGTTAAAGAATTTACATAAAACTTCTCAAATGGATAGACAATAGTGTGTGGGAAGAAATTCAAGGTAAGTCCTCGAGTCATTTCTCATTTATCTAGTATTAGAAATGAGGGAAGGGGAGCCTCAGCCTCTATTAGTTGTATACCCAAGGGAAAATCAAAGGGTTTCAAAGAATGTCTATTCCAGAGTCATGGAGAATGGCAATTGCTTGGATAATCAAATATTTCACATCTGAAGGGAAATGTGCCATAATAGTTGGTCCCCCCTTTCGATTACTGACTCATTTGCACCATGGCACCGAAAACCCTAAATTCAGAGTCAACCCTCTTGCCTTTCTTAATGATTCTATTGTTAATATGATTGAAAGGTTTAAAATTGGGTTGGGTCCATTGAAACATCACGGCCTCATACATTTAATTTGTAAATATCATTTCTTGAAGAAAGGAAGTACGGAACAAAAATGGCAAAAATTTATTCAGAAATTTGAGAACCCTGTGCCCATAAGACATTTAGAGGAAGGTGAGTCATCCAATCTAGCAACTCAAAATTTGAAAGACCCTTCTCCTAAACCTCAAAATTCTGAAAGTGCTCCTGACAGTGAGGCACTAGAAAATCCAATAAACCCTTCAAACCCTCAGGAAAGATCGAGTCCAAAAAATGTATCAGAAGCTCTAGAAAAACAAGAGGATATGGACCTAGAAAAGTTGGAAGACGAGAATGCTCATCCCCATAAAAAGGGAAGGGGAACTAAAATAGAAGTACACATGCCTTCCCCTTTGAGAAGAAGCAAGTGATTGTCTTCAGAGATTAGTTGTGTTGTGGCTTCTGATCAGCTGCATATCCCTAAAAAGAAATGAAATAATAGGCATATTCCCTAAGAAATTGTAGCACAATCATGTGAAAAAGAGGCCCAACCATGTGTAGAAACAACCCAACTAGGTGAATTTGGAAAGTAAAATGTCTCACTTGAGACAAGACAAGAAGAAATAGGAGAATAGATGCTAAATTATGTACTTATTGAGGATGATCCTCTTGAATCATTTTCTCCTTTTCACTAGCCAATGGAAATACAGGAAGGTGATATGACTCGCCTAAGTGAAAAAATGTCTTTCCCAATTGCCAGTGATGCAAAAACAGACCCACTAGAGGTACATGGTAAAGAAAATGTGATTGATGATAATGTAGAAGCTTTCATTTCTCCTCTTTGATCTAATGTACAAATTGAAATTTTTGATAACATAAAAAAAGAATTAGATGAGTTGAAAACAAAAATGATTCAGTTAAGGTTTAGCTTGCAGAAAAATGAAAAACAAGTAAATCAGCAACAACAGGAAATAGAGATACAAATTGAACCATTGAAGAAGAGAGATCAAGAAATCACAGCTTTGAAGGCTCAATTGGAACAAAAAGATAAAATTATTGGAGAGTTGCAATTTCAAGTGAAAAAAAGTAATGAGGAAGGTAAACAGTATTTGGAAAATTTGTCTGAAAAAGACAAACAGATTAAAGGTTTAACTGATAATCTAGTGCAAAATCTCCAAGCATTTGCAGAAAAATAGAAAGATGAACTCAATGTAGCTTTGAGCAAAACTATTGAACAAGAACAAGATTTGCAAGAAATGATGAATCCAAAAATGGAATCGAAGGAAGTACAGACTTAGCCAACCAAAATGGAGTGCTTTCAAGTCCACATTCCCCCAATGCTAACAAAATGGATGGAAAGATGTTATTTCCTAAGACAAACAGGAGCAGAAAATGATAGACTTAAGAAGGAAATAGTATTATTAAAAGAATCTTATGATAGGCTTTATTAGGCTAAGACTGATGCCTGTCAAAATGGGGAGTTGTTGTTAGCTTGTAGGAAACCATCTCGGTTATATTCTATATTTTTTAATGAAAAATTGTTAAGATGAAAGTTGTTGAGAATTTCTTGCAATCTACCTCATGATCCAAATGATGAACATTTTTTAAAGGCATTCAAAGAGGCAACCCCTACTCAACAATACTTGCTCTGTGAATTCTTTGTACATAATCTATTTTTAGAAAAACATACTGATTTCTTTATTAATATTTTTGTTGGAGAAGTACAGCTTAGAGCATTCATGTCCACTATGCAGAATCAGATTCAGTAGTAGGAGAGAACTAAAGAATATTTGCAGGCAAAAAGAAAAATGGGACTTCAAATGAGATATCCCAATAGAAAACCCTTTGCCTTTAAAGCTCAATTTCAAGGCATTAAGAGCTATGAAGCTGTGAGAAGCAAATATAATGATAATCTTCGGATTTGTTTTTAGAATTTTAAAGTTCAGGGGCCACAAATAATGGAGAGGGCATGGAGTGCCTATGAGGCATGATACACTCCTCTGTTGATGTATCTCAAAAGGAGGGACGTGATCTCCCCCGCTAATTTGAAATGGTCCTACAGAAGAGCCAAGGCATTAGCGAAGATATTACAAATTAAAACTAAGTGGATAGGGATGAGGTATAGACCTCCATTGCTTCTTCAACCACCCCCTGCAGTACTTTTCACTACAGAGCAGAATCCTAGGGACTTACATGCATGGCGAGTAAGGGCTAAATACAACAAGGGTTTTCTTAAAAGTCTTGGTGATTGGGATAGAGAAGTAGAGGATCCATATGATCTCAATTCCAAATATGATGAACTAATTAGGAATAAGGATGTAGAAAGGAAGAGGACACATCAGAGATCAGGACCTGTTCAGGTTTAGGAAGGGGAGAGTGATGAGGTATAAATAACCTCATAATTATAATAAGCTAAATACCCTTCGTTGTTCTTACCAATCACTTTAGCCCAGCCAATTTTTTATTTTTAGGATCAATAATTGTCTACTTTTTATGAAATGATGTATAAATTTTTATTCCTTAAATCAATTGAAATTAGCTAACTAATGTTGATTTAATGGTATGGATTTCAAGTCATTGTACAAGGCTTTTGCACAACTGAAGAATAAAGTGGACTTTGAGTGGACTTCAAGCAGTTGGAGTTAAAGCGTCAAAAGTTTAGGTGCCAAAAATTTAAGCGTACAAAATGCAACAATCTCCTTTAAATATTTTTGTTAAACTTTCTATTTAAGACTTTACGGCTCCACTCCAAACCTTTATTATGTTTTTATGTCACAAACATATGTTAAGTTAGTCAGTTGTAATTCTATTAAAAGACTTTTTCAATCGTGATCTACTGCCATCTGAAATTTAGGATTTTGTAAGTAGTATAAATATGTGTAACTACCAAGATAAGAGGTTATTGTTATGCTGTTATGATATGCTTTGAATATTATTCAACTATGTCTCTATGTTACACTTTGATGATATGAATAAATAAATACTGCCAATCCCATTCTGAGTCAACAATTCTATGTAATGGAGTTATCATGAATGGATTTATTTTGAAGATGCAAAATTACATGTGATCTGAGTTAATCATAGGCACACACGAGAGCTGGCCACTCGAGGGATTTCGTAGAGTAGATAAGTATTTCTCTTGTTAATACTCTTACTTTCATTTTGTACATGTTGAATTTGGATGAATGTTATTTTGTGTCAAGCTCTGTTATGCACTCTTGTAAGTCGTAGTTTTGAGTTTGCAATCTTTAAGTTTTGTTCATTTGGAAATTTTGGAGCACCTACTCCTGTTGTTAGTTACAATTCATTAAGTATACTTTCTATCAGTAGTTAGTCATTAGCCTTAGTTGCTTTCATTTAAATTTTACAGTTTAACTACAAGTATTAATTCCTAGGTAATTCACATGCTTTCTAGAATAAGAATTTGAATGCTTTCTAGTTTAAACAATCTCATGCTTTCTATTTTAGTGGATTTCTAGTTTAAATTTTGTTTACAACCATTTTGAACATTCAAAAAATCTAAGAGAGATGGCCAAGAAATCCCCTATTACATACAACCTTTGAACACTACTCGATTGACTTAATTGATATATTTCTAACTAAAGTGTTAGGACCTTACGACAGCCTGTCAACTAGATCAACTAAATTTCCCTTAGCCTATCAACAACCCACAAATTGATCAAATTTATTATCAATGTAAAGGATTTCACTCAAATCCTTTTTTGGATCCTCCATCATATGTAATTTCCTTTTTCTCTACATAATTTAAAATTTCCTCCATGAAGGGGAATGCTAGTATAAGACTAATCCATTTAAATAACACCCCTAATAGATATTGCCAACTTTCTTGATAGTAGCATGCCCCATTTTTCCTAAAAATCCACCATAATAAAATCCCTTAACAATGTTTTCCCTGGGTTTGATGCTAATTGTACCTCTATTATATTAACCACTCTAATTACATGTGTTGAAAATGGAGGTAATTATGTAGCTTTAAAACTTGTAAAACTATTATACTATAGATCTAATTAAGTGCTCTTTGTTGCAATTTCTTTATATATGATTATATGTTTAGATTCATTTTACCATTTGTAGAAATAGATAGAAGATTGTAGAAGCCAGAAGATAGAAGTGACACAACATATACCATGGAGAAACCCTTTTGGGAAAAAAATCCACCACCAAAATCAATAGTGCTTGTCTTATTTAACCTTAGAACAAGATTACAATAATTCTTTATCAATCCCTACTTGAGATGCTTCTTTTTCCTTCAACAATTTTTCTTCACAACCTGCAATAAACTCTGATAAAACTCTCTTCAACTTGTTGCAATTTATAGACAATAATGAGCCTTGTAAACTCCAAAGAGTTTACAATTACAAAGCACAAAGCTTATCTCATAAAACCTACGCCTATTCTTTGCAAGTAGAGTTCTCCAGTGGAAAACAATGTCAAACCAAGTCCTTCATCAATTTGGGTGTCCCAAACTGAAGTCATAACTCAACGTTGATTACAAAGATATCTTGTAAGCTTCTCCTCAAAGTTGGCACCCAAGAATGGACCCACTTAGCTCAGCATTATAAAATATATTATCATGCAAAAGTGTTAACTCCAAGATGCCAACTTGGGTGCCCAAGGTGGGTCCAAGTCAATCTCTGTTAACTGAAACATATCTCTCCATCAATTCATGCAAACCGGATGCATGATTGATCATCCTCACTTAACTAAATGTATCACATATTATCTGTCATGCAACTCAAGTCATTAGTCATGCATTCCAAGTCAACTAAAGTCAACTAGTATTCAACTGAAACTAACTACATGCAACTGAAGATAATTGAACCATAACTGATACTAAACTGAACTCCATCTATGTAAACATCAATCCCTAACTTCTAGGATCTTTACATGCATTATTGAAGTGTTATCTTTCTCCAAACAGTTAACCTAACTCAAGGTGAGTTCCACATTCCATGTGGGTGCCCCATGTGCTCCTATTTTGTAGGATCTCTTCTTGGGCATCCCCACATGTTCCTATCATTTAGAATTAATTACAAATGTCAATTTACATGTTCATTTCATTTGAATTTAATCTCTTTCTAATCCTAGTGTTGGGGAACACTTTCCAAGGACTTAGGAGATACATGAAATTTGTTTAGGATTGCAATTAAAGGACATCCTATTCCCAAAATTCTCCCACTTGACATTATACATTGCAATTATTCTAAACAAGGAATCATTATTATAAATCAAGTACAAGATTCAATGCTAATGGCCTTCCTACACCAACTAATCAATCCATGCCAACTTCAAATGCAACCTACATAATCATGAAGCTCCAAGCAAATGATTAAAACTCAAAACCAAGAGAACTTATCTATAGGAATTGGTTTTGTAAGATAATTTGCAGCATTAATCAAAGTGTCAACTTTCTCAATTAATACCTTCCCACTCTCAACCATTTCTTGCACAAAGTGATAATGAACATCAGCATGCTTAGTACGAGCATGATACATAGGATTTTTAGCTAAAAAAATAACACTCTTACTATCACATTCAAGTTTAACTTACTTTCAATTAAAACCAATACCTTTCCCAAGTATTTGTAACCAAACTGCCTCTTTGGAGGCATGTGAAACTGCTGAGTGTGTTAAACTCATGTCCAACCAAGGTGTAGACTTATTGGTCTTTACTATTAAAAAATATTTTCTTACAAGTAACCATTCCAAAATATATCTCTTACCTTAAGAGAACTCAAGCCTCACCTATTTCTCCAAGTATCCATGAGGACTTGTAACCAACCAATCCATGCCAAACTCCAAATGCAACATAGCACTATCATGAAGTAATCAAGAAAATGATTAATGTACACAATACATAAGAGAACTACACAAGACCAATGTCAAAACTCCAATCATGAATCGGGAACATAAACATGACAACATGATCTAACCTTCTCCTCCAAGGAGATCACATGCATCATAGCATACATAAACATCCTAGTCTCAAGATAATAAGTACCATGCCAAAATCAAAACGCATATCAAGATTAAACCATGACATAATAGCAACCACTCTAAACCAAGAAAAAACATATCCCTAATCACATGAAGATAACCTTGCCAATGATGCATCCACATCACTGCCAACAACTCCCACTGAACCGTGGTATGAGCTACACATGGCATCATGACTATCATCCTCTTCATGAAGATCACTCTTTAACATCAAGCAAAGAGTCATCACTAACATTTTTACATGAAATGATCAATGCATGATTACCGTCATCCAAGGATTCCTCTATAGAAGAATCAAAACTCTTTTTCTTTTTTCTACAATCCTTCTTCACATGTCTTGGTTTCCGACAGTTCCAACACTTTACCTTACTCTGTCCTTCAGACTTACCCTTCCCTTCCTTGTCTCCCTTAGGTTCCTTTTTTTTCAGGCCTACCTTTTACAAACAAGGCATCTTGAATTTTCATTTTAGACTTCCTCCTCATCTCCTTTGATAGGAGAGTAGGAATTATATTGCCCATCTTTGGATCTGCACCACTACCACTGATAGCAACAATTAGATTTTCCCAAGATTCTGGTAAAGAACAAAGTAACAAAATGCATTTATCTTCATCTTCTAGCTTTACATCTACAGATGCTAATTGACTTAGAATCAAATTAAAAGCATTCAAATGATTTGCAACAAAATCACCATCTTTCATCTTTAAAGAATATAACTCTCTTTTTAGATACAACTTATTAGTAAGACTTTTAGTTTGATAAATATCACCTATTCTCTTCCACAATTTATATACAATACTTTCTTTTGAAACATTCAAGAGAACAACATCAACAAGACATAATCTTATGGTCCCTCTTGCCTTCTTATCAAGCTTAGTGCAATCCTCATTTGACATCGTTGTAGGTAACTTTGTCTCATTACCAACAACTAACCAATGATCTCTCTCTTCAAGGAGATCCTCCATTTTTAGTTTCCACATCTCATAATTAGATCCATTGAATCTTTCAATATCTAAACGATAATTAAAACTCATTGTAACAAACTTATTTTCCAAAATCAGCAATAACACAATAGTAAAAGTTCCCACTATAGCCAAAAAACCTTCAAACTTTTAAGAGAAAGGCGTCCCAAACTCTACCCCAACCGTTAGCTCTAATACCAAATGTTGAAAATGGAGATAATTATGTAACTTTAAAACTTGTAAAACTATTATACTGTAGATCTAATTAAGTGTTTGTTGTTACAATTTCTTTGTGGATGATTATCTGTTTAGATTCATTTTACCATTTGTAGAAATAGACAAAAGATTGTAGAAGAATAAGACCAGAAGATAGAAGTGACACAACATATACCATGGAGAAACCCTTTCGGGAAAAAAATCTACCACTAGAATCAATAGTGCTTTTATTATTTAACAAAAGAACAAGATAGCAATAATTCTTTATCAATCCCTGCTTGAGATGCTTCTTTTGCCTTCAACAATTCTTCTTCACAACCTGCAATAAACTATGATAAAACTCTCTTCAACTTGTTGCAATTTATAGACAATAATGAGCCTTGTAAACTCCAAAGAGTTTACAATTACAAAGCATAAAGATTATCTCACAAAGCCTATGCCTATTCTTTGCAAGTAGAGTTCTCCCGTGAAAAACAATGTCAAACCAAGTCCTTCATCAATTTGGGCATCCCAAACTGAAGTCATAACTCAACGTTGATTACAAAGATATTTTTTAAGATTCTCCTCAAAGTTGGCACCCAAGAATAGGCCCACTTAACTTAGCCTTATAAAATATCTTATCATGCAAAAGTGTTAACTCCAAGATGCCAACTTGGGTGCCCAAGGTGGGTCCAAGTCAATCTCTGTTAACTGAAACATATCTCTCCATCAATTCATGCAAACAGGATGCATGATTGATCATCCCCACTTAATTGAATGTATCACCTGTTATTTGTCATGCAACTCAAGTCATTATTCATGCATTCCAAGTCAATTGAATTCAAATAGCATTCAACTGAAACTAACTACATGCAATTGAAGATAACTAAACCATAACTGAATTGAACTGAATTGAACTAAAATGAACTGAATTGAACTGATACTGAACTGAACTAAACTAATACTGAACTGAACTCCATGCATGTAAACATCAATCCCTAACTTCTAGGATATTTACATGCATTACTAAAGTGTTATCTTTCTCCAAACAGTTAACTTAACTCAAGGTGAGTTCCACCTTCTATGTGGGTGCCCCATGTGATCCTATTTTATAGGAGCTCTTCTTGGGCATCCCCACATGTTCCTATCATTTAGAATTAATTACAAATGTCAATTTACATGTTCATTTCATTCAAATTTAATCTCTTTCCAATCCTAGTGTTGGGGAACACTTTCCAAGGACTTAGTAGATACATGAAATATGTTTAGGATTGCAATGAAATGGCATCCTATTCCCAACAACATGAACCTTGGGAATCCATAGTAATAAATTTACTATTCCAATTTATTCATAATTTCAAGAGGCATAACATTACTTCATGCATAAACAAAAAGGAGGAAATCTACTGGAAACAAAAGTCAAGGGGCCAATGGCTAACGGAAGGGGATAGGAATACTAAATTCTTTCACCAATCCACTCTGAAACGCATAAGCAAAAACATAATCAAATTGCTTGTGAAAGAGGATGGCTCTATTGTGACCAATGAAAAAGATATTGCTTGGGAAGTTGTTAACTTCTTCTCTTCCTATCACATGGCCCCTAACAAATGCTCCTCAGGTAAATGTTGACTTTCTTGAAGTGATCCCTAATGTAATTTTTGATGTTGACTTAAAGATGATGACTAATGACGTATCTATGGAAGAAGTAAAAAAAGAAGTGTTTTCTTTTGGAGCCTTTAAAGCTCCTAGCCCTGATGGGTTCCCTCTCGCCTTTTTCCAAACCTACTAGGACAGAGTTAAAACTGATCTTTTTAATGTTACTAGGGATTTCTTTAGGTCGAGTAGGCTGCTAAATCAAATGAATGCTACTTTCATAGCTCTTATCCCCAAAAATTTTGATGCCTTAGCCATGAAAGATTATAGACCTATTAGTCTTTGCAACACGATCTATAAAATTTTCTCTAAAATTTTGGTGTTAAGACTTAAACTGGTGCTTGGTAAAATGATTGCCTCAAACCAAAAAGGTTTTTTTCAAGGTAGAAATATTCTTGACACTGTTATTTCCACCCATGAAATTATCCATTCAATGGATCACTCTAAAAAGCCTAGGATGGCCTTCAAAATTGACATTTCTAAGGCCTATGATAGGGTTTCCTTGCCTTTCCTTTTTGTTGTTCTCAAGAAGTTTGGGATAGAGGGAAGATTCCTAAAAATGATCTTTGCTTGTGTTACGTCCCCTAAGTGTTTTGTTCTAGTCAATGGTGTCCGTCAAGGTTTTTCTTGTTGTGGTCATGGGCTTAGGCAAGGTGACCCCCTCTCTCCCTACCTTTTTATTATTGTTGCTAAAGTTCTTGGCAGGAACATTCAAAAGTTGGTGGATTCAAAAGTTCTAAAAGGTGTTAAAGCTACCCCATCTCTTATGCATGATTCCCATCAACAGTTTGTTGATGATACTCTTATGTGTGGGGAAGCCTCGGTGGGGGAAGCAGGTCATTGGAAACAAGTTCTCAAAGACTATGTTGTTATTTTTGGTTAGTGCATAAACTATGAAAAAAGAAAAAATTACTTCTTCAATACTGACCAGCAGATTAAGGATAGAGTCATAAAAATATTGGGATGTAAAGAAGTTGATTTACCTAATGCTTATCTAGGCCTCCCTTTGATCTCTAAAAATTTGGAAAATAATTACTGGAATTAATTGATTAAAAGGCTCCAAAACAAACTTGTTGGTTGGAAGGGGAAGCTTCTTAGCTTGGCGGGAAAAATTCAACTCCTTAAAGCCTCCCTTCAGAATATCCCTATTTACTACCTATCTCTTTTCAAAATACTTGCCTCTATTGGGGAGAAGATTGAGCAAATTCAGAGAAAATTCTTATGGTTGGGCACTGAAGAAAAAGCCAAATTATCCCTGGTCAACTGGGAAAAAGTGTGTATGCCCAAAAGAAGTGGAGGTTTGGGACTAAGAAGAATATCCATGCTTAATAAATCCCTAACTGCTAAAATTGGTTGGAATCTTCTGGAAGGCTCTAAAGACTGGGTAAAATTTTTCCAAGCAAAATACTTGAGGAACATGAATTCTGGTTGTTTTCTTTCAACATTTGATCTGCCTAGCGGTTCAGCTTTATGGAACCATCTTGTGAGATTGAGGAATGTATTGAAGATGGGGGTAGAAAGAGAATTGGGTATGGAAATAATACAGATTTCTGGAAGGACCCTTGGATAGAGAATTCTACTTTGTCCTCCTTAGAAGAACTTAATCCTCTCAAACTTGTTCTTAATAGGATTTGTGGTAAAAAGGTGTTTGATTATATTAACTAGGATATGGAGGAACCTAAATGGAAGGAATTCAATCTGCTTCTAAGAAGGAACAATCTGAGAGGCCAAAGATAGGTGAATTGGGACCCAATCCTCACTAGACTACATAATCTGATTGGGGAGGCTAAGTGGTTCGATAAAGAAAGGGGCGATGAATGGTTTTGGAAAGTTATCTCTTTTGGTTGTTTCTTAGTCAAAAATACCTATGAAGAAATGTGGAGGCTTCAGGTAGCTGTCCTAGAGCATTTATGGGAAAGGGTGTGGTTAAAGAACCTAGTTCCTAAAATTAACTGTTTCTGGTGGATGACAGCTCACGGGAAAATTCTCACTATTGACAATCTGGTAAGGAGGGGATTCCAATTGGTTAATAGGTGTTCTCTCTGTAAACAAGAAGAGGATTCAATAATTCATGTCTTCTTTCGCTGCCAATTCACGAGGGAAGTATGGTCCTGTTTCTTCTTGTTGTTGTCCTCAGATTGGGTGTTTCCTAATTCCATGAGGCATTTTATTGAAAGTTGGTCAAATTGCCCCTTCTCACATAATGTAATTGTTGACCTCTGGAATCAAGTTCCTCCATTTGTCACCTGGGGTTTCTGGAAGGAAAGGAATAATAGAATTTTCAAAGAGGTTGAGAGAAGTAGTTGGGAGGTTAGTTTGAATATAAAATCCCAAATTAAGGAAAACATTGAGGCTGGAAGATACAACTTCTCTAAAACCTGGCCTAACTACAAAGAAATGAGGATCAAACAGAATTGGGGAATAAAGAAGGACCTAACCAAACTCAACTGGTCAAAGATGCTTAACAGAATGGATACTGTGTGGAGCCCTCCACAGGAAAATTGAATAAAATGTAACTTTGATAGGTGCTCAAAAGGCAACCCAGGACAAGCTAGGAGTAGGGGGTCTAGTTAGAAACCATAAAGGTGACTGTATTGTGGGCTTTGGACTGAACATGGGTATCTGCTCTAACAATAAAGCCGAAGTTATGGCTGTTCTTGGGGGTTTCAATACTCTAAAGGAGTTGGGTTACAAATATGTCATATTAGAAGGGGACTCTAAGCTAATTGTGGACATTTTAAATGAAGATGTGCCACCATGGGAATTAAAAAATATAATAGACAAATGCAATGTCATTAAGAAGTATTTCAACAACTGTAAGGTGCAACATGTTTATAGGGAAGGAAATAAAGTTGTGGACTATGTTGCCAATGTGGTGCTGAGTTGTAGGGGATGGACATGTTGGACAAGTGGTAACATGCCGAAGTCTTTAAGAGACGTAATCCTAAGTGAAAAATTTGAGAATGAATATCATATGCTAAAATCATAGGTTGGTTTTATGTGAAAAAAATGAGTACCAAGTGGTGCCTTTTGTCTTTCCATGTAATTATGGCATTTGGAGTACGAGCTTGTATAGGATGATATCGGCTAGAGGTAATCTTAGTAATTCCCCTTTCAAGAAGGTGACCAAAAATCACATGAAATTAATGAATTTTCTAAGGGTAGTCATTTCTATGTGTGTCGAAATGCATTGTGCCAGCAATCCCCATATCTCTAAGATGGGGAAAGGTATGAAAATTAATAGGGACTTAATTCCTTGTAAGATTAATGATGAGACTTATGCTCCGGGAAATGTGCAACTAGCTTTCTCAATAAGAAACTTCTTGATTCACAACTTTGTATTTGCTCTATGTGTCATTTGGCATAAGAGTGTTTGTTATATTCTGGGAAAGATGCAGATTGTGTGTGTGATTATGAAGAAAAGTCTGTCTCAACAAAAGAATTTGCAGAGGAGTAAAATGGGAGGACCAAGGAAGAGAACAAAGCCTCCAAATTGTCAAGCCTTGAAGCAAAATGTGGATTTATGGAGAATGTTTGAGAATGTATGTATGGTTTTGTTCTTCAAGTCCCTGAAAGGATATAATGAAAACCTAACAGCTAAATTTACAAACTCCTGGAAGAAGGGTAGTGTCACCATTGGCGTGGTGAAATTCAAGGTTACCACTACATTCATTTCCAAAGCAACAGGTCTATAGAATAATGGGTTGAAAGTGGCAAAGAAAAGTGGGGCAGATTACCAAAGATTTGTTGACAAGTTCCTGCATGATGGGGAAAATCTTAAGAGATTTCAGAACGGGTATGCAAGACTGGAACTTCCTCCTCCTTTTGCGTTAGTTATCTTGTTTTTTATGAGATACTTTACTCTCAAGGGTAGGTATATGTCGGTACATGCATGCCACTTCCCTCTGCTAAACCATATTCGCCATGGTGAAAGAATCAGTTTTCCCTTCTATCGGTTGTCCTCCCTGCAGCTTAATATTGAAAAAGGTGTTGGTCCTCCTCTTCACCAAGGCCTTATGCTTACCCTGTATAAGTATGCCCTGGCTTTGAATCCTCATGGAAACCCCATAGTTGGCTGAAATGTGAACCTTGACTGTTTTGAAGAAAATAATGAGGAATAGCCTGATGAGGAGAACCCTACTACTAATGAAATCCCGGGGAAGGAGCCTATCCCTAGCTAGCCCCTTGCAATTGTTGCTAGGAATGTGCTTATTTCTGCTAAAAGTAATTCTCTTGTGGCCAATGTGTCAAACCCATCAATTTCGAGGTTGCAGAAGAGTGAGGAAAATAGAATTTATGAGATTGAGCTCCTTAGAGCCATGCCTGAGAAAATGAAACATTTGCCTTTGTTGTTGGAACTCCCAAAGGCTAAGAAACCAAAAAGAGACATAAATCCTAGGGATGTTATCAATATCACAAGGGAAGGGAATGAAAATGAGGAGGTAAAGGAAACTTTACAAGGGCAAGGGAGTGGTGGTAGTGGGGGGAGAAGGTCGACACTCTTGGAAAAAGTTGCATCGAAAGATAAAAAAGGAAAACAGAAAATGACTATAAGTGAGGAGGAGGACCTGGGGTATGAAGAATTCGAAGCCCAAGAGGAAGATGAATATGAGGACATGGACTTTGAGGACTCTGCATATGAGATGGGGGAAGATGGTTTAGATTAGGATAAGGAAGAGGAAGAGGAGGAGCAAATGGAGCCTTCCGAGGAGAAGTTTGAGGTTGAAAATGTTCAGGATGTTGGTGAATTGGGACAGGGTGTTGGGAATCTGGGTAGGGAGAACAATACTGAGGAGATAAGTAATGATTTTTTAAAGAGTAGGCTAGCCTTTTTGTAGGTACAATTCAAAGATATGGAGAAGGCATTAGTTACTCTAATGAGGGTAACTAACAGATTGATGAGGAGGGCAATGTTGGGCGCGACTTCTGGGGAAACAAAGATTACCAAGAAACTAAAGAAACACAGGAAACCTGATACCCTGAAGATGTTGGATGAAATAGAGGGACTTGATTGGAGAGAATACATTGCTCTCATGGGAGAGTATGGGGACCTGTTGAAGAAAGCCAATTAATGGCTTGGTGTTGCTACCCTGTTATTTTTGATGAATTTTTTGTCCTGTTATTTTAACATCGCAGACTGTTGTTTTTTGATCTTTATGTTATGATGGAATACCACCTGGGACCCTATTGATTTATTTAATGGCTTACGTAGAACTAAGTATACTGGTAAAAACTTATTATTTTTTATTAGTACTGGTTGGACAATGGTTACTATTTTAAATGTTGGCTTGTGTGCTAATACTATTGTTTTTTGGTTTGATGGTGGTGTTGTTTCCCACCTCTCTCCAGTTCCTTTTTGTTAGTTGTTGTAACCATGGGATCGGGTCCCTTCCCTACTTATCTAATCAAAAAAATTACTTCATGCACCCAAGTCTAACATATAATTGTCTACCAACCACCCATTTATAATTAGAAAAGTGTAAAATGTATCTATTAATTTGGATTTATTGAAATGTGCATCTCATGTTCGCGTTCTTTGTCAAAAACATGTCTAGAATTTTGTGTTTTGTGATAACATACTTTTGGAGGCCCTTGAGCATTATGAAATTATAGATCTAGGATATATACCCAATTGGTGGTGTTTTCTCTCCAACCTTGATGTTGTTTGATGAATATAAATATGTCTTTAATGCTCTATCTTGTGGTCTCTAAAAGAATTGTAGCCTTGCTATTAAGTGTTCTCTTGAATCCTATGGACACCAACTTGAGGAGGATTTTGAGTCAAAGGTAAATCAAACATTTAAGGCCCTCCATCTGCTACTAAATCACTATCCTCTAGTCACTTTTAGAGACTTAAGTATTGTAAGGATTATGGGTCTGCATTTTGCACAAGGAGCTCATTGGTCTAAGGTTCAAGTCTGCCAAGAGGGAAACGTATCTTCTACCATTAGCCATGACAACAATTGACCCTCCATAGATACTTTTTGCAAGATTTTTGTCTTGGTTCTCATATGTATAATTTTTTTTCTTGGCAAGATTTTTTAGTTTAAATCTTGCAATATCTTTGTATTTAGCCTCTTTTGTCCTAGATTTGGTTTAGCCCCAAGCGTCCAATCTTAAACATATTGTAATCTCATCTTTTTTAATGAAATTATAGGTGCTTCGTCACCTTTTATAAAAAATGGATTTCAACTAATGATACTCCTAAAAATATCTCATGGGTTTCTTCTACATCTATCATATTTTGATTCTTAAATAAAAATTATTGCACTGATCACTAGGTGTAAAAGGATTATGAAAATAAGCCAACATCTTGCTCATATGTTCAAAAATCCTTAATAATTATATTTCTAGAAAAAATTTCTTTAATTATCTTAAACCATAAGCCATGTTACACATTGTATGATTTTGCAATGGAGTAGAATTAGGCACTATAACCACATTAATATGATGGATGTTTTAGATTACCCCTTTGGACAATGCATGGTCCTTTCTGATTTAGGCAATGACTTCATTTTTCTTCATATTTTTATTTCCCTTATCAATATGATCTTCTACCTCCCCTAAAATCAAGAGTTCATTTTTTGTATATTAGCATCATCCATGTGTGGACCCATATTTCTAATTTTAAGTGTGAATTTATTTTGCACAATAGAGTTTTGCACAAGATCCCTTCTCTTGTATGGTAGTTTCATTGCTAGAATTATGATTTCATCTTTTGTTCTATCTTATATTTTCCCTTTATCTATACCAAAAGTGGAACCATGTAGTTTAACTATAGAATTATGGATGGGAGGAAGAATTTATTGCTTACTTTTCAAGTTATAGCCACTTTTGACTTGAATAATTGCAATTATCATTAATGATTTTATGTCTTCTCTAGACTACCTTACATTTTTGTTGCATCATTTTCCTAAGATGAGAAAAATCACAAGTGGGCAAGTTATATATCTCAATTGCATTGATGCAATCATATGTATAAAGCTCCTCATTAGAATATTTAGACTCTCACTCATATTTATCTGCTATGTTTATATACTCATAGGCATAACTTCTTCACTATGTTTCTCAATTCCATGTTTATCCTCATAATATACCTCTTCATTACATTCTTCCCCCATTTTGGTAACACAACTACTACATATTGGATAGGAGTAGGTGGTATAAAACACAACTCACACCATGAGAAGTACTCTTGCATATTTATCTCATTTCCTCTCAAGAGATTTGGGATCTCCTTATTATGAGGTCTATAACATGGACACCTTTTTGGTATAATGTTTGCACTCTAATTTGGATTCTTAATTTTATCTATATTGTATATTTTTCAACTAGGTGTGACCTATGCACTACCTATACCTAGAAGGTGGCAACCCCTTTTCATTTTTGGCCACTCTATAAGATAGGTCTTTCAAGGCACCCATAAGCTTATCTAACTTATCATATATAAAAGGAATTTTATCATGATATTTCACTTCATACCTTTTAACATGCTTACCTAAAGAATTAATGTTTCCCTCTATGTTAATATCCAAAGCATAAGCCTCCCTTAGATTTTGAGGCCTCTTGTCTCTCAAATAGAATCTTATTTTAGAATAAAAAGCACCATAATATAGACTAAGCACCTAAATTAATTTTTTCTCAAATAATGGGGTACCTTCCTCATTTTTGTAATAAATATGTTATTAAGTTTAGCAATAAATTTATTAAACATTTTGTTGAGAATTATTAACATGAAACTTTTTATTAGCTATATGTCACCATTTGGCTATTTTTGACATTTATGCTTATAATTTGGATATTTTTAGATTATTTAAAAGTTTCCAATTCACACATATTTGATAGATTCTCTTTTATCCTAAAACAAAATTTTCTTGGGTTATAAAATTTAACTCTTTAAGATGGACACGTATTGTGATATTGATATAAAGTTTTGGGCTCTAATCTTCCTAGTTTACAAGGGGATATCTATGTTCAATACTCATTTCATTTCAACATCTTTGTTTAAAAAGTTATATATTGATAGAAAAGCTAGATGTTGAATCATTGTAAAATTTATATATACTAGAAGATTTTATTTATTGAATTATTAAAAAATTGGTACAAGGAAAAAGTATTGGCATCCTCTCTAAAATTTGGTTTCAATATAAAAAAAAATGCCTAAGGATATTGTGCTTCTTATAATGGATTCAACAAGGTTTCTATATAACTTTCAAGAGGTAATTTATTAAAAAATACCATGATTTTTAACTTGTGAAAGGTGAACCTATGATCCACTCTATGTCCATACCATGTTCTTTAAACTCTGATAAATTAATCCCATGAGGTAAGACTTTGGTTAGGTGATATTTTATACCAATCTCTAGTATTTTCATCTATATATTGAGCAAAGAATTTCATCATGACATCTTCATCTTGAATTTTAAAACCGTTAGTTGTGTTGAAAAATAGTCTCAAATGTTCTTCCCCAAAGATTGCATTGTTCCCTTAGAATTTTGGAATTTCACACCTTATATAATTAGGCAATGGGTTGGGATGATTAAGAATTTAAGTGAAATCTAATTGCATATATATAAAATCTCCCAAGGGTGGTCTAATGGGTTGATTTCTTTGTAGAATCATATTATGTTGAAGAGGCATTTTTCTATTTTTGAGTTAGGGATGTTGATATGCTAGATTAGGCTAGTAAAATATTCAATTGATATCCTTCTTCTGGGCACTTTAGGATTTTTGTTAAGCATTTTGAGCTTTTTGTTGAGCAAAGGAGGAATATTGATTAGCATGCCAAGTTCTTAACTCATCAAGAAATTATAAATCTTCATTAATATATTTAGAATATGTTCAAGGTATTCTATATTTGGTTAAGAAAACTCTTGGTTCACATGTGGTTCAAAAATTTCACATTCATCCAAGTCATTTAGATCTTTCTCTAGTCATTTAAAGGAGTGAAAAGGTGATATAGGGAGGTAGGATCTTTTAAATTTTCTTTAAGGGCATTTGTCCTAGATATATCATGATGCATGTTTTAAATAATTAGGGTCCTACCCTTTATTCTCTTGGCTATTAAATTTTGAAAATCATAACTAAATTGTTGTATTCTTTTAATAGACAATTTTTATTAACTAGATCATTAAATTAATATTCCACTCTAATATTTGCTATGTGGGCTTGCCTTCTAGATGTATTAACATCATTTTCACAATGATAGGAAACAATAGAATTATCTTTAGCCATCCATGTATTTTTTGACTTTCTCATAAGAGTGTTTAAATCTTCTACTTTGAGAGAAAGCCTTAAGTTAGGATTTTTTTTAAGGTATATATTATTTTTTCCATCTTCTATCTTTGATCAAATTATCCTTACCTAGGTTTTAGTCACATTAGAGTTATCATTCTTTACCAAGAAGATCTTTTTAACAATATTTTCATAGAGTATACAAAATTGAGCATTGATAATAGACTTCCTTGGTCATCATTTTGATGGTTTTCCAAATTATATCCTATAATTATAGAGAATGTACTCTAAGGTACAATATTGAGGAATTTATGTTATTTTAGACTAATAAGGAGAGATGTATGACCAAAATATAAGAAAATATAGACCAATTGATAAGATACAATAGTTCCACACTTTTGGCTTTGGCAAGGCAAGAAGAGTTTTCCTAAATATTTTGACAAGTAAATTAAAGATAAATGAAAAAAATAGGTCACACAAATTAGGCACACCCTTTGCATAAGGATATCCCAAACATTTATCACTAAACACCCCTTGCATTGGCTTATTGGTCATGTAGACCTAAAGATCTCTCAACAATATATTACCATCATATTTCACATGGAACTAAAGGTACAAAATTGATTTATGTCCCCAAATTTAAAATCATTTATGGTTTTATACTTCATATGTGACCTACAAATCTAAAACATGCATAAATATATAAATATGGATAATAAATGTAAACTCTCAAGAGATATGGTAAAGGTGTGCATTATTGAGTTATGCATATTAGGACACTAACTAAACTAGCTTATAAAGAATAAATGATATATTTAATATAGAGTAAGACCCACAACTAAAATGATCAGTGTCTTAATACATTGGTGATTGAGTCAAGAATTGAGGATAACAAAAAACACACATGTAAACTTAAGCCTTAAGAGCTAGATATGATACAATTCAAAGGAGAACTAAAAAATTATTTAAAAACTAATCAATCTAGCCATAATATCATTTAATGCAATTCATAAACTTGAGAAACTTCATATGACCAAATATTATTTAACAATGTATATTTTATCAAATAACCCTTGTGTATACTATTTTGGAAAGGATTATAAAAAACTCAAATTTTCCTTTCTTTTCACAATCTTGTTGGTTATTTTGGCTCTCCTTAAGTACCAAATATCCTATCTCGAACTTCCATGAGATAACTTTCTTATTATAGCTACGATGAAGGTAGTTTTGATAAGCCTGTAGGTGATTGAGTGCATTGAGATACCTTTCGTCTATTAATTCCAAGTCATGTAATATGGAAACTTTGTATTCTTTAGCATTGATGGCATGCTATAGAGAAAATCTTAGTGATGGAAGATCGACCTCGATAAGTAAAATTGCTTCGGCTCTAAAGACTAGGGGGTAAAGAGTGGCTCCTATGGGTGTGTGAATACTAGTTTGCTAAGCCCACAATGCAAGACTCAAATGGATATGCCAGTCACAATCAACTTCATTGACAACCTTTTTGGGGATTTTCAATATGGTTATATTTGATGTCTTGACTTGATCATTACTTTGTGGATAATATGGGGTGGAGAAACGATGTTGGATGTGAAATTTGTGGAAAATCTCATGGACATCTTGGTTTTTAAATGGTAGTTCCATATTTTTTTGGCATATCATCTAGCTCATTGAACCCTTCCAAATCTTATTATAGCAAATCCCTTTGAGATGGGATGGAAAAATCCTCCCACGTGGTGACATTCAAGTTAGCCCTCTTCATTTGATCAACAATATTAAATGAAGGTTTAGTAACCTTAGTTGAAACCTTTAGAAAAGAAAGGTCTAACTTTGATAATTGGATAGTTGGTGGTTGTTAATGTGCTTTTTTACTCTTACCAACAACCTAATTTGGTTGTAGCACAATTTTCATACTTGTTATACTAGAAATTATAGTGGCTTGGGGAGGTTGGGAGGTTGATGCTTGACCAACTATGAAAGATATACCATTATCCATTGCTCGTTTCTTTGATCTTGTATTATGGGCTATTGCATCAACACTTAATTAGTTTAGACCACATAAATTTTCCTCATTCCAATCAACTAATGTAGAGTATCCTAGCATGTCATCTTTCCTACTGGTAGCTACTTTATTTTCATCAAATTGTTGTCATGATGTTGAGGGTTCATTTTGAACCATTAGAGTCTGTACAAACTCTCCATTTTGACACACATTTTGATTATATGGTTGATTGTGTGGGTGACACCTTTCATGTTCTTTAGCCAATTTATTCTAAACTGGAACAAGAGCCTTTGAAGTGTTATTAGTGGTTGGATTTACACTATTCAAGGGTTTGGCATAATTCTATTGATTTTTACCTTGATATGGCTATCTATTTTGCTAATGATTTTGACTTTGAAGCTAGTAAGGTTTATTGTTTTGAGCTTGTTGCCTCTTTATTGTCACTAACTCATTACCAAAATTCTGCAATAAGGCTTTAACTTCATGTAGCTTATTTGAAGGTGTAACAAAAATAGATGGTTGACTGGTAGATGCAATTGGAATAGGGGCCAATGTGGGTTGTTGAGGAAGAAAACCTAGAAATAAAGGCATTAGTGGATCAGAAAATTCTCTACCCTAATGGCAATTATATATGCATTTGGTAGGGCCACTCCACCCAAAGATTGTATCATAACAATCACATCACTGTTAAAATCCCTTAAATAGTATAGGAAGGAATGATTGGTAAAAGGCTTCACCAAGGTAAGGATTCTACCCCAAGTATTCTTAACTATGAAGTTGAAATCTCCCATGAATTCATGGGGTCCCCTTTTAATTGGTGGCAACTTCTCCACCAAGGACAAGTGATCACTCTTGCCCTCAAATTGTTCACATACCTTTTCACCTAACTCATCCCAATTGTGAATGGAGTTGGGCTACAAACCTTTGTACCATTGTAATGCTTTTCCTTTCAAGGATGTGACTAGGAGTCTAATATCCACATTATCTTCTATGATATTATGTATGGAGCATATATTGGCCACATCCTAAATGTGTTCTACTGGAGTAGTGGTTGTCTCACTAGTGAAATTAGGAATAATTTTTAAAGCATTCGCTGGTATGTCATCTCTTTGGGCTAACATAAGAGGGCTACCACAATTAAAAGTGACAAACACTTGATTTCTAGGGACAACCATATGGAAAAATGGTATGTTTATTTGAGTGGTAGGAGTTCTAGATTGATGCAATCTATTGAATGGAGGTGTGGATTGAGCTCTAAGATATGGAGTTACAGAACCCATGCTTCTCCTTACTGGTGATAAATAATGTTTATTTCTTCTTCTATAAGCAAAAAATGATAGTTCGGTGTATTAAAAAATACCTCTACAAGATGCCCTTGTTTGAGTTATGGGCATGAGTTTGCAGGTCTAATCTGGAACCAAGATTACTGAGTTGTTGCAAAGCACTTTGATGAATGCCTCTTCAAGGTTGAAAATGTTAAGAGAAACACAACTCTCTCAAAAAGATGAAATAAAGTTCATCAAAATGTCCCACTTAGCGTGCTAAAAACTATTGTCACATGAAATTGCACCCTACTAAACAAAGGCTTAGCATTCCAATGACACTTGATGGAAATGACCTCAAGGTGTGGGACCTTGCAAAATGAGGTTGTCTCTAGAAAAGGTTGACTTCCTCTCTAAACTAGGTGTAGCAGTAACAATCCAACCTAGTATACAAATTTCTATCATTCGTACTATTCTACCAAATCATAGAGGGAAAGGGAGAAAAAGAATGCATAAAATGGGAAATGGAGGTGATACACCAAGATTAGAACTTGTTTCTTCCTGCTTAAAACAATACAATACATCAATGAAAATAACCAAATGACTTACATAGTTCTCTATCATGTCAATTTCTAGGGATGACATAGAGGTTAGGGTTTACAAGATGTTAAAAGGAAATGAATGTTCACAAAACAACAACTATAACTAATTTTAACACAACATGCAAGTATAGAAGATAATAAAATAACATTTAGATATGAAGGAAAAGAGGTTTACACAACATATCCAATAAGATAAGAGGTAAAATGAATAATTTTTATTAATACAGAGGCATAAAGCTAATTTTACAATTACAAAATGTAAGGATTGCACAAGTTTGCTAGAGAAAATCTAGGGAAGAACCCTTGCAATGAGCACAAAAGTACCTTTATTCATCTACAAATTACTAGAAGATAGAGCATGTGACTAGGTAGAAAACCCTAGCTGAAACTCTTTACAAATCAGGTACAGACATCTGGACCTCAAATCCCAAGTTGAAATCTTTCCATAATGGCCCTGACACCATAACCTTACCTCTCCATTCATGATTCTACAGATGAAGAGTAGAAACTCCCATAAAATCCATATCCAAATCATGGTTAGGAATGGAATTTTGATAGAAAGGTATTTTGTAACCATTAATGAGGCACGTAGACTAATTTTTTCCATTTGGAGTTGGTAGAAAATGCATATAAAATCATTCTTATAGCCTCAAAATTAGATTTGGTAGCTAGAGAAGTCTCTACAACATTATTGCTTATTTCCCACGAATTAAGAGCACTCAACCATTCATTGCTCAAGTTTAAATATGGGTTGTAGATCTTTGAATGTCGTGGCACGATGGATGATCAACGTGTTCTCAAGGTATATTGCATAAGTAATTTGAAAATCATTTGGTAAAAATGTGGTATATTAAAACTATGTGCTGAAATGAGAAATGGACGCATGTCTCCTTGCCTCAGCTACTAAGGTATCAACATACTAAAAGAATAATATTTTATTTGTGAAATGTGCTGATAATGAACAATTGGCAAGTATTAGCCCTCTAAGAGATGTAAGGATAGCTCATTTTTTCTTTGCGTTGTAGAGATGAAACTACAGTATGAAGAAAACATGCACTGCAATGAACATTTGACACACATACATCCCCCTGCCATTGTTGCTTAGCGTGTTTTTCTTATGTGATAGGCCTAGAAATTACAACATGAAGAAGACATGAGCTGCAATGAACATTTGACACACATCCATCCCTCTATCACTCAACACATTTTTCTTATGCACTAGGCCTTAGAAATTGTAGCATTAAGAAAACATGCATTGTAATGAACATTTGGCACGTGGCCATCCCCTTGTCGCTACCGCTCAATGCATTTTACTTATGCGTTAGGCCTTAGAAATTGCAGGGTGAAGGAAACAACACTACAATGAAAGGGTGCCAGGTGTCTAGACATGCCTCAAAAGAAGTAGTCACTTAAGTTATCAAATTTTCATGTGCTTTAAAGTTTGTTTTAAAGCATGCTAGGATACATGACCAGTAAGCGGTAAAAGGGGCTAGTTAGAAAATGAAATAAAAGACATGGACAAAAACTTAAGTGATTGGGATATAGGAGCCAAAGGTCAATGAGCATATTGAAAATTGAGGTGTTTATGTAGCTTAATACTTTGTAAAACTTTATGATCGTTGATCTAAATATGTATTCTTTGTTACAGATTCTTTGTGGGTGATTAATTTGATTAATTCATTTTACCATTTGTAGAATGAAGACATAAGGTTGTAGAAGAATTAGACAGGATATTAGAAGATACACAACGTATACCGTGGAGAAACCCTTTCGGGAAAAAACTCCACCAAGAATCAATGTATATTTAATCTCAGAATAAGATTATAATAATTCTAATCCTTGCTTGAGATGCTTCTTTTGCCTTCAACAAATCTTCTTCACAACCTACAATAAAAACTGATACAAACTCTCTTCAACTTGCTTGAGATAAATAGGCAATAATCAACCTTGCAAACTCCAAAGAGTTACAATTACAAAGCTCAATCCCTATCTCACAAAAGCTACACCTATCTCTTGCAAGTAGAGTTCTGTCGTGTAGAACAATGTCAAATCAACTCCATGCATTTGGGTGTCCCAAACTGAAGTCATAACTCAACCTTTATTCCAAAGATATCTTAAAGGCTTATCCTCAAAGATGGAGCCCAAGAATGGGCCCACTTAACTCAGCCTTCTGAAATATCTTATCATGCAAAAGTGTTAACTCCAAGAAGCCAACTTGGGCACCTAAGGTGGGTCCAAGTCAATCTTTGTTAACTGAAACATATCTCTCCACCATTCATGCAAGAATGATAATCCCATGTTAATTAAAAGTATTCACCTGTTATTTGTCATGCAACTCAAGTCATTAGTCATGAATTCCAAGTTAACTGAAGTCAACTAGCATTCAATTGAAACTCATTGAACCATAACTGAATTGAACTGAACTGATATTGAACTGAATTGAACTAAACTGATTTGAACTAAACTAAACTAAACATCATGCATGTAAACATCAATCCCTAACTTCTAGGATCTTTACATGCATTATAGAAGTGTTATATTTTACTCCAAACAATTAACTTAACTCAAGGTGGGTTCCACCTTCCATGTGGGTGCCCCATGTGCCCCTATTATTTAGGAACTCATATTGGACGCCCTCACATGCTCCTAACATTTAAAATTAATTACAAATTTCAATTAACATGATTATTTCATTCAATATTAATATCTTTCTAATCCTAGTGTTGGGGAACACTTTCCAAGGACTTAGGAGATACATGAAATAATGTTTAGGATTGAAATTAAATAGCATCCTATTTCCAACATTCTCCCACTTGACATTATACATTGCAATTATTCTAAACAAGGAATAATTATTATAAATCAAGTACAAGACTCAAGGCTAGTGGCCTTGCACCAATAGAACTTATATGTAGGAACTAGTTTTGTAAGATAATCTGCAACATTAATCAAAGTGTCAACTTTCTCAATTAATACCTTCCCACTCTCAACCATTTCTCGCACAAAGTGATATTGAACATCAACATGCTTAGTGTGAGCATGATACATGGGATATTTGGCTAAACAAATAGCACTCTGACTATCACATTCAAGTCTAACTTGCTTGTAATTAAAATCAATACCTTTCCCAAGTCTTTGTAACCAAACTACCTCATTAGAGGCATGTGTAGCAGCCATGTACTCTACTTTTGTGGTGGAAAAAGCAACCGCGGGCTACCTCTCACTCATCCAACTAACTATAGCTCCAAACAAAATAAACAGATAGCCACTTGTTGACCTCCGACTGTCCAGATCTTTTGCCCAATCTAAATCAACAAAACCCTATATGTCCAATGATCTATGCATAATATCAATGTCATTGGAACCATGACAAACCAAACAATAATCAGAAGTACCTCGTAAATATCTAAACACCATCTTAACATAAGTCCAATGTTCTTTACCAGGGTTAGACATAAACCTACTAAGAACTCCCACTGCTTGGGCTATATCTGGTCTCGTACAGACCATTGCATACATTAAACTACCAATTGCACTAGCATATGAAATTTTAGACATTTCCTCATTATCAAAATTAGATTTAGGAATCATGTCTAAACTTAACTTCGTGCCAATTGGTAAAGGAATATTAATTGGTTTACTATATTGCATGTTATACTGTTTCAAAATAGTATTAACATAATTGCTCTGACTTAAGCAAAGATTTTTGTTACCTCTATCTCTGTTGATCCCCATACCAAGGATATATTTTGCAGCCCCTAGATATTTCATCTCAAACGTGCTCAATAGTTGTGCTTTCAATTCTTTGATCATTACCTTGTTACCAATAAACAACATGTCATCAACATACAAGATAATAATTAAAAGTTGATCATCAATAACTTTTATGTAAACACAATGATCTTTCTCACTCCTAACATAACCAATTTTCAATGCAAAAGCATCAAACTTTTGGTACCACATTTTGGGTGACTGTTTCAATCCATATAAAGATCTCTTTAACTTGCAAACCAATTCTTCTTTTCCTTTTACAACATAACCATCAGGTTGCTTCATATAAATCTCCTCATCAAGATTCCCATGCAAAAAAGCAGTTTTCACATCCATTTTCTCTATCTCAAAATCATAAGCAGTATCAATAGATAAAAAGAATCTAATAGAAGTTAATTTAGCAATGGGAGAGAATATTTCATTAAAGTCAACTCCCTCTCTCTGGGAGTAGCCCTTGGCTACTAATCTAGCCTTGTACCTTTCAAGATTACCATCTGCTCCAATTTTCTTTTTAAAATCCATTTACAACCAATGGCCTTTCTTCCTTTGGGAAAACTCTCAAGATCCCATGTGTCACAAGTATCTAGGGATTCCATTTCCTCATGCATAGCTTGTGACCAAAGCTTGTGTTCATTTGAAGATAAAGCTTCCCTGTAAGAACCGGGTTCATCATTAGTACTCATTAAAGCAAATATACAATGAAAATTAGGTGGGCTATACCTATCAATGGGATTTCGTTGTCTTGTGGATCTTCTCAAAGGAGTTTCTACTTGTTCCTCAATATGCTCATCTTGAGCATCTATCTCATAAGAACTCTGTGAACTCTCCTCATCCAATCCATCCAATTGTTCTTAAACATGTGCATCTTATTGCTTCTCATTATTTATCTCAAAATGCACTGTTCAAGAAGTATTTGTTTCCTTTGGTTTTTCTTCTCCTAAATAAGCTCTAAATTCCCTGAAAATCACATCTCTTGATAAATAAATTTTTTGAGTTAGAGGATTCTAAAGCTTGTAACCTTTTACATTTTCACCATAACCTATGAATATGTATTTTTGTGCTTTAGGATCCAATTTAGATCGCTTTTCTTGAGGCACATGAACAAAAGCCTCACAACCAAAGATATTTAAATGTGCAACATTGGGCTTCCTACCTAACCACATTTCATAAGGAGTTTTATCTTCAATAGATGAACTAGGGGATCTATTGATTAAATAACAAGAATTACTTACAGCCTCAGCCCAAAGGGACCAATCTAGCTTAACACTACTTAACATACTCCTAGCTCTTTCCATTAAGGTTCGGTTCATCCTTTTTGCTACTCCATTTTGTTGAGGTGTATATAGAGTATTTTTCTGTCTCACTATTCCTGCATGCTTACAATAATCATCAAATTCCCTAGAACAATAGTCACCACCATTATCTGATCTCAACACTTTTATCTTATGATCTGATTGTTTCTTAACAAAAGCTTTAAATTCCTTAAACTTATTAAACATGTCAGATTTGTTATGCATAAAATAGATCTAAGTGTATCTTGAGACATCATCAATAAATGTGACATAATATCTAGATTTTCCAATAGAGTCAATATACATAGGGCCCATTACATCTGAATGAATAATCCTTAATAATATTTTAGCTTTATTTGTTCCACTAGGAAATTTAGATCTAGATTGTTTTCCAAACACATAGTGCTCACAAAAGTCATTTTTTCCAATATTATAATTAGGAATACCATCAACCAATTTCTTATTAAGAATGGTCCTAAGACCTTTTTCACCAATGTGGCCCAATCTATGGTGCCACAACATACATGTATTTTTAGCTTCAATTGCATTGGCTAAATTATTTACATTGGAGGTATTCAGCTTAAACAAAGTCTCAATCTGAGATCTTTTAGCAACCACCATATTCCCTTTCACCAATCTACAACCACCTTTGTTAAATATCACATGCATTCCATAATCATTGAACTTAGAGATAGAAAGTAGATTTCTAGCAAGTCCTAGAATATGTAAAACATCATTAAGGGTCTTAACCCTACCATCACTAAAACACAACTTTACCTCTCCTTTTCCAAGAAACTTTGTTGTGTTGTTGTCTCCAAAGAAGACATCCCCTCCATCATATGCAGTATACTTAGTGAACCACTCCTTGTTAGGAGTCATATGATAGGAGCAACCTGACTCAATAAGCCAAGAGTTATCAATAATAGTATTAGAAGAAATGACTAATGCATCATTATTATCATCTGTGGATTTCTCTGTAGAAGCATCATAACTCTTTTTCTTGCTCTTACAATCCTTCTTAATATTTCTAGGTTTTCCACAATTCCAACACTTTACCTTACTCTTACCAGGGGTTTTAGACTGTCCTTTGGACTTACCCTTTCCTTTCTTGTCTTCCTTAGATTCCTTTTCCTTAGGCCTACCTCTTACAAACAAGGCATCTTGGGAGCCAGTTTTAGACTTCCTCCTCATCTCCTCTAATAGGAGAGTAGGAATTATATTGTCCATCTTTGGATCTACACCACTACCACTGATAGCAACAATTAAATTTTCCCAAGACTTTGGTAAAGAACAAAGTAACAAAATGCATTTATCTTCATCTTCCAACTTTACATCAATTGATGCTAACTGATTAAGAATCAAATTAAAAGCATTTAAATGATTGCAACAAAATCACCATCTTTCATTTTTAAAGAATACAACTGCCTTTTCAGATACAACTTATTAGTTAGACTTTTGGTTTGATAGATATCACCTATTCTCGTCCATAATTTATATGCAGTATTTTCATTTGAAACATTCAAGAGAACAACATCAACAAGACATAATCTTATTGTTCCTCTTGCCTTCTTATCAAGCTTAGCCCAATCCTCATCTAACATAGTTGTAGGTGACTTTGTCTAATTATTAATAGCTAACCACTGATCTATTTCTTCAAGGAGATCCTCCATTTTTAGTTTCCACATTTCATAATTAGATCCATTGAACCATTCAATATCTAAACGAGAATTCATTGTAAAAAACTTATTTTCCAAAATCAGCAATAACAAAAAAAATAAAATCTTCCACTATAGTAAAAAAACCTTCAATCTTTTAAGAGAAAGACATCCCAATACTCTACCCAACCTCAACTCTGATACCAAATGTTGAAAATTGAGGTGTTTATGTAGCTTAATACTTTGTAAAACTTTATGATTGTTGATCTAAATATGTATTCTTTGTGGGTGATTAATTTGATTAATTCATTTTACCATTTGTAGAATGAAGACAAAAGGTTGTAGAAGAATTAGATAGGATATTAGAAGGTACACAACATATACTATGGAGAAACCCTTTCGAGAAAAAACTCCACCAAGAATCAATGTATTATTTAATCTCAGAATAAGATTACAATAATTCCAATCCTTGCTTGAGATGCTTCTTTTGCCTTCAACAAATCTTCTTCACAACCTGCAATAAAAACTGATACACACTCTCTTCAACTTTCTTGAGATAAATAAGCAGTAATCAACCTTGTAAACTTCAAAGAGTTACAATTACAAAGCTCAATCCCTATCTCACAAAAAATACTCCTATCTCTTGCAAGTAGAGTTCTACCGTGAAGAACAATGTCAAATCAACTCCTTCATCCATTTGGGTGTCCCAAACTGAAGTCATAACTCAACCTTTATTCTGAAGATATCTTCAAAGCTTATCCTCAAAGTTGGCACCCAATAATGGGCCCACTTAACTCAGCCTTCTGAAATAGCTTATCATGCAAAAGTGTTAACTCCAAGAAGCCAACTTGGGTGCCCAAGATGGGTCCAAGTCCATCTCTGTTAACTGAGACATATCTCTCCACCATTCATGCAAGAATGATAATCCCTTGTTAACTGAAAGTAGTCACTTGTTATCTGTCACGCAACTCAAGTCATTAGTCATGCATTCCAAGTTAACTGAAGTCAACTAGCATTCAACTGAAACTAACTGAAGATAACTGAACCATAACTGAACTGAACTGAACTGAGCTGAACTGAACTGAACTAAACTAAATTGATCTGAACTGAACTGAACTAAACTTCATGCATGTAAACATCAATCCCTAACTTCTAGGATCTTTACATGCATTACAAAAGTGTTATCTTTTACTCCAAACAATTAACTTAACTCAAGGTGGGTTCCACCTTCCATGTGGGTGCCCCATGTGCCCTTATTGTTTAGGAACACATGTTGCATTCCCTCACATGCTCCTAACATTTAGGATTAATTACAGATGTCAATTAACATGATTATTTCATTCAATATTAAGATCTCTCTAATCCTAGTGCTAGGGAACACTTTCCAAGGACTTAGGAGATACATGAAATAATTTTTAGGATTGTAATTAAATGGCATCCTATTTCCAATAGAGCAAACATAAAAAAAGTGCAAGGGTTTTTGATGAGGGTTTAGGGTTTTAGCAAAATTGTAACTTTACAATTTTGACAAATTTTGCACTTGACAAACTTTGTATCTGACGACAAAGCATTGAATGGGCATGATTGAAGAGGTAACACGACTACTGGAGGTATACCTAAGTATAATAATCCCATTGAGATTTCTTAGATCAATTATAACCTATGGGAATAATGAGGGGTGACACAAAGTGACAACAATACAGTTGATGGATTCAAAATACTTTAATTTGATGATGAATAAGCAATATTTTCAGCTAATATATTTCCTTCTATTGAATATTTCTTGGTCAAGTTTAAGTTTTTACTTTCTCGACTTAAGGGTTTTGGTAAAACAAAAATATATAAAGAGTGTGTCTTCTTGCTTTCGTGTAAGCTAAAAGGCTCCTATCAATTTTTTGCTTATACTCGACTCTACCATGGATGCTCTTTGAACAACATTATTAGTGCCTACTTTTGAACAATTTTGTGGTAGACTCACATGAGAATAATCTATGTTAATCTCCATGGATTCTATCACCTCATAAAAAAATCAAGCACTATATGTCTAATCACCTAAGGGAAAAGGTAAGAAGTCTGCTAACAAACCTAAGGAAAAATTAACTTCAAGAAATGAGCAATCATCTAAGTAGAAGATCAAAATCGATACACAAGCCACACCCTCTTCATTGTCAAGAATTAATACTTTCAAATCAAAGCAAAAAAACAAAGGACCATGTACTTTTTATGGATTATAGAATCATAATATAATTTTTTATTATAAAAGGATTGCAACTTTGGAAGAAACCATGAAGAAACACAACATTGATATTCCCAAACCTAATAAGGGATATGCACTTACAACTAGAGGTTTGGATTCATCCATAGACAGTTGGATCATTGACTCATGAGCCTCACATCACATGACTCACTCGCATGATCTTCTTGAGCTATTTTTAATAGTACTTCTTCTTAGATTTTAGTGGGACACTCTTCACAAATTCTAATATTAGTGTCAGGTATAGTACAATTGACAAAGGGTTGCATTGAGGATGTTCTCTATGTTCCTAAGATTTCAACTAATATTATATCATTTTACTAGATTTGTTACACTGGTGATGGCAGGACAGTTGAGTTTCACCACGTGTTGTAGTTATTTAATTGCTACAACATCTTGTAAGGATACTCTCTAGAATTCCCTAGCGGTGCCTTCAAATCAAGGCTTTCCTCGTGGAGAAGTAACTGGTTAAGTTTTGTGGGTAGGATCCCATTTTAATTTTTTTCTTTCTCCTCTTTCTATCTACCTCTTCTTTATTCTTCGAGCCTCGAAAGGATTTTTAGATGTGATAAACAAGATCATGAATGATTTCCTTTGCAAAGGAACTTGAGACAAGAAAAAGTTTTCATTGATTGTCTGGGATAAAATTTGTCTCCCCTAGGTTAATGGTAGGACTAGACTAAAAAATCAACATCTTCAGAACTTGACATTAGGTAGGATGGATTGAAATATTTACGCAAAGACTCACTTTGGAGTAAATTTATGAGAAATAATTACCCAAAATCTATGGAGGATATATAGATTTTTCACTACATGGAACTTTACATGGAGCCCTCATGTGAGTTCCCATGTTTTTTTTTTCTTGAAATGCAAACAAGTAATTATACACCAACTTTCCTATGAAGTAAACAATGGGAAATAATCTAGTTTTCATAATGGGACCAATCTTTGAAGGATATTGCTAACTTGTTTGAAATCAAGGAGTTTTTCATTTGTTAATGGGGCTCTAAAGTTACAAATTATATAGATTTCACTTATATTTATGGCATAAAGTTTCATAAGTGGAAGGGAATTCCTTAGGATTGGAGCCTCCAAATCAATTATCTACAATTTCCAATCCTTTCTTTCTTATTTCCACTTACACTTATGTGAAAAAGAGGATGCAATCATATGGATTCGATCTAAAAGTGACTCTTATTTAGTCAAAGTTGGGTATTACTACCTCATTTTTTATCATAAATATCTTGATTGGCCAATAATCAAATATTGGCACATGGATTTTTTTCCCAAAGACAAAGCCTTTGTTTGGGTAGCCACTAAAAGGAAAGTCTTGATTGGAGATAGTCTTATCAAAATTAGATTTTTGGGGCCTTTTCAGTGCCCCTTTTGTTTAA
Source organism: Sequoia sempervirens (assembly GCA_007258455.2). Classification (NCBI taxonomy): domain Eukaryota; kingdom Viridiplantae; phylum Streptophyta; class Pinopsida; order Cupressales; family Cupressaceae; genus Sequoia; species Sequoia sempervirens. Next base: position 66,029,071 of record VDFB02000015.1, read on the forward strand.
AGGCCAAGGAAATAAATGAACACTTGTTTATGTTCTATGACTTCACTTAGAAATGTCGGGACTCACTTGTAAATAAGACATGCTTATTTCCTTTCTAGATACTCTACTATAAATTATTAAAAATAGGAAAAAGGTAGAGCTAGTGCTATATTCTCATTCTTATGGAATATTATCCCTTCATTGTTGATCTAGAAAATATGGACGAAACATAACAAAAAATATTTCAAAGAGAAGAGTGTGAGTGTGATAGGGTTGTCTCAAAATTGGAAGAAGCCATTCCAAATGTCACCATGAGTAGAGTATCCTCCTACTCAAATTAGAAGTGCATAATTTCCTCATGGGACAAGGAAATGGAGAATTGGAATAAACTTTCACTTCCTTTCATTCATGTGTTTTTGAATCACCCAGTTTCTTTGATTTATTGCTTGATGGTTAAGTGGGTTCCTACCATAAAAGGCTCTTGGAAATTAAAATTTTACAATGTATCTTAAGACAATATAGGCCCATCAAGAACTAAGCATGTTGTTCAAAATTATTTGGGATGTTTACTCAAAATAGCTACATAAAAATTAAATCTTGGAAAAAACAATGAGGCTGAAACTAAAGATTTACTACTTGATCTATAATTGGCCAAATCATGTGACCTTGATAATATTATTGTTGAGTACATATAAATGGTTGTCACCTTTTGTATTTGAAATTTTCACTCATTGAATTAAAAGATAACGAGTATTCTAAACGAGGCCTTCAAAATACTAGGTAATATTCCTTCTTTCCACGTGAAACATTGCCACCGAGAAGGAAATATGGTGGAATATTTTATTTTGAATCAAGGTATAAATCATGAGGAGATCTTAATTATGGATGATAACATTGCATAGTGGTTGGATCTCCTAAATATAGTGTAGAATTATTTCACTATAAACCTTAATTAATTCCTATGGGGTGATAGTGATGATTTGCTCATTGTTATTTTGTATTGAAAGTACTCCAACACATTTCCACTTATTTTATCTTGGCTATGGAATGACAAAAGGCCTCATTCATCCATATTCTAAGGTTATTCATCTTCTCTTCCCATGGCATGACATGGAGTTATAGTTACAATTGGATGCTTCTATTAGAAACATGGATTTCAATGGTGAAATAATGATGGCTCGCTTAAAGAAATACTTCTTCTTTCAAGAGGATGAGGTCATTGAAGGTGTTGTGGAGATTTTAGGTAAGGAATTCATCAAAGGACCTTCAAGGAATATGGTTAACTCTAAGGTTTTATCAATGTTTATGAGTAATGATCTTTAGTTGACTAGAGATAAGGAGGTCACCAAAGCCTCGAGGAGATGATTCATTTGGGATAAATGTTGGTTTGGTTTGGATACCACCATAGATAATGCATAAACAAAAAATCTCTTCTCTCTCAATGATCTGTTATGAATTTTGAGGGCTAGTGTTAGTCAACATTGTTAGATGCATGGAGAAAAGGTTTGAATTCCTCATTCAGGTGGTCACGACTATTCAAAAATTCCTTTTGCTGGACAAAGGAAAACATGTTTATTTCCCTGCTCTAAATATTTTGGAACTACTCCAACTAGAGAAGTCATCTTCTATTAAAGAACACGTCAATGTTGCCAAAGAAAAAATGAAATCTTTTTGGTGAAAAGGGTGGCCCTTGTAGAAATGAAGATGACTTGTATGGTCATGATTGCATTATTTTATTCTAGTTTCTCTATCATTTTTGTTCTATAAGGTTCTTTTGTATGTTCTTGGTCTTTGGTTAGGGAAATTTATTATGCATGCCCACTGTAGTAGATACAATTATATGATAATAACATATATTAGGAGTTGAAATAGGTCTTTCTTGGAAATGTTTCTCAACGTAATCCATTCTTAGTTAAAAACATAATATAACGAGAGGGGGCCCTAACTCCTCACTTGAATGGTTTTTTTTATAAAATTGATTCTTCATAGAAAATATAATTAAAAATTTAAGGGTAACAATTCAACGTGAATACATGGTCATTCTTGACCTCCTCTACTTATCTAGATCAAGAAAATAGATTAATATTTATGCATGGGTAAATTGAAGTAAGCTAGAAATTTAATTGTTCATCAATCACATATCTACCCATCAAAATTGAAGAATTTCTCTTTAGTGTTATCATGTTGTAATATTTTACATAAGTTATCTATTAAAATTTATAAAAAAGATATTAAAAATGGTAATTTTCTTCCCCCTTCTAATCATTATAAAATCCATAAGGAGAGTCATCTCTTATTTACTTTATATATGTTGAATATAGGTTGTCATTGATGTCAAAGGACTATCGAAGGTTGCTGAAATATGCTATCAAAGGGTGTCAAGGCTATCAAATGTGAAGGTTGTTAAGATGAAAGAGATTGTAGGAGTACTTGAATTGTCATTATATTCCCTTGACTTAAAGTGCTATGTATCCAAAAGTAATAATCATGAAGAGATATTATCTATCAGATCCTACATCAAGTAACATACATTAAGTTTCATTGAGACGTGACTTCCTTCAAATAGTTAGTGTGTTTATTATACCATGCTAGGTATGCAATCAATATGAGTGTGGTGGTCCGAAAGTTAGTTCAAGGATATCTTTTGGACAAAGAGATTTCTAAATATGATTGGTATTCCCTTCAATATATTTTCCTAATATGTACATATGTTAAATCCTTCATTTTGAATCAAACTTGTATCCCTTATATGGTGTACCAAAACCTTCATCATTTCACTCACTTAAGATTAAACAAATTTGTATGCAATCCCTATATAAATAACATTACCATCTTCTCTTTTTGATCTCATGAAACCTATAAGTAGATAGAAATAAATTTAATTTTATATTTTGAATTTAACTTATTGCTTAAAGTCAACCCCCAACTCCTTCCACTCTCTTACCCCTAATACCCAAGAAAAAATATTAATATAATTACCTTATCTGTCTCAAATATATAGTGATATATTTATCTATTTTTTAATATTAAATGCTTCATTATAGACTAATGTGCTTTGATATTGCCTATTTAATGACATCCTTTGGGAGGCACCTAACTGCCCACCTTTCACCTTAATCAAACTATTGGATAAAAAAAACATTGAAGAGACTTTAAATGACTATGTAAATGTCTAATCGATTTTATGTGACGCTCATGCTAATACTATGCTCATGTAATGATGATGTAGTCGAGCTCTTATCAATTGAGTATTTGATTATACAAATTAATTAGGGTTTTTTTTATACAACACCCTAACATGCAAATTACACATTTTACGATCAAGTCAAGACGTAATAGTTAGTAGGAAGAGGTCAACTTGATCCCATAATTAAACTTGATTTTAGAAGTTTGAAGTCAAATCGATAGTTACAAATCTTAAACTTCTTCAAATTCACACCTATTAAATTGATTTAAGACAAGAAAAAATTAAGACTACAAATTAAGTTCGAAGCTTCATATTATATAAAACTAATAAATTAAGGTTTCTATTATTTACCAACCTTCACTTACAAATAAATCAATCATACACTAACTATTACATATAATAAAAATAAATAAAAAATTCAAAACTAAAAAATACACTTTTCCCTCTTCCAACAATTAAAAAATTATAAAACACTATTGCCCAAAAAAATCAAATGCCAACTAAATGTAACAATTAAGAATAAAATTAAGATTTTTGGTTCGTCTTCGTTGCAGTAGGAGGACACCCAATTTTTGCGCATCAAAAGGACACGTTAATAAAGGCAAACCCATTGCCTTACATTCGTTAATTCACTTTACAAGGAGAATCGAGCAGGAGGTGAGGCGATCGAATCGTAGCTGCAAAATGAGCGGAAGTGGGAAAAAGATTGCAGAGAAGGCCGCGAAGACTATCGACTGGGATGGCATGGCGAAGCTTCTTGTGACTGACGCCGCACGCAAGGAGTTCAAGAACCTTCGTAACACTTATGAAGATGTTAAGCGCACTCTCGACACAAAGTTCAATCAGGTTTTGCCTGTTACACCCCCTTTTAACGATTTTAGTGTGTTTATCCCTGCTTAATTTTGCCCCTTCTCACATTTTCAACGAAACCCTAGTATTTTCCCCTTTTCTGATCTCGTTATTCAAATGAATGCCAATAGAAACTTACCATTTTAAAAAAAGTTTTACAGGTTTTTAGATTTTCAAGTACGTGTATTAGATTATCATTCAGCAGTCCGACGGAGATCTTGTTTCTGTAAAAATAGTCCCTAAGTGCACTGAGTAAAGATGGATAATAAATGTCTCTCACTTTTGGATGTGACTCGCACACGAAATAGACTGAGGGGTTGCCATTTTATGGTAATGGCACTCGACGCTATAAACCAATAAGGTTACCAATACCTTATAGCAGACATTTGGTAAGGCTGTGATTGAGTGATTGCGATTAACAATAAAAAATTAATTGGGTTTGCCTAAAGGCTAAGGCTAATCAGGTACTCAGGCTTAACGGGGCACGTCCAAATGTGACCCAAATATAAACCCAAAGAATGCGGCTTAAGCTTATATGAAATAAAATCACATTCAAACACCATGAATTTGGCTCAATCTTGTATTAAACAAATTACACTAAAATCCTAAGAATGTGACTGCAGCTCAACTCCCTAAGATCAGATTGAGATGTATGATAAATTCTATAGAGTTTCGAATGTTTCAACAACTTATTTTGGCTGCCAGCGACCCATAAATTTTTAACTGATGTTTGAAAAGTATTATTAATTTATTACTTAGGTAAATTTACTTTACTTAGGTAGTTAATTTCATTTACATAGGTAAATTTAGTTTATTTCTTTTTATTAATTAAATAGATTTGGGATAATGGGTACATGTCATTCTCTTGTATTTTTTGGATTTTTCCTTATCCTCTTTGGATTTGGAAAGTTAGAGTTTATATATTTTTTTTTCTTTCCTTTCATTTAACATACTGATCTGATTGAATACAGATATTGAAATTTTGTTATTCTTGTATTGTTTGCATTTGAATTAGTGTCATATTTTTGTCATTATTCGTAGGGTGATTTAATATTGTATAATCTTTAGTAAATGTAACATGGTATTAGAGCAAGGCATGTTAGTTGGCATTTAATTTTAGATTTGAGAGTAATTTTTTTCTCCTAGGTTTATATTCTTGGATGAGTGATTTTTTTTTACCATCCATTGTAGGAGGCCTTCAGTGAAGAAATACATTGTTCAGTTGCATTCGAAAAGGTCAAATTGGTTAGGATAGACTTTCGTTTCATTCAAATCACACATTGTGAAATCAGCTAACAAAAAATGTTATAGGTTTTTATTGAAGATTTTGTAGGTTGCATACTTTTCGAGGCAGTTTGGAGCCAAATGGATAGTGCCATTACATCTAGAGCTACCAAAAACCTAGAGTTCTATTGTCCATTCACCAAAATCTGAGAAGTTGTAGTTGAAGCAATTTTTCTCTTTCCCAAGCATGTAGGTCGAGGCCATATGACTTACTCTTCACTTTTCAGGCAATTACAAGTTGAAAAAATAGTAAAAAAAATGTTGGGCACTTTATTAAAAATTTTGGGTTTCAAAAGTTAAAATGATTTTTTTAAAAAGCTTCATGTATCCTGAGGTATTGAAAAAAGAACGGAACCCTTTTTTAAGCATTTAAATAGGCTTGCATAGCATTGGTTAGCAGGCACTTGTACCTTTGTCCCCTCTGCATGCATCAGTATGATGTTAGCAAAAGAATCCTCCAACTTTAGTAGTTGTCTCCAAATTTGGCAGTTTTGCCAAATTTTGACCTCCTTCAAGATTAGTTAGTGACATCTCTACATTTGGTAGGTTCTCTAAAGTTGATAGGTTTGCTAAACTTGGCGGACATTACTAAAGTTAGCTGAGTTGGTTCACTACCATTTCAAAGCATTTTGCCTGAAAATGGGCATAATGTTTGCCCAAATTGTTGGAATTTCAACTTCGTATAATGGTTAGAAAGCTCTTTCCATGCTCTATACTCCAATTTAATTTGTTTCATCTGATTTTATTAGATTGATTGTATTTCTTTCTTGAATCTCCTTCTTGCTTGCATTGTAAAAACACACTAAAATAAAGTGCCATCTTTTGTGTTGGGGGTTTTTGATTGAGCTCATTGTGGGGGTGTTTCTAAGCTTGGTTCTTCTTGATTGCAGTTCTTTCATTTGTGTGAGCTTGCAATGGGTAAAATTGGTATTGATCTCCTAACTCCACATAATTATACAACTTGGAAAACATTAGTATGGAATTATTTAAGAGGAAAAGGTTGCATTAGATGTGTAGATGAATCAATTCCTTAACCTACGTATGCTAAACAAAAGGAGTGGGAAAGAAACTGTGGAAAGCTCTTGGTTATATATGCTCATTAGTGATTTGTGATCTCTAATTTCATCTTGACAAATGTTCAGCACCGAAGCAGGCATGGGACACTTCCAGAGATATGTGTTGACATTCCAGGAAGAAGTAAGCTCAATGGTGCATGTTGAAGCTCTTCCCATTCTAGAAATGAGGGAAGAAAATGCAAGATGAATATCTCTAGTAATTGTGCCACATCTCTAAGTCAATGAAAGGTGCTAAGACTGGATCAGGTGTCCCAGGCTTAACTAAAGATGGTGGCAAATCAAAGCACTGGGAAACAACTGTAGAATAGGAACCATAGATGAAGGGATAAAAGCTCATTTTAGCAATAGAATATTACTTTAAAGTTCAAAATCACTAAAATTAACTAACAAAAATACCAAAGACAGCCTTCCTTTTAAGCATCTAATAATGCAGCTGTAAACTGGGATAAAGCATAAAAATAAGGAGCTAAAACTTGATGACTATAAACAGCAAAAAACTTACCCTAAAATCAACAGCTAACTCCTAAAAATCAGCAACTAAAAATAAGGAGCTAAGGCTGGAGTCCTATGGGTGGGCTTCGGAATCTATTTTGAAGAAACAGGGGTCCCATGAAGCAAAAAACAATATGCTATAGGATTAATTAGAATCTTTTCCCCAACAATAGCAGCCCCTACGTTTTAGTTTGAAAATTTAAGTGGGTGCAATTGGGCTGGGGCTAGAAATTGCCCCACCAGCTTAGGCTTTTTTCTGCCACTTGTCAATCATATGGGGTTTTAAATTCCCACCAATTAATTTTTAATTTAATTTTATATTTATTTACTCTGCTGAATTGAATATGCAAAATAATAAAATTCATGGGACCACCAGCTTCCATAAATTTAGGAGCTTAAACTACACTAGGACCACCCACTTTGAAATAATCCTAAAAGGTCTCAGCAGCACCCACTGAAATTTTTTAGGAAGCCCCCTTGCAGGGGGCCTCACCCTAAAACTGGGTGATTATAAACATCAAAAGACTTATAACTCCTAAAATTCAGTAACTAAATTATAAATAAAATCCTGAAAACATCTTTGTAAAAGAGTCTTTAACTGCTGTAGAAAATTACGCTCCAAATCTGGAATAATATCTCCTAAAACTAGCTGTGCCCAAACTGCTAATTTCCAGTGAACTGTGGATTGCCTGAAGGCAACTTTAGCAGCAGCAGTGCAACTTTGTCAGCATCACTTATCCAACATGTCTGTGAGCAATTTTGCATTTGTTGTCAAACTAAATTAAGGTTGTTGAGTCATTCTGAATTAATGATACAGATGTTGTTATACACAATGGGAGATGGTTCTTTAAGTGTCAAAAAGGGAAGTCTTTGTACAGTGGTAATTGCAAGTGGGCAAATTTTTTTATAGCCAGGAATAAGCAATAATCACACAGCTGTTCACTTTCAATTGCTTTAGAAAGGGGAACCTTTACCAAAGGAAGAGAGTGGGTTCCATTCGTATATTTAGAGGATGGATTTTGGAAGAAACTTGTTTTATAGAATATGATAACATTTCATGTAGGGTTGTAATTAGAAAGTAAATGATGTACAGTGCAAGCTATCAGAAGTTTCAATGTTTAAAAATATTTTTTTGGCTCATTTATGTATTTTTTTTTGAATCTAAACGTTGTTCCATTCCTTTTAATTTGCAGGAACCACAACCAATTGACTGGGAATACTACAGAAAGGGGCTAGGTTCAAGTATAGTTGACATGTACAAACAAGTCTATGACAGTAAGTTCTATTTTTTGAAACAAAAATGAGAACAATTTGATTGACAGACACAAACAATTGATGCCATTTATTAACTTCCACTTGCAGTAGCCTATTTTGCTGCAGTTTTGTAGGCTTAAATGTCATGTACCATTACAGCTTTTAAAAACTATCTATTTGAAATAGCTGATTTGAAGCTAGGTTCATATGTTTTCTCCATATGCATTAGTTTGTATTTTTTTAAGTGTCATTTCAGAAATTACATTGCATCCTTGCATTCGTTTCATTTAAAGATGGCATGTAGTTGTACAATTATAGGCAATTACTATGCTGTTAAGTTTTAGGATTTTTGATTATATCCGTTTGTTCTTAGATACATGGGAAAGTAAAATAATAGGAGCAAAAGGGTGGGATGTGAGCATGACAAGCAAAAGAAATGTAGGACAAACATAACAAACATAGAAATTAAAAGCAAAGTTCTAGTTAGATGGTGGTTAATGGCATTGAAAGAAAACTATAAAACATGGAAGAAAGCTCTTTTTTGGTTTAGAAAGTTTTATAGTTTTGGGCTTTTATTCCTTTTATGAAATGAAACATTTTTTGCAGTTCTTTGTGACTAATATGTTTGTTTCTTCCTAGTTGGGTTTCCTAAAAAGTTGGTTGTTATTCTAATAGATATTGATCGTGGTTGATTAGTGCATTTGGCTATTTATATGCAATTTGGTGTTCATTTGTTCTTTAAACTGCAGAAGCTTTCTAATATAATTCTTCAAATTTTTGATTAGGTACGTAGAATATAAGACAACGTATAATCTATTATTTTGTGAATGGTAGGTAATATGTTTTCTACATCTGCAATTTGTTGTTCCATGTGTGTTCCCTACAATGTGTGGGGTCTCTCTAACTGTTACTGAGATTCCATGCTGGGCCATCAGGAAATTTAGTGGAGCATTACAAAACATGCTAAACATTTGTTTCTTGAACTGTCTCCAAGAATCCAAGCCCCCATCCCCAAAACTTTGTGGAATTTTGGAAAATATAAAATAATGAAAAGATCAATTTGGGTGCTTAGTTTAATTTTGCATTCAGTTCTTGAAGCAACATGTTTTTGTCATTACTAATGTGCAGCCAATGCATTTACAAATGGACCTTTAATGCCTCTATAAACTTTACAGCCTGTCTAATTTCACGAAATCTACCCTTGAGACTGATATGATGTGTTTGTCCTCTACTGTTTGAAGTGCTCAAAAACTTAAACGATTCATACTTTTCCACACTTCTGTAATGCTCCCTTTTCAATTAATTTGTGTTTGTGGACTGAAGGCCTATTTCCTATTCTCAACATTCCTCTTGGTCCAATTTTTCCTGTGTGTTCTTTTTCCTCTTCCCCCATTTGCCTATCAGGTTCGGAAGTCGCTAAGGTTCCTAAGGGTTTCAAGCTTACAAGTTGTTGGAGTGTCAGAGTTATCCTTCTTGGCATGCCTCTTTTCTTCCGCCTTTCCTTTATTCTTGTGGGAGTATTGGACTTGTCCTTCTTGTCATCCCTTCTTGCTGAATCTCTCTCTTTCCTTTTCTCTTATCAATGTTTTGCACATCTCCCTACCAGAATGCCATTAATAATTAGTTTAATGTTGCAACTACTTTAGAAGCGGATTTTCGCTCCCATAAACCATAGTCAAATCTCAATGGCGTAGATTTACACATGGCTACAAGCTGGGATGAAGAAGATCGATTTTAGTCAACTATTCAAATGGAAATGGGAAAAGAGAGCTATTTTGATTACACGCCACAACTTGTTGTCCACTCCTTGGGCACCATTAATGCAGTAGTTGTATCCTTGGCAACCCTTGATGCATGCAAGATCTAAGCTATACATTTGAGGTGGGATCCATCTCTAATCATAGATTTGAAAGAGTTTCAAGCATATCAAAAGGTGGATGGGCATCCTAGGAGGATTCATTCAACATTTTGCACACAAAAACCCTAATCAAAAACCTTGTTCTAAGCACTTGTGTTCAAATGCCCAAATTTGAGGATGATAACGCTCGGGTTTGCTTGAGATTAGAGGACAAAAACCCTTTGATCCTACAAGTCGGAGGATGAAATATCTTTGACCTGAAAGAACAAATCTCATCTAGAGTTCCTTTAGAGATTTGATGGCGGTGGATTTTTAGCTGTATCAAGCCTGCTTGATTTATAGAGAGTTGTGGGAGTAAGACTTGCATTTTAGGCCTTTTATTGTTGTTGTAGAAGTGTAGTGTATGGCAATTGAGAGTCGTTTATTACGAGAACTCTAGTTGCACAAAATTTGTTGTTGTTGGTTCAAGTACAGTGGTTTAAAAGAGTTGTATCTGCTAATATGCAACATTTTGTAATAGATTCATGTAATGAAGAAATGCTTGCAATTTAATTTTCATCCTTATGGCCTAATTGTGATTTGGGTAATTTATGCTAAAGCATGAATCATGCTTGTAATCTATGTTTAGTAGATTAGAACAAAATATTTAAATTTGTTGTCTCTATTATGCTTGTGAACCCAACCTGCAGTACTAGGTTTGGTTTTTAGTTATGCAAATGTAATGAGAAACTTTTGGTTTTATTGGATCCAAGCATAATAGATTAGGGTTATTATTTAAGGGCTAAATAATGAAGTTTGAAGCATAATATTGAGTCGCTATAATCTAGGGTTTTTGGAGGTTTGACTTAAATATTTAAGCCCAAAATTTAAATAACCGAAAATTGTTGCATAATAACTGTCTGGGCCATTACAATGGGTATCAAAGCTGGTATTATTGCTAGCCTATGAATCATGGGATTCTTTACAACTCTAAGGAGGAGATCATTGAACAGGGCAGAGAGAAAACAGTCTAGTAGAATGAAGAACATTTAGATCTAGAGCCACAACTAAAGCCAAGATATAAATCACTCTCAAAGACACCCTATTGTAGCAAATTATAATAATTCCCCTTAATTTTTTTCCGGAATTATCAGCACAACACACCATTGATTAGCGTTAGCTCCAAATGATAACCAACAAGAATAGTAACCCTTCACCTTTTGATCACCAAGATCCCAATGTGGGCGAGGTGAGAGCATACGGTGCCGGGGATCGTTAGCAAACTGGAAATGAAATACAAAGCTGCTAGGCGGCTAGCCGATCATGAATGAAAGTAAATTGCTAGAAATACAAAGAGTAGACGGATAACCGACCATAATGCTCTACCACTTATTTAGCAGGAGTGAAGTTATTACAAATTATAAGGCGGCAAGCTAGCTATGAATCTGCTCTGCCACTTATTCAATGGGGGGAATTTACACAAAGTGTTGAAAGTAAAAAAGAAACTCAACCACTTCTTCAGTGGGAGTAATTACAAAATATTTAAATGCAGATTTATAACAGCAACTGTTAGTACTACTAATCAGCTTTACAAATAGATAGATATCTGCACAACAAGTCAGTGATTGAAACCAAAATACATCATATTGTTAGAGACATTATCCCTAACTGAAATAACATAATAATAATCAGTTTTAGGCTCAATATCAACAGTATTCCAGATCTGATAAGAAACAAAAAGTACAGAAAATTAGACTAGCAAGTGAGAGATTCACCAAAATGGACACAACTTCAATTCAACTTCGAATGACCTCAAACAAAAAGCAAATGAAGTCATGAACGTAGGCGTCCAAATTCCATTGGTCAAACTGTGCCAAAACAGCTTCAGATAATTGGCACGATTCTCAATGCAGCAGCCAGGAAGATGGTACGGCCCAAGAGGAGGTTGACCTCTTTTAGAAATTCAAAGACTCGGTGATAAATTCTGAAACTTCACAAATCTGGGCGCCCTACATAGTGGAACAGCATGGCCAGTACCTAGAACCAAATAAAATTCAGTGGCTAAGCTACGAGCAAAAATTCGCTTCAGCCATACACTTCGGTTGCAGTACAAACAAACTATACATCTGCAATCTGCCTGTAATAATTCTGAAATTAAGCTCTATCCGCACTCCTGAATCAAGCACGGTCTTCAATAGTCATCTAGGAAGCTATCATTTCAAGCCCGAAGAATGGTGAAATAAGGGTGCTAGGAGGGATCTTCTTGAAGCGGCTCTGAATTCAATTCAGCAGCATAACATTAACATAATTTCCAAAAGATGGAAATGAAGGCACAAGGTATCATTAAATAAGCTTCAATGGGCAACTGAATCAACTTTGTAGCCTCCAAAAAGAAACTCTTCAATTCCCTCATGGGACGCCCATCTCCAAAAATGCACTTTTTAAATATTAAAATACTAATATTCCCTCCTTGGTGTCCACCTTTTAAGAGCATTTTAAAACATTAACAAAGATATTAATTTCTCACTTGGATGACCACTCAAAGGCCCCACTTTGAAAACAACTTAAAGTCATCGACTAGGCATGGGGGCCAAAAGCCACAACTGAAAAAAGACTATGTATTGAAACTTAGCTCCAAGAGAGAGAGAGAGAGAAGCCAACGCCAAAACGAACTCCAAAAGTTCAGAAAGCCAGACTACCAAACACGCCCTACCAGGAATAGATGTTGGATTGAACAATTGAATTGCTGCTAAAAATAGCAGTGCTACAAATGGCACTTACTAAAAATAGCATACTGCTATAAATAGTAAATGTTCCCAAACATCTTTTGAGCACAAATCGGGCAGCCGTCATGACTTACTAAAAATAGTAAGTGCTTGGAAAGGTTGTCAGATGGAGATGTAGGTTACACTGTTCTAAAACTCTTTGAAAACCCAAAAAAACCCAAAAACCTTTCTCACATGCAAAGTATCTGCCAGAAATGCATGTCATTTTTCATAACATGCATGTCACCACATCCTGAAGCTCTCCAAAAATCCAAAAAGCTCCCTAAAGCTCACTTCCAAACTCTTGCATGCAAGCTTTCAAAAGCCCATCAGAAACCTCCTAAAAAAGTGGAAACCCTAAATTGCTCAACTGATTAGCCTACAGGTTTCCGGAAATAGGCTAAATCCCATTGAAGAGTGTAGGGCTAAATTGGGAACATTACACAAATCAAAAGGAGTCCTACACAAGAGGTGACATTTTGCACGCTTTGTCATGCCTTGCCAAAAACAACATGCTGCTGACTTCGTTTGAGTTCAAAGGGTGAGAATAATCGCAGAAGTAAAGCAATTAAAACCACTTCCAAAAAGACTTAATAATAATAGAGGTGGCACCTTTAAAGGAGACACAAGCATAAAATAATTTAACTAAGATTAAATTAGAAGCATATGGCAGCGATTAGATTAGAAGGGGTGTGACCCCTTCCAATGTGAAAGGTTGTGGCTCCCTCATATATGAGATATAAAGGGAGGATCATTTCATTGTGAAGAGATCATCAATCAGCCAACAGGGGATTAATCATCCGAGCATTTACTTGTCAATCCATCAAGAAATATCTATCAGCAAAAGATCAATCAAGCAATCAGTCTTGAATCTGAGGGAGTGTCTTGAAAATAGGGAGGGAGAAAACCCTCCCAAGTTCACGAGAGATTAAGGACAAAAACCCTTATTTCTCTTATCAAGTTTGGACCAAAACCCAAATCTTGATCAAGGAGGACGAAAACCCTCCAAGGTGGACTAAGAGTTTTAAGGTCGAAAACTCTTGAATACTCTTGGCAAGCTAAGGACGAAAACCCTTGATATTGCCACTTCTGAGTTAGGGACGAAAGATTTAGCAGATTTGAAAGCATTTCCAAAGAATTCAAGATATGATTGATTTTCAGATTATGCTGTGACACATTGATCTGAATATTATAATAAATTCATAATTTTTGACAAAGATATTATCATTTTGAGTAAGGATTATTGTTTTAAGGAAAAAATCAGGAATATCCTAATAAGGGACATTACACACTCTCAAAAGACCACATCACTTGTTGCTACAGAGAAGATGAATGGAGAAATTAAAAATAAGTTGAGAAGACAAAAAAATTGCTTTTCATGCAAAGAATCTTGGGAACCAGGCCACAAATGGCAGAGCAAAAGAGGACAAATCAGAAAAAGCTAACAAAGAGTCTGAAAAATCAGATTTGCAAGAGTTAAGAAAGGAAGTGAGCCTTGGAAGAATCCACAATGCAAGTAGAAGCTATGAAATTTGATGAAGAAAGGGATATCTTTTTGACTGCTAATAGTGCAGGCCAGCAAGATGGATGTCTTCATGAAGTCGAGGGAAATTTGCAGGATATTTATAAAAATGAAAATGCAGAAGCTTGTGTACTTGATAAGGAAGAAAGAGAATGAAAGCAGCCATTGCTATGTGAGAATGATCTACCAGGTAGGCAGGTTGATGATGAACATGAATTTGTGAGTGCTTTGGTTGAATCTTATTCTATAAATTATTTTGTTTTGAATACAAAAGTGGTGCTAAAAATCTCACAAAAATTCCCAAAACTTTGAAAGGAAATAAAGTTAAACATGTTAATTACAACTCCAGAAATATGGATGATAGTAGAAGTAGGGATTTATTACATCATTTTCATATTATGTCATTACAATGTTCTTGTCTTAATGAGAAGTATTTTAATGATAAAGAGTAGATGAAGGGTACTAAATGGAAATGAGATTCGCTCTCTCAGTTACAAGACTGCTCATGTAAGATGGTGGGGAACATGACTAGAAGACTCCAAATGGAAGGTATTGTAGGACATACATAGATTGAAGTTTTTGAAGGTGTCTGTAAGGGATCCATGCGAGTAGTTACAAATAAGAGGACTGCTTGTATAAGACAGGTTGTTGGGGTAGAAAATTGCTTGTTGATGGTGGGCATGCCATTGTTTCTATACAGAAGTTTCCAACATACCTTAGAATTACTCGAGATCAAGCTACCAACGAATGTTTATTTGCAAGGAATATGGGCAATTTTCAGATGCCTTGCTAGACACATTGAGTTGTTGGTCATGTTATTTAAATGGATTAATGCACTATCTGTCACTGTTAATTTTGAGTAAGGGAACTCAATTTGGTAGCCATGGTGTGGAGAAAAATCCCTTGCTTGAAGCAGTGTGTAGGTGGTCTTACTTATTGGGATCATCAAGTGTAAACATTCTAGCCTACATTGTTGTTTAGAGAAATATTTTGAGCAATATATGACTATTACAACTATTTCCTAGCCCCCATACAAGCCGATCCATATCATTGATCAAAGGGTACAACTTTATGCACCATGGTAAGAATCTTGGGGACACCAAGAAATTGTCATGACAACAATTTAGGAAATGTAAGCATAATTTTGAGCATGCCATGTTCATAGTCCAAGGAGAGGAAGGTAGTGTTTTCAGCCACCTTTCATATGGAGGAAGTCATTGACACAACATAAAGGTACTTAAAGGAGGACAATGAGTTTGACGAAAGAAACTCAAATTGAGATTTATTTTCATGAGAATACAAACTAGATATAAGAGGAAGAAGCGATGCTCACATTTTGCAACCACGTTGCCTAATAAACATGACAAACTATTGCTCACATCATTTCAACCTTGGGGTTTGCTATCGTCATCATTCCTAGATATTACATTGCGTCATTGGCAGCCACATAGGTGAATTAGAAGAGGATTCAAATTATTTGAGTACATGCTCCCCCGCTTGCACTAAATCTATTGATAAGATTCCTTTGTTTATGCAGCAGTGATAGAAGATTTACTAAGGGATCTTCACATACAACTACTTTAAACTATAGGACAAAGAAAAGAGTTGTTGTAGGGATGAATAAAAAGAGTTGTTGTAGGGATGAATAGAACACAAGAAGCTTTTGATCAGCTTAAGGAGGTAATTAGTTCATGTTTTATATTCTTCAATTCAGATTTCTCACATCATTTGTTGAATGTGATGTTTTCAAAGACGGTATTGGGGCCATTGTAATGCAAAAGTGGGATGACTTGTATATGCTAGCAAATGGTCTCATTATGTATAAGGGTAAAATCTGTTTGGTGTTTGATTCAAAAATGAAGCAAAGGAACTTGAAAGCCTTGCAAGATACACACATGGTGGGATGTTGTAGATCCTACAATATTTGTAGGTATATTAGAGAGAGTGTTACATGGAGGAGTTTCAAGAAAGAGGATCTCAAACACTTGAGGGATTACATCATCTACTAGTAGAATGGAGAAGAGCACTACTTTTTTGTAAATCTGTTGCAATTATTGTTTATACCCCATCAAGATTGGAAAGTTTTGATGGAATCAACAATAGAATTACTCTAGGTACATTATGAAAATTACAATAATGCTGTTGAAGGCAAGATAAATGAGTGTGCATACATCTTTACCATTATGTTAGAGTTCAATGCACATCATGTGACAAAATTAATTTTAGTGAGGTGCTTAGGCTACAAGTGTTGCCTAAAATTATTATCAATGATAAGAGGTAGGAGCCTTGTTAGTTGTTGGTAGGAATTATTTTATTTGACAGATGCAAAACTTACTCCTAGCACAGGTTGTTGACAACAAATAGTTGGACAGACGAAAATTGGAGATTATGCGAATTTAAGGATACCTCTTGAAATATGTTTTAGAACATAAATTGATAGGGATTAAATGGTTGCACTTGGGAGAATGTTCAGCAACACCACCCAACATCTATCTCTTGGGATATTTCCATGCATAGTATAGTGTGTTTTTGATACTCTAACTTGCATTGACTAAGTATGTGTAGATTGTGGAGTGTTGTTTATATGGGCAATAGAGGCCATCATTGTCAAATGGGTAAAAAGAAAAAAAATGGGACATGGAGCCATCATAGATCACTTGGTTCATGGAGGAACCCAACTTTAGAGGATATCGTTTGGAAAGAACTAGGAAACTTGGAGCATTAGAGTTTGCATATCTTGAGGACAAGCAATTTTTGGGAAGCACAGACTTTTGATGTCCCCTTTTCAATTAATTTGTGTTTGTGGATTGAAGGCCTATTTCCTATTCTCGATGTTCCCCTTGGTCCAATTTTTTCTTATTTCTTCTTCCTCTTCTTCCCCCATGTGCCTATTTGGTTTAGAAGTTGCTAAGGTTCTAGAGAGTTTTAAGCTTGCAAGGTGTAGGAGTGTTGGAGTTACCCTTCCTAGCATGCCTCTTCTTCCAACTGTGTCTTTCCTTTATTCTTGTGGGAGTATTGGACTTAGCCTTTCTGTCATCCCTTCCCATTGAAACTTGCTCTTTCCTTTTACCTTATTGGGGTTTTGCACTTCTCCCTATTGGAATGCCATTAATGACCAATTTGATGTCGCAACTACCTTAGAAGTAGATTTTCTTGCCCATAAACCATAGTCAAATCTCAATGGTGCAGATTTACATGTTGCTACAAGCAAGGGATGAAGAAGTCCAATTTAACTCCATTGTTCAAATGGATGTGGGAAAAGAGAACCATTTTGATTACGCGCCATAGCTTGTCACTTGCTCCTAGAGCGCCATTAATGCGGTGGTTGTATCCTCAACTACTCTTGATCCATGTAAGCTCCAGGCTGTCCATCTGAGGTGAGATCCATCTCCAGTTGTAGATTTGAGAGGGTTTCAAGTATATCAAAAGGTGGATGCATCCTAGGAGGATTCATTCAACATTCTACACACAAAAAGCCTAATTGGAAACCTTGTTTTGAGCTCTTGTGTTTGAATGCTCAGATTCAAGGATGATATCCCTTGGGTTTGATTGATATCAAAGGTTGAAAACCCTTTGATCCTACGAGTTGGAGGATGAAACCCCTTTGACCCGAAACGATGAATCTCATCCATAGTTCTTGTAGAGTGTTGATGGCGACAAATTTTCAGTTGTATCAAGCTTGTTTGATTTATAGAGAGTCATGGGAGAAAGACTTTGCATTTTCAGCTTGTTATTACTGCTGTAGCAACATAGAGTATGAAATCTTAGACTCGTTTATTACAAGAACTCCAATTGTGCAAAATTTATATTGTTGTTGTTATGGGTTCGAGTACAATCATTTATAATAGTTTTATCTATTGATGCACAACATTTTGTAATACACCCTTGAAATGAAGAAACACTTGCAATTTAATTTTCATCCTTATGGTCCTTATGGCTTGATTATGATTTGGGTAATTTATGTGAAAGCATGAATTGTACTTGTAATTCGTATTTAGTAGATTAGAACAAAATATTTAAGTTGTCTTTATTATGCTTGTGAACCCAACCCACAATGCTAGGGTTTGCTCTTATTTTTGCAAATGTAATGGGAAACTTTTGGTTTTGTTGGATCTGGGCATAATAGATTAGGTTTATTATTTAAGGGCGAAATAATGAAGTTTGAAGTCTAATACTGAGTCATTACAATTATTGTGTAAACATTAATGTAATCTAGGGTGTTTGGAGGTTAGGTTTAAATTTTTAAGCTTGAATTTAAACAAGCAAAAATAGTTCCATAAATCATAGATGGCATACTTGCCAACTACTCATCGAGCCAAAATGGTGTGCTTGCATAAATCATAGATGGCATACTTGCCAACTACTCACTGAGCCAAAATGGCATACTTGCCAACTACTCATTGAGCCAAACGGAGGGTGAGTTATAGCACCATTTACTCACTAGAAAGACTCATTGATTTTTTGGTGAGTTTGACAAAAAAACTTGCTGAACTCATAAAAAATGTAAAACATGAAAATAACGAAGAAAAAAGTGGAAAAAGTAGTAAAAAAGGTCATGATTTTGCCTTGTAAATGCATGAACACCCCTCACACTTTCTCACACAACACTTGGAGAGCAAATATTTTTCATAAAAAAATGCCAAATACCTAATTTCTCCCTTAAGTGATAAAATTGTGAAAATGGTGTGCAACATGAAGTTTTGTGTGGTTTCAAAGGCCTTAATTTGAGCTTAGCGACGGGGGTGTTGCTCCTTGACCTCGCCTTGTATCGTAATAGGGAATGTGCCAGGGGCGTTGTCCCCAGACCATGCGAGGGGCACTACCCCTTGACCCCGTCGTTGGGGGCGTTGCCCCCAGACCCCCACAATACCCCTCGACCTTGTTGGGGGTGTTGCTGGGTGCTATGCCTCGACCTCACTAGGTGTGCTGCCCCTAGACCCCCATGAGGGACGTTGCCCTTCAACCCCATTGGGGTCTCCACTCCTAGACCCCCACTAGTTATTATGATCTCTTTTCATATAAGAAATTTGATTACAATGATGGGATTTGGGAGTGGAGACCAAAATCAATAACTTAGACAATTATTTTTATCACTATCATAATATCATTGATCAATGATGAAGTATCATACTATCAATATCAAAGATTCAAATGCCATTATTATTATAAAATACAACACAACCTTCAGCTTTGTACAAGAAAGGTAGAAAACAAATCAGAGGAAGTAACTGATTTGGTTGAGTCAGAGCCACAACCACAGCCTTCAATGTCGAGCGAGGAGCTGCAACAGAGTGCAAGGATAAGAACCTCCCCCAAGTTTTCACTAGACTAGGGAAGAGGAAGATGTAAACTTTGTAGTATGCAATTTATGAATTTGATTTTCAAAGGCAATCATCATAAATTCATAATAGTTGTCAGCTAACTATTGTATCAGGATTCCGCATGATGATGCAATTTTATACTCAATTTGTATTCAAATGAATCAAATTTAATAGAGAACACTTTTGTACTCATTGGATTTATTTTCTCATTAAATTTTGCAAAAAGATGCATTTTCAAAGAAATTCAAACAATTTTTTAAGTTGTCGAGTTTTTGCCAAGTCGCAAATTTTGGGTCTGCTGTGTTTTTGACAAGTCCGAATCTGCCAACTATGGCATAAATAACTGGCTGGGCCATTACATCTTCACTAGCATTACTGGTGGTTACAGAATAGACATAACATCTTGTAATTGGATTTTTTGGCCATAATATTCATTAATCCTACAAGTATTAGGCTGGGTCATAGTAATTGATAATGTGAACTTGTTACACCAGGGCCTTAGTTCTGTCATGCCATTGAAATTTCTGCCTTTAGGTAACAGTTTAGAAAAAGTACCCAGTGATTGAATTAGTTGCATAATTTGTACATAATATAAATATGGCAATATACAAGCCAGATGACTATATATGCACTCATATATAGCTGTGTACTTGTGTACACACTATATAATCTGAAGGTATGCTAAGGAATTCAACAAATGTTATGGATTTCTATCTAATTCTAAGTGAGCAAATTCCTAGATTAATGCACACATATAAGCTATGAGAGGTTAATGGAACTGTAATTCTGTAAACAATAATAGCAATTAGAGTGTCTTATGCAAGGTAAAAAGCAAAACTTTATGTTTATTTGTGCTAGAAAAATATATTGAAATATGAGTTGTAGGGCAAAGTGGTTATGAGAATATCAGACTTACATAAAATTCATTAAAAAGAAAAAATTCATGAAGTCTTAAACCTTTCATAGTTACAGCAGATGGGACGGTCAGCATGAAATGGATTCTAAGATAATAGGATGGTTATTACATATTTATCTATCAATGACACATGCGGAAGAATTCCTGGGGGTTTTCTGGCGATCCGTGTACCTGTAAAATTTTGGGGATGCATCAGACACCTCCTTGAAATGTCTGTCTGCTGTCTGGAGATGGCCAACTGTTCCCGGATGGAAAATGCACTTAAAAGCTTGTGGTTTAGAAAAAAAGAAAAAATGTGGCCCAACCAAGTGCTTTCCAGACACTAAACCTAAACTTGTAGCCCTGTCTTTGGAAACAAGAAAAATACAGCCATAACACATTTGTACTTTTTTGTGACTGATTTGACAATTGTGAGCAGTGAGCATTGAGCAGTGATGAAGAACAGAAAGGAGAGAAGGAGACCAACATTCCAGCAGTGAAAAGAAGAGCAGCAGCAGTGAGGAAAGTTTCTTTCCCATCTTTCACAGTTTTAAAAATTTAAAGGAAAATAATTAAAGTAGTATTTTTCAAATTTTCTTTTTTTCAGTTTGCACTTAGTTTTTTGCTTAAACAATAACATAAGCAGCAGTGATGATAGTGAAAATGTTGGAATGGAACAAAGAGGAGTTGGGGAATCATTAGGGTGTGGGAGTGGTGTAGGTGAAGTGGGATATCCACATAAGTAGTTTGAATGCCTTTCCATCCTCTTAAGACCTTATGCAAAGAGCCCATTCAAAGCCTTGAAACATCTTGTGCCTTATAAGTCATAGGGTTAAGATTTGTCCAAAGATAATTATAGCTGTGAAGCTGAGTTGTATAGATTGTTTATGGAAGGCAAATTGAAGGGTATGCCAATAGAGCCTATATGATATGCCATGCCATCCATGGTTGCCAGTGTTGAGGTTTCTACAAAAGGAAAGAGGAATACTAGTGAGAGGCTAAGGATAGATGCAGGGATGTTAAATGTTCAATCATAGGGAGGGGTAGATGATTTAGTTGCCCAATTTTTTTGATGTCCATGCCAATCCCATTTCATGTAACACATTTTCTTTATTTCAAGAACATGTTGAAAAAAACAAGGATCATCGGTTCCTATATGTCTTTATGGAACCCTCCTTGGGAGACAATATTCAAAAGTGACTTTGTTGATGGAGGATATGAGGTAAAATTGGCTAAGGATGGGTTGCTTGATATTCATGGATGGGTGGATAGATGTTTGACATTAGCCACTCATAAATATCATAGTTGCATGTGTAATTGACTCTAATTTTCTTAGATCTATTGATTATTCAAGGAAGTGCGATGATGTATACTTCCAATTTCTTATTTTCAGGGAGGCCATAGAGGAGGTTGGGGCCTCAAATGTTGTATAGCTGGTCACCAATTCAGTATGTATTTGTAAGTTAGTTGGCATGATGGTGAAGGTTGATTATAACTTTATAAACACATTTTTGGAACCCCATCCTATGTTTATGTGTTGAACAATGCATTGAAAGACATAGGGAAGATAAGTTGAGTGAAGAGAATAGTGGCACAAATGAGGGATATATAGATGCTCATTTGCAACCACCACAACTCACTTTCCTTGTCATGCCCCCACAAAATTGAACCCAAGATACAGGTTGACACGCAAGACCAAATCACTAATGCAATCATGGCAGGCAATTAAAATGCAACTCGAAAGGCATAAGGTGTCAATGAAGTTATGAAAGGATATGTTGATGAAAGGATGAAACTATGAAAGAAGGCGATTACTTAATTAAATAATGCTGACTGTCCAAACCAGAAGACACGTACCTTCAAATAACAATCAAGGAAATAACTAAGGGAGGGCGGACTGTCCAAAGAGGAGCTGTGATTTTACAAGGAATAATATTAATAAAACTAATTATTCCTATCTGCAAATAAGAAGGCATTAACAGGTAGTCATGCCCCCTTGGCAAATTGATATTCTGAAAGGTTATGACCCTCAGCCCCATCATGGTATAAAGGATGAACAATTCAAGGCAGAGAAGGGCATCAAACAATGGAAACAAAAGATACAGATTAGCAATTGGAAAAGGGGAACCAATCCTTTCCAGCGCAGCAGATCATTACAGGGGTGTATTGGATATTTTCTGCTACTCATTGTTTTATATATGTACATATATTGCTTATGATAATAAAGAATATTTTAGTATATGTTCTTGTGATAGAATATATGATGTGCTTGATTGTTTGAAACCCACCTTGTAGGAAGGGCTTGAGGTGGAGTGGTAGATAAGGCTAAGTAAGGGCTGTTCTAGAGTTGACCGTAATGGCTCCTAGGACTAGAGGGCACTTACGCAGAGGGCCAACAGAGCCCACTTACGACCCCCGCCCAATTCCACAAGATGGCAAGTGTCTTCAGGGAGTTGAGACATTGATGGGGAAAGTAGGTACAAGCCGCCAAGGGAGAGGGCTGTGGTATACACCCTCTTAGGCTTGGTTTAGAAATAGCTTTGGGCGGACCCATCATGTCTCTTCTCCCAGAATCCTAATATGCTTGCATTATTGATAATCTATGAATGTGATGTGATTGCCTAACTCTAATAAGTAAAAACATAAATATATATATGTATCTTGCATGTATTGTTCATGTGGTGGTTGCAGGATTCAAACCTAGGATTGCTTTATTAAAGAGATATTTCAATTGGTAAGACGAATTCTAACCCTAGTTGCTGCAATTTGTGTTCAGTAGGAAAATTCTAGGGAAAATCAAGAGAGGGACATTACATTCCTCAAGGATTTTTTGAGGAAGGAGTTCCACAAACATTTGGATATTAAACATGCTAGTTACTTAATCTTATTAGAGAGGATGCTTGAGGTGCATGAGCCACTACAATTAATGATGTTTAATCTAGAGTAGGGTTAGATGGGAAAACATGACCATAGTTGAAGGAAAAAGTGTGAAGAAGATCCTTGATGATGATTGGTGGTCCATAGTGAGGTAGTAGATTTTATTATTAATGTTAGCAACTTGTAAATTGTTTTTATTTTTGTATCAGCTTTCACTTTGTCATTTGAGTGTTATTCTTTTTTTGAAAATTTGGTTTCTAGATACATTTGCACCTTCATCTCACTTGTTGTGTGAGTCGTTAGATATGTTGATTCAAACTCTCATAGTTTTGGAGAGATATACCAAGACATCTGATAACATTCTTGACTAGATGAAATAAACAATTCATAACAAAGATCCTAATTTGGGATTGTATGTGAACCATATTAGACCCATTGTGACGTAGTGGTGGAACGCTATGAACACTCCATTTCATATCACAGCCCATGCTCTAAATCCCAAATGGTATGCACCAAGGGTTGGAAGAATGCCTCTCGAAAATGAAGAGATGAAAAAAGGGTTCATGAAGGCCTATCAAAAGATGTATAGTTTAAAGAGGTGGCTTTACTTGAATAGCAGTAGGTTGCCTTTGTCTATCTTAAGGTCCAACATTTAGCAAACCAGAGGTTAGGATGGATAGGGCTACTTTAGCTCAAACTGATATGATTGGATGGTGCATATGGCATGGCGAGCATGCAATAGAGTTGAGGATGCTTGCCACTCATCTCCTTTTATAGGTTGCCAATTCCTTAGCTACAAAGAGGAATTGGTTCACATACAATTTCATTTATTTTGTCAAGAGGAAAAGCCTTATCTCTTGATGAGAGATGAAGTTGGTGGCAATGCGTAGTGCCTTTTGACCTCATAATTGATAGTCCCTTGAGTATCAATAGACTCTAGTTGCATGGTGGGTGTTGATCCCAAAGATGTCACACAAATTGATGAAGAAGAGGCAAATGAGGGATTGGTCGGGTTTCCATTGGATGAGATAGTCCCTCATATTGGTAGTGACTCAGATTTGACTCTACTTTTTGTTTGGGTCAAGATGAGGCAAAAGCTTAGAAGCAGTAGATGTAGTTGTCTACATTTTGTCATTTTGTAGCTGTAACATTTTGGCCTTCTCTTTTTGTTGTATATACGCATTGGCAAAAAAATTATTGATTTAGACATGAGATTTTGTTAAATTTTATGTCAAATTTTGAATTTTCAATTCAGCCCTAATGTTTCATGATATGGTTATATAATGAATATGGTAAAGGCCTTAGCATAGGAATATTTGAAATTTCATATATTTTAAAAATTTCCCTATTTTTTCAATGCTATTGCTTACCATCCTTGAAAATGGCTTCTTGTCCATTGTTGCCCCTAAAATTCATCCCTCTCTTGGAAATACTGTGGAACATAGGTAATCATATATAATATACTTTGGATCTCAATGACTCAAATAAGTATAATGTGCTGTAGTTGGTTGGTATATATCCCAATGCAATCAATGGGTTAAGGCCTAAGGGCATAGCACAATAAAGTCAAGGAGTAAAGCTTAGGCAAATTATGTGCTAAATAAGCAAAGAAAATAGATCCAGTGATCTTTATGTTCTTGTTTTATGTTATCATCTTTCACATTTTTATGTTTTTGAATTTGTTTCAATTGGTGTAACATTTTATTTTATTTTTGTTTCTGGCCAGGTATTGAAATCCCCAAATATGTGGATAAAGTCACTCCACAGTACAAGCCAAAATTCGATGCCTTGGTGAGAACAAACATGGAACTAATACATTTTACATTCTTCTTACAAATAGCTTCAAAGAAAAACATTTTAGGTGGTTATTGGATTTTGTTTATGCATAGTTTTTGATAGTGAAGGACTACAGTAAATGCACGGTCCAGGAGAGCAAAATTTTGAATTTCAGGGTTTTCTCTCTAATTTAAGACAGAGAGGATTAGTTAGTTGACCCTTATTTGTCTTTTGAAATGCATGTTTTTGAGTTTCTTTTTTAACTTGCTTTATATTATGATTTCTGCTGTTCTAGGATGTGGGACTATTTGTGTGACTCTAATTAACATAATTTTTGTTTGATTTTATGTGGGGTGTTCTTTTGTGTTTGTAAAACATCCGAATATAAGTTTTCCTTAATTCACCCAGACACATCAGACTGATTATCTTAAACATATTGTTAGTTTTCTTTTGCGCAATAATATTTAGGTATGTTTAGGAATCTTTATTACCAATGGAACTGGTCCAGGAGAGCATATTTTTAAATTTCAGGATATTCTCTCTAGTTGACCACTTGTCTCTTAAAGCACATGTTATTTAATTTCTGCTTGAACTTGCTTTATATTATTATTTCAGCTGTTTTAGAAGGTCGGGCTATTTGTCTAGACTCTTAATCACCTAATATTTGTTTGATGTAATTGTGGGTGTTCCTTTATGTTTGTATCACAGCTGAACAAGTTCTTCCTGGCTCACCCAGACATATCAGACTGATTATCTTAACCATATTTTTAGTTTTCTTTTGGGTAATAATTCTCAGATATTGAAGGACTGAAACAATTGGACAGTTTCTTTATTACGAATGGACTTGTCTAGGAGAGCAAATTTTTTAATGTCAGTGTTTTCTCTATAATTTGAGAGAAAATGGATTAGTTAGTAGATCCCTGATTTGTCTCTTAAAACATATGTTTTATAATTTCTGTTTAAACTTGCTTTATAATATTATTTCAGCTGTTTTAGGTGGTGGGGCTATTTGCCTAGACTCTAAATCATATAACCTTTGTTTGATGTATTTGTGGTGTGTGTTCTTTTGTGCTTGTATCACATCTGAATATAATTTCTCCCTGGTTCACCCAGACATATCAGACCGATTATCTTAACCATATTTTTAATTTTCTTTCGGGCAATAATGTTCAGATATAAAAAGGACTGAAACAATTGGACGGTTATCTTTCTTTAATACCAATGGACTGGTCCACGAGAGCAAATTTTTGAATCTCAGTGTTTTCTCTCTAACTTAAGACAAAGTGGATCGGTTAGTTGAACACTTATTTTATTGATATAAACATTAATATGAAAATAAAGATTCTCTCCTGCTTGATATTTAATTTCAAATTTGTTAGAGGTCACTGATTAACTTCCATTGTTAATGCTAATTGTGAACTGGTATGTTCTTTGCAATTTTATCTCTGACATTGTAAATGCTTTTTGCAATTGTGGCACTCTCTTTAGTGCTGCAATATAGTATTTAGTGTTGCACCCTTTTCATGCCATTGGAAAAGCATCCATATCTAAGCAAATGTAAGGAAATTGTCAACTATTTTCCTCTCTTAAAATGTGACCTAAAAGATTGTTCTTGCCTTCCTACAGGAAATCACCTTTAGCATCATTGATTTACAACATCAAGAATTCCAATATTGTTATTTCCGTTGGGTTTAAATAATCAACCTCAGAGTTTAAGAGCAATTATTTGTTCTGGGCATATTTAATCTTGCACTTGGGTATTACTAGTTTTTATTTGGCTCAATTGTGGGAATTAACAAGATTATTGTGTAGGGGACAAATGCAACATAAGCTGAGAGCCAAAAGAAGCAACTACAAGCAAGTAGGGTATACAAGAATGAGAGACACAAGTTGTGATGCCCATAGTCTAAAAGAATCATTTTGAATAGAATGGAATGGAGTGAGATAAAAAACAATGAACTTAGCATTGTATATCTACACATCTAAGTCATTAAAATATGAAAGTGGCTGACAAGACTAATATATCTTAGACAACATATGACATGCATGCGGTTACTTGGACCCAAATAAGAACAAAGAGATAGGTATCCCTTAGGAGAGACCGAAGTCAATGTTACAAATGCCAACAGCCCCCTCGATATTGATTGTTGTTCTGCTGCTATTACTACTTGACAGATGTTTGCGAACTCTAATGTGAGCACGAAGCTTAAGGAATGTATCCTTGAGAGGAGCCTTAATGAAGATATCTGTCTGCTGCATGGCTGAGAAAATCATGCTGAAATCCACCTGACCATTCAGAAACAATTTCTTGACAAGTTGTATATGGATCTTAATGTGTTTAGTTCAATGACAAATCCACCCACCATCCCCCGGGAAAAAATTTGCTGTCCCCGAAGAGGCTATGGAACAATGGTATACTTGTTTCTCTGCCATATGTTTTAAGATTTGAGTTACCCATTCTTGCTGGAATGAGAACACTGCAGCTAGTGTGATTTTGTTGAAAGGGATTTTAAGGATTTTATTCACACTTCTTATCTAGATAGCTTCACAAGGAACTTACATAATCTGAATATAGGAAGCATGATGTCTTCAATGTTTCTTTTGGTTGCTAAGAGATTTTGTTTTCGTTGGGAAATGCCAATAACTTTTTCTTGGTTCTTAAGCTTGGAAATTCTGGGAGTTGAGTGCAGAGTCAACATTCAGAGACACTGGAGACCTGATTCTATGTCAATGGTTGTAAAGTTCTGTTGCTTTATTGGTGGGCAGCAGCTCATGGGCCATGATGTCTCTAAAGTCTAATGTTATTTTTTGGGTTCTATTATCAGGGTTCTATTAAGGGGTTCCAGCCCTGGTAAACAACAGAATATACTAACAAAAACAACTATTTCATAGCAGCTAAACTAGCCTGTGAACAGGCATATTAGACAGGAAATCCTACCCATAACAAACTATCACATTCCCAAAATACAACAAAAAGGAGCTTATAACAGAAACAAAAACCAGACCGCCATCCACATGCTGCACCTTATGGGAGTTCCTGCTCACCTCAAACCCAGACGACATGGAGGGGAAACGAGTGTTCACCAGCTTTATTATGAACATCCATGCTATAAAAGTTAACCAATTCTATTGGGAAAAAACGTGGCCCTTCTGCCTGCTCCAAACCATGAAACCTAATACCCTTTATTTCCTCAGCACTATGCAGAGCACAAACTACATTACCATCTTCTAATACCGGTAGCCTCTACCCACTGATTACCTCAAGCACACTGTACACTGGGAGATCACCATATTTTTCATTAATAGTTGGATAACTTGGTAGAATGCATCAAAAGCTCTCACATGCTCCAACAGGGCTAAAATGCTCAAATTCATGAACTTTACATCCACTCCCTCTGCACCTGTAATGCACCTCAGAGGAGGCTTGTTTTTCCTCCTCTTTTAAGTAGAGGTTAGATACTGCAGGAGAGCTTCAAGACTATCACAAACCTCCACATCTACCATCACTCCAATTTCTTTATAAAATCTCCCATTAATCACAAGACTTGTACTTACCATTGTCACACAAACCATTGGCCTCAGGGACAGCTTTTATGGCTGTTAGCATGCTCATGGATGAACAACCGAAAATCTTCTTGAGACTATAAACTGAAACACTACGACAACAAAACTGATCTCTCCTTGCTCCCATATGAGCAATTACCCTAACCAACACACCCTACAAGCAAAAACAATACACCGGAGAGGAGCTATGCCAAGCCACCATATGGCATTCACACCAAAAGTCACTGCCATATAAGAGCTTGCAAAACCTGACATAATTGCATCACCTTTGTTAATAATTATTATAGAAGTGTACGGAAGCATGCAAAGCCGCAATACACTAGCCTATCCTTATAATAATGCCTCCTCATAAGGCAATGGCCAGAATAACCATTTCATCTGTTCTGCTACCTCATTTTTCTCTATATAACAATGAGCTTATGTAATGTGATCAATTTTTTTATTCTGAATTGCAATTTCTTCTGGAAGAGAACACATATGCCATTCAGGGCATTTTTTTTCCGTTTAGTAATTCCACAATTTGGAGTCCCCTTCAACTTCTAACATGTGGTATCCTTCCACATACACTGCTTTTAAACCAGCTAGCAAAACCTCTCAGCCAGTCTCATTATTTGTTTCCAAATCAAGATGTGTAAGGCCAACAAATAGAAAAAGTATTTCTTATGACAAAACCAGCCCCAATCCCGAATTGCCTTCTGCTGCACCATCAAAGTTCAATTTCATCCCTTCCCTAGGAGACTGCCATTTCCCTTTACTATAATTTGTTACCTTGTTTATTAACTCATGAACAGGAGTATGTCTTTAATGTTGTCCACATGTCTAAAGATGTGTTATTTCAGAATATTTTGGGTTGATGCTAATTCTTGTAGATATAGTGAGAAGACTGTTCTCTGTAGTCATCTGGAGGAAGAAGTTGTCTAGGGTATAGGAAACTTTAAAAAAATATGGTGCAGGTATATTAGGAGAATGCCAAAATATAACAAACTAAATCTGTATACTTGCAAAATTATTTTATCAAATTAAATTTTAATTGAATAAGTTCAATGTCATGGTTAAATGTATGGCCTCTAGCACACGATACTACCATTGGGCACACCTCTTTGGCATTTCAATCCATTCAGAGAGCTTCTGTCCGCATAGATATCTTAAACCTTCTTATTTTGTTTTTGTCCTTACTATTAATCCTTTCAACTAGGATAAGAAACTTGTCTGCTATGGAGGAAATCTACATTTTAATGCAAAATTTTAAAAGAACACACTGATTGGTATTTTCTCTAGTTCTTTGAATTCCGTTCAACCAATTATTAGCATCTGAGGAAAAAAATAATGTAATTTGTAGGAAATTTAGCAAAATTATATAGGAATTTCCAAGGGATGGTCCATGGAGTCTACAGAAACATTTTATGAAGTTTCTTGGTTTGTAAAGATGTCAATTGTGTCTCTGAGATGGGGAAAC
The DNA here is from genome assembly GCA_007258455.2 of Sequoia sempervirens. Lineage (NCBI taxonomy): Eukaryota > Viridiplantae > Streptophyta > Pinopsida > Cupressales > Cupressaceae > Sequoia > Sequoia sempervirens. Next base: position 66,059,205 of record VDFB02000015.1, read on the forward strand.
GTCTTAGATGCAAGAATAAGTACCAAGGGGTTGGTGTATGAGGTAATGATTTTTCATTAATGGTTCTCTGATGATTTTTGGAACTTGCAAATTTTCTGCCATTTTGTTAAGGCTAAACATTGCATCATTTGGATAGAGTCATATTTAACAGAGTCTGTTGTTCAAATCAAATGTTTCATTTATTAAAACGGTTGATTGCATGGGCATTCTTCCTTCAATCTATGTCACTGACAGATGTTTCTGATCACGATTGCTTGATTATCATTTTTGGCATGTTTCTTCTTGGGATTGCTGTGTTATTCTTTTGAATTATACTGCGCTTATATGAATAGACTCTATCTGCATATTGTGAGATTTTCTGTAATCCTTGATCAAGTGCTTGGCATCCGTGCCTATTTAACAGGTGCCATGCCCACCTGCCGTAATTCATTATGTGATAAAACATTAATGACTAATTCTGTTTGTACTTGTTTATATCGCAACTTAGCACATGAAATTTTAAGTCGATAACAAAACAAATCTTACAGAATCTATTTTAGAAGTGGACAGTCATGCCAATAATCTTTGGAACTCTTAAACAATGAATTTTAAGTCAAGATAACAAAAGAAAGCTTACAGAATTTATTTTAGAAGTGGACAGTCATGCCAATAATCTTTGGAACTCGTAAAAACACTTTGATAGGTCATAAAAAAAGTTTGGTCCAAAGGATGTGAATTAAAAGTTTTCTCATGTAAATTTTTCTCTTTTTTGTAGCTCAAGGAGGCTAAAGAAGCAGAACAAAAATCATTACAAGAGTCAGAAAGGCTGGACAAAGAAATTGTGAAGATTCAGGAACTGAAGGTCCGCTTGTTCTCAGCTTTGAATATCATGTTTCTCTTGGTTTAGATTTTTTCTCTTCTATGTGAATTTTATTGTAATTTTGCCGACTCAATCTGTGTCTACAGAAGAAAATTACGACCATGACTGCCGATGAGTACTTCGCAGAGTACCCAGAGCTCAAGGCACAGTTTGACGAAGAAATTAGAAATGACAACTGGGGATATTGAGCAGAGGCAAAATTCTGGTCACTGCATTTGCAATAAATGATGTGCTGGTAACATTGTGACTCATGAAACAATTGCCAGAGTTTGGAGAAAACATTTTTCCTTTAAATTTGTTTAATCGTGAAATGTGTTTCCTCAAGAGCTTGTTGCTCTAGCATATTTTCTAATGCGAACATTTATTCATTTAAAACGCTTCTATTCCATGACTTCGTAATGTTTTTGCAAATTTGCAAGTGATAAAAAGCCTTAACAATTTGACCTCTCGTTTGAAATTTTTTGGCCTTGATTTTTGCTCTCAGAGTGCCAAGATCATGCTCTCATACCACTTGTAGTTGTTTAACTTGCATAAGAAAAGAATATAATATATGAAATATTTTGCAAATGTTCAATAATAAGCCACTTGAGGGGGCAACCTCTTAAATCACTTTGAAGGGTTACCTCCAATACTTTTCATAAAGAATTCAATGCACATATGAGATCATAAATTAGCTTTTATATATACCATATTATGTTTTGGATACCACCATGCCCAACTTTTAGCTTTTATATATACCATATTATGTTTTGGATACCACCATGCCCAACTTAATTATCTATACTAGCCGTTGCACAATATTTATGTGCAACGTAATAGCCGATAGACAATGATCCCGCTGACTACAAACTGATTTTGTTTTGCCGTAAAGTTCTCCCCGATGGCGTCAGGATTTCCTCAAACCTGTGGGTTTCCATTCCGATCATCCCAATCCCTATGTCAAAGTGGAGTCGGGGTTTCTCAATCTCTACACCGCCAGCGAGAAAAACTATTGCTTCGCCAAATCCAGCGCACAGGAGCAAATACAGGCAGAGGTTAAAAGACTGGTCAAAATGTACAAGGGGGAAAAGCTGAGCATAAAAATCACGGGCCACAGCCTTGGGATTCAGGTAAATAGCTTCAATTTTAGTTGAAATGTGAGTCATGATATAAATGTTTCATACCCCTTTTTGGGGGTTTTCAGATCAAATAATCACTAGTTATTGCAGGTCACAAGATTTGAGGGAGGGGGAATTTGTATAGGAAGTGCATTTCATCGTACTATAGCAGACGGAAATTCGTTTTGGCATTTTATGAAATTGTGGGTAGTGTAGCGGAAGCCTTCCTATTTCAAAACCCCCTCTCCACATTAGAACAATGTTCAAAGCAGAACACGAGACGGTAGTGGGGATATCTTACGAGGCCCATCAAGGGATTAACGGGGCTGTTTTGCCCCTTTCCTACTATAAAGGCAACCGATTGGCGTGATTATATTACTATGTGCTATCTTTGAATATACCCAAAGACTGCAGCAATGATTATATTACTATGTGCTAGGGAGGTTATCTACATCAAATTCCTCCATGTTGCTTGGGTTTGTTGTCCTTGCAAACTACCTTGGATGAATGATGTTATTAGGAGTTTGAAAAACAGAGCATATGGTGCAATATTTTTTTCTTCCTAAGACCCTCTCTTTATCGTTTCAAATAAAACTTAATGTGTAAAAATCAACACACTTTTTGTTGGCTTGAGTTGCTTGTCTTGCCATGTTTCTCTATATTTTCTTTTTATTGTCTTCAACTAATTTCATTGTTTTTCTATATAATATATAGATATGATTTCCACACTTTAAAACATATATACATACGATTTCCACACTCCATACTATTAATTTCTGGAAAAACTTACACAATCCAGAAGATTCTTACACTAGCATATGTATGGTTTGGTAAAATAAAACCCTTCAACGTGTAGGCCAAACACAAAATAATTAAAAGAACATAGTAATGAGGAGCCTTTGCTTGTGAGGTGCAACAATGGCGGTAGTTGCTTAGACCATTTGCATACATGTCAAAAGCCCATTTTGTTCTCTTCTGCGCGTCCACCACATCGACACCTTGGCCTGAACTTCTTAGACGTGTCCAACATTAACATCGTCTTCCTACACTCTTCCCTCGCCCAAACAATATATCCCCTTTGCCAATTATACAAAAATCAATTTCATTCTACGCAGCAAATGGCGTGCAGGCTAACAAAGCTTCATTCCACGTTGAAAATGGCGTCTCTGCCCTCCACAACACTCAAGCAATCGTCGTCATAGACAAATCTTTTCAACTGCCATAGACAAAGCATCGGCCGTCAACATGACTTCTTTGCGGTGGCATCAAAACCTAGAATTTTCTTCCCCTGCCTCAAATCTTCATATCTTCCCTTGTCTGTAAGTCGTTTACCAATTAGCTAGAACTGCCTTGTCTTCTTGGCCTCTTTGCTTGATACCCCGAAACGAGAAATTAACCCCAATCCCTCCTATCCAGTCCCCGATGAGCCTCCAACCACCCCTGAGGAACCACCCTTGCCATCAGAATCCCCTATGCCTTTACAGCCGGAAGTACCTGCCAAACCAGAGGTTCCCCTGTCACCTGACCCTTCCTGGCCTTCCAAGGTCCCCTATGTCGATCCCTCTCCGCGGCCAAAAATTTCACCACCCGGTAAGAGAAAAACCTATCTCGTAAAGCCGCCCATAGAAGTGTTGCTGAGAACCATTGGCATTCGAGACCCACCACTATATCCTCCTGGTTCTCCGCTGCCTGATATCGTTCCGCCAGTTACCCCCCCAGGTATGCCTCTAGATGTTCTACCAAATGTTCCGCCATTTCCACCTCCAGATGTTTCCCCAATTCACTCGCCAGATTTCCCTCTGTTTCCATGCCCTCCACCTCTCGACCTGTTTCCACCTATTCCTACACCGCCTATTATGCGAGACTAGCCTTTGCAGGTTCCATGGATACCGATTTTAAATATTATCGGCTTCCAGTAATGTATTGTTCTCCAGCTCAGGGGCATTGCTAAATATCTAGAGGTGTTTATTTTCACTCGTTTCTTATTTTCATGTATATTCATTTCCTCAATCTCACAACATAATATTTTGGCAGTCGGCTGTATAGAGCTTAACAAACAAGTCTATTACTGTAATTTGTTGTTCAAATCCTTTTTATATGCTCATTCTTATAAATGCTATGAAAATTCGTTGGCCGATTCGTTCCAGAGTTTCATTGTTGTTCCTTGTGCGCTATTTTACCATTCTATAGCTGTAATTTGCTGGTTGTAATTCCTTATTAGCTTTAATCCATTTTTTCTTTATCTATGATTATGTCAATATGCTTTACCATTAGTGGAAATCATTTGTGTAAGTACATCTACAGTTTCAAATCAATGTTTAAAATCGGACATTGTAATTTTTGAAATAATCATGAATTTTGTGGAGAAAAAGTGATTCGTAAAAATTCAAGAAGCCTATTCCCCAATCAGGGGCAATGCATACGCCAATAGTACAAGAGACTCCTGAGGAAAGCCTGAAACTTTCACCGTGCATAGTACTCTTCGTCAATCCGGCAGCAGGAAGCCTAAAACTTTTTTGCGGTGTCAGACTGAAGGAGATCCTGGTGGGGTCTCCCTACGTAAATAGCCTATCGGCTAATAAGATTATATTAATGATCATATAATTTAATTAAGAGTTAAAAGGTAGTCACAAACCGACTACTCATAACACAATGCACACTATAAGATTAATGGTGTAACATTGGTAGAATTAAAAGACTACTATGATCAATGGTTTTAATAGTGTGACAAATGAAGATGCCTTGTGAAAAATTAAATTACAAGAATAAAAGTATTACGTTGTGAGAACAAATTTAACATAATTTCACTCTAAACCAAATTTATTTGAATAGGCCTAGGATGGAACCCTTGACAACCAAATCATCATAAAAATGAAGCACGAGAAAATAAACATAATGAAAAGCTAGATAGAATACACATTGACATGTGAGGATGCTAATGCTTAAAGGTTGAGTAATTTTTTTTTTTTAACAATGAAGATGCAATGACTTGTAAAAATATTTGACGTATTTATGATTTAGATTCATCAATTAGTGATATTAGCTTCATGTAAAAATTTTACTCCCTGTTGAATTTCTATATCAACCTAATTAAGATCCACAGGCTGCCATGTTGGCTAAAAGTGTTAGTGTGAACATGTGAATGGAATCCATTATCTAATTAGTCATTAGTTAAGTCATATTCACACATGTTCACATGTAAAATTTATTTAGGGTTTTAAGTTTTTTTATAAGTATTTAGTACATGTGATCTTATATTTTAGTTGTCACATGTTGCAGAATTAAGACATTTATCATCCTAGTTCGTCTTATTTCGTCATTTTATCCATATATGCAAGGTCTTTTATATATTTTGGGGAAATATATTTTAATTCTTTTTTCACCATAATCAAATAATTTTCTTTTGCTGCTCTTTTGTGGAAGACAATCTTTGGTTTCATAGATGATATTGGGAGTTTTGAATCCATTGGTGACTTTTACATGGTATTAGTTTTCTAAATTTGTAAATCCTTGTACAAATTTTTGAGATATTTAGATATGAGCTTTTATTGGGTGCATTTTGAGGCAAAGCAAATCTTACCATTGAGTCTAGAAGGTCCAAAAACCTCCATTTTCAAATATGGCATTATATTTTGGAGTTGGTAAAAAAATGGCCATTTTATGAGGTCTAAAAGAATCTTTAGAAAATGATGTTTGTACCATCATATGAAATCCAGACGATTAGAACAAATTGTACAATATGTCTTTTATAGGTGTTAGCTAGTTGTATAGTTAGTGTCGATAGAATCTACAAAGAATATTTTTTGCACAGTTCAACATATTTTGGAGTACCACCTTGCATCAAATCACATTAGTTGGCATCATTATAAGTGGTATGAATTTGTAGGTTTTATTCTTATTATTATTTTTACATTGCATTGGATTAGCATAGGTATTTCTAGCTTGCAATCACAATGCTAGGTCATAAGTACGATAGGGGTTAAATGGTAGCAAAGTTGGTCTATAACCAATAGGCAGTGTAGGGATCCTATTGCCTCCACTCGGCCTCTAGACGAACACTCGCCCATTGCTCCAATGGCCAAATGCCACCTCCACTAGTAGATTGTCGCTCAAGCAATTGGAAGTACAACTTTGCACGCTTCTACTTCCCTTGGGCCGCACCACCAACAAGCCATCTAGATTTGTTGCTAGTAATGTGTTGCTCAATTCAATTGTCCAAATAGTGCGAGGTACTCTTTTTGCTTGCTAAAGTAATTGTTTTTTTTGACACATAACTTCTCACCCAATAGTCAAATATTTGAAAACAAGATATTGTCAAAAAGTTGGTTTCAAGTGCTTCTTAGTGGTGTAGGTTATTTTGGTAGATTTTGGTGCAGATGCTTGATTTGTTTGATCAAAATCATACTTTTACTTTTTAATTTTTGAGCTTATAACATTTTGACTAGATCTTTGATTTTCATGATTCTTGTAGCATTGAAATGGTATTGAGGAGTTTTATACAATCATCTAGACTTTTTTCATATTCTATGTATATTTTATTCAATTTGTCAAATATTTGCATTCTGGTTGATTACTTGGACGTTTTGGCATTCGAAAAAGTTCCATTTTGAGTCAAATGACTTAATTTCAACTGTTTAATATGTATTGAGATTCCTAATCTCCAATTTCTTATTTGATCAGTACATCATTGTAATATCATGAGTTATACAACACATTCTTCTGCAATCATTTTGAATGGATTCATCTTTGAATTGTATATTCCTTGGAAGAAATCAATTTGGGGCAATAAAAATGATCATAGAATTGATTGATACAACCATTGGCGCTAACTTCTTTTGGGTGATCTCAAAGACTAGTGTTCATGCACAATTTGGACTAGAATTTGGGAGATCTATAGTGGCCCTCATATCTCTTCATTCCCAGATGATTCTACACCAGATTGCCTCATTCCACACAATGACGTAGACAATATACTCTTTGACGATGATACATTAGAGGAGCTCGAATATGATGCAACACTTAAGTGTCTTGAAAATACAAAGATCTCTCCTTTTGCTCCTATTGAGATCACATCTTCATCTTTTATTGCTTTAGCAAAGTTTAGAGTTTTTCTCTGAGAGCTCCTAGTTATCATTTGCAACATGTACATCATAGTCTTCTAAATTATATATATATATATCTTGTTATAGAACATTGGAGCATGAGGAAAGTTGAACATTTAATGTCATGAAATTTGAATTGGTCCATATTTGGAGTAAGAAACATGAGAGTACATGGTTTTAAGAAATCACTTATTTTTTCAAGTTAACTTCAACTTGCTTTTTGACATATGCTATTTTTATTCGTAACTTTGCATTCTATAAAAACTAGAATATTTATTACTTTCCTTTTGCCAATCTTAGAAAGAATATCAAATAATTCAGATATAAAGGTTATATATATATATTCACTCAATGACTACAATGTTTTGATGTGCAAACAAGCTAGTATTTATAAAGGTGATAATGAGTTCAAATATTTTACGGCTTGATAAAGAGTTAAATCTATTATATGCAAAAGTTTTTAACCTACATGAACAATTTTTGGTGATAAACTAGTAAGATGGTATTCTTTAAGTTATTTGTTTATGATTAAAGTATAGGTTGAATTATTATCAATTTATTGACATTTGTGGATATGACACTGGCATTATAGATGTCTTTTCCCCTAATTTCTTTAATTAATAAATTTAGAACTTTAATACTAGGATAGTGTGTTACTTCAAATCTGTTTGCCACTTTTGTGTATGGATTATGTGTGGCTTGGGTTTGGACAAATCACTCTTGCTCACTTGGTAGAAAGTGACATAGGGAGTGTTCAAAGAACTCTCTTTGCGAGGAAGGAGTGTCATAAATGTGGCAATGAGATTTGTTCATGTGGAGGTGTTTGTTTGGTCATACTATTCACAAGGAAGGAGCATTTGAAAACATAGAGTTATTGAATTGTGGTGTGGTGGTGGTAGGAAGTGGGTGTGTTCTAACAAACCTTTGAAGAGAGGTGGTGATGATAATGTATGGATGTTTGTGTTGTTTGCTTGTATTGTGTTAAAGTTTTTTCCCCATGTTATAAAGAAAATACTTAAGTGATAGCATCCCATCTCAAATAACTCTTCTAGGAGAGTTAGTTCTAAAGCTCATTGTCTTTTTTTTTTTTTCTCAGATCTAATGTAGGATACAAGTTTGCTCTTGGATATGTTCTTGATTATCGATTTCAAAAGTTGGCTGATTTTCTCTTAGCTTGCTTGAAGTGACCTTTATCCAATCTTCTCTAACCCCAAGACACATAAGCTTGATATGCTAGGTGTAAGATAGAAAAGAGATGAGCAAAGAGCTACTTGGAGTGTTAGTTTGGATGCCTAGCTTGAACATTGTTTGTGTTTTGATTGCTCCACTATTTCACTTGTAATTCGTTGATTGTGTATGTTTTCTTTTCTTGTCTTGTTTGTTTGAATCTATGTTGGGAGCTTTGCATCTAGAGAATGTAGGAACCTAATGGTTGTGTGTTGTCTTGTTTTTGTATTGTGAATGATCTTAATGCTAATAAAATAAATGGTTGTTATTCTTAGTAAGTATTATAATTCATTGCTAAATGCAATAATGAAAGTTTATCCCTTTTTTTTGAATAAATGAAAAGAGACTCATTAACTATCTATAAGACTAGGAAAAATCAGGGGAAAGGCATGGATTGTTGATAGCAACCACAAAACTATCTAAATTCAAGCCATAGAGACCCTAATCTAACAATGAAGCACAAGATGATGATAAAAATAAAATAATGAATAATAATACCTCAATTCCTATGTCAAAGTTGATTCTCCTCCATTGCTCTTCTTAATTTTACTTGTTTTCTCTCATATTTATAGTGTGCAATATTTGCAATAAGCTCAATGTAGATGTAAGATAGCAAAATCTCAAAGATTGTGGTTCTTCAAGATGAATGAATGAAATAAAATTCTCAAAGAATGTGGTTAACCTTGAAATAGGAATGATAGCTTGCTTTTATAGAAAAACCAATTCAAATGAAGGGTGAAGATTGAATGATAAGGTATGATGATGAGATTAGTTGAGAAGAAAATAGATAATGATGGGAAGAATGGACCACGATCCAATAAATTAGGTGAGAAATATGACTTAGATAAGAGTGAATAAATTAAACAATTGCAACAATTATTTAATTTAGGAGAGGGAAAATTAATAATTAAATAATTAAGAATTTATTTAATTATAGAAGAAAGGAGGGAAAAGGAAAATGAATAATTAAATAAATACTAATTTATTTAATTATAGAAGAAAGATTAGTGATGTAATTAAATAAAATAAATTTATTTAATTAATCAAAAGAAGAATAAAGATAAAGTGAATTAATTAAACAATTAAGAATTATTTAATTAATATAAGAATGGTGGTATAGGAAATAATTAGATAATTAAAATTATTTAATTATGCAGAAAAGAGTCAAATTAGTGAGAAAATGTTGCTTACTGACTTGGGACATTTTTTAGTGTCTACACTATCAAATGATTATTTAATGACAAATGATTTTGTTCTTTTCCATGAATTTTGCTATTGCATGTGACTATGATGATTTAGATTTGATTAAATAAGTATAAAAATCAACTACTTCTATGTTTTCTCTGAATTGTTTGAGTTTAATAGTTGCATGTTTACTATGAAATTTTGGTTTGGCTTTACTATTGAAAATTGTTTGGTTTTGAAAATGATATATTTGTTGTAATAAAACTAATTTGCAAAATAGCATAAACTACTTTAATATGATAAAATTGACTAATATACTCTACTACTAAATACAAGAAATAAAAGCAATATGGTGTAGATCTTGGGCATGATGAAGTACTATTGTTTACTTTGTGAAAATAAACTATTTTAACCTTTCAAAAATAAACTATTTCAACTGTAAATGAACAACTAAATCTGAAACATGGGATTTGAATCCTCTCAAATGTTGAAGAGGCTTGTGGCTGGTATGTTTGTACTTAATAGTCTAGCTTTAGAAAACTATTCACTTCCAACCTTTTACACTTTGCTTGGTGGAAGAGATAGTAGAGGTAGAAAACTAGACTCAAGGGAAATAATTGATAATGAGATAATGTTGTTGTAGGTAAGGATTCCAGAGCTAGAATATTGGTGGATGGAATAAATTAGAGGCTTGTGTAGAGATCATATGGTACGTATGAGCTTGGACCTTTGGTGAATTCTTTGGAGTTGGTTCTCTAACATATTAGTGTTTGTGTTAAGAGGTAAGAGCATAAAAAATATATATCAACGAAGCAAAAACCCCATTCAAATTAATTTTATGGAGTATTGAAAGGGGTTGGATGCACAACCAAGGGTAGTTAAAAATAGTTTAAGAGGTCTAGGAATAATTATGACTTAAGTGGACTTGGGTCAAGGGCCAAAAATATATGCAAAATGGTTAGAATTTGGAGTTTTGACATACCTAGAAAAATAATGAAATCAATTATTTTTTTAGTGCCAAATCACATGACTAACTTGTACGTCACCTAGGCAATCCAAGATGATACAAATGATTATTCCACTTAAAATCCAAAATAAAAGTTTTTGAGATAATAAAGTATGTGAGTAGGGTGTATGTTTGGTGAACATGAGGAAAGAGTGTGTGAGGGTCCTATGAACTAACTAGAAAATTCCATCAATTAGGACTAAGAGCAAGTTTTATTCATGTCACATGGGTTGTGTGTTGTACCATTGACTCATCATAAAACTACCATGCATGCATGTATAATATTAGGCACTTACATATTTCCCCCCGACAAACTATATGTAAGGTAGGTGTTGTTTCTTAAAATATGTGTGTGAGACCTTATAACTTACTTGAACTTTACTTCATCGTTGTTCCACATCTAGACATTAAATAAAATAAACAGTCATTTGTAGAATATATACATTTAAAAAATATAACTAATTAATAAATTTTGACAAGAGTACTCACCATTAATGCAATATTGAAGAAAAATGCCTTTTAAAACTTTCAAAATTGAAACCAAATAGTTGACACAAGTGTATTTTATTGAAGTTTTAGCTTGAAATGTGTGAAAAATGAGGATGAGCAGACATACGGTGATAGTGAGGTGTGAAGTATACTTGTCACACCACTTGGATGACCTATAAGAGAAAAAATGTGAGCCAAAAACCTACCCTATATACTCAAAATTGACTCATTTGCATTGATACTCATAAGACAAATTGATATATGGATTTATGTGATAGTTTCTAATGAAATTGCAGTTGATAGAGAGGGGATGATGTGAGGATCACAAATATGGTAGTGGCTTAGCATCAAGCAAATCCATAAGTACACAAATCAAGATGTATAAATTTATTTTTCATTACATTCAAATACATAAAACCATAAAATTTAATGTCAATAGGGTCAAAAGATATGTGTCTTGGTGTACATCATGCTCGTGTTTTCATTTTTTCTTTTAACTTACATTTTTGGTAAAAAAAGGGTATGGTGGGATGTAGCCCCCAAATTGCTTGTGTTGGGGTGAATGGGTGAAGGTGGAAAATGAAAGAGTGAATGAAATGGAATGATGGAAAAGTGAGAGAATGCCCTATAAGGATTTTCTCTTCACATCAATTTCATCAAAATATGTGTTACTCTAACTTGACCCACCACTATTGTGTATGGGTTGAAAGTGGGGAGATACACATGTTATTCACATAGGAGATTACATTTGGACATATTAATCTTGCTCATGTGGTATAAGAAAATGAAATGGAGGCATTTGGAAGACCACCATCTTCAAGAGGAAGGGTGTCCTAAATGTACAATGCCATTTATTTGTGGGGGAGTTACAATATTTGTTTGGTCACTCTCTTCATGAGGAAGAGCATCTAATGATGGATGTGGCATTGAATTGTGGTGTGGTGGTAGTAGCATGGGGTTGTGTTCTACTAAATCTCTAGTGAGGGTGGTAAAGGTAATCCTTCTATGGATGTTCACATTGTTTGTTTGTATTATATTAATTTCTTACTAGGTGTTATCAAGGAAAATGTTTAAGTGGTGATCTTCTATCTTGAGTACTCTTATAGGAGAGTTATTTCTATAGCTTGTTATCTTTGATTTTATTCTTGGATTTTTTGTAGAGTATAAATTTTCTCTAGAATTTTTTTTCCTAATTGATGATATCAAAATTTGGCTAATTTTCTCTTAGCTCACTTAAAGTGGCCTTTACCCAATCTTCTCTAACCTCATGACACATGAACTTGATATGCTAGGTGTAAGAGAGAGAGATATGAATGAAAAAATGCTTGGAGCATTAATTTGGATTCCTAGCTTGAACTTTATGTTTTGATTGCTTAGTCGTTCACTTATGATTTGTTGATTGTGTATGTTTGTTTGCTTGAATCCATGTTGGGATAATTGTATCTTGAGAATGCAAGAACCTAAAGGTTGTGTGTTGTCATCTTATTTTTGCATTTTAAATGATATTAATACTAGTAAAATAAATGATTGTGAATTACACTATATTTAAATGAATTGCTAAATGTAATAGGAAAATTTTACACTGTGTTTTTAATTTTTCCTAAGAAATGAAAAGAGACTAATTAAATAACAAATGATTACTTAATTTTTCCTATTCTGTTCTCTCAGTCTACTATGTCGGCTTCTTATGCTCTGCTCCAAATTTCTATTTTGGTTGATGGGCCTTGTTATCCTTCCTTTCCCCCTTCGAGTGTGGTTTTCCCTCCAATGGAGGTGTCACCTTTTGTTTCTCCTTGTGGTGGGAACTTGGACAATAACATTGCTTGGACTATTGTTTGTAGGAGGAAGAAAGGTCCTACATCTTCACATTCTCATTCTAGTATAGTGGCGGATAAGACAATTGTATAGGGTTGGGAACCTTGTTTCCCGCCTCTCCCTAGTTCCATGCTATGATTAAAAGAATTGCTAGTTTTTGGCTGGTTTTCTTAGTCTCACTTCTGGTGAGACTCGTTTTACTAGTTGTAATATCGTAAAATTTCACCCCTCACAATTTCACTTACATTCTTGCATCCACTTTAGTGTCCACTCCCTTAGCATCTTGTGCAGGATCATTTTAGCCCCTACATTAGCCTTTTTCCCTCTCAGGATGCTCCAACACCCCTTTTCAACAACTACCCTCATGCGTCAACTTTGCATTAAACCTTGTGCTTTTCTCATTCGTGTTGTTTTGTAGCATGATGTGTCCAGACACTAGTGCGCTACGCTAGTGTCCTGCGACGTTTCAATGTTCAAATGACTATTTTCATGCGTGTTTGCCACTTGTCACCTCCTTTGGTTAGTGGTAACGGATCGAGATGCCTTGTAACCGCCCGAGAAGCTTCTTTTTTCTTCTCCTCTCTCCTTAAATGTGATATTTTCAATTCATTTGGCTCTCTAGCTCCATTCCTCTGCTTCTAACTTCTCTCCAGCTTTGGATCTAGCCTTCTACTCTCCAACTTTTGCTTGCACAACTTCATACAACTTGCTACAACAACTTCAAGCTCTCACATTCTCACAACACTCTTTGCAGCTTTCTTGGCTCTCACAACCCTCTCTTTGTTCTTGCTCTCCCTCTTTGGCTTGCTTAAGCCTTGCAGCTCTGTCTCTCCTGATTCATGCTTGCGAGCATCCTTGGATTTCATATCCCCCAACTATTGCATCCTTACTTTGTGACACGGGTTCTCTCCCTTGAGCGAGGATTGATTTTATCACCCATACTTGGTGGTGCGGGTTCTACTCCTAAAGTGGGTTTTTCTTTCACCACATGCTTTGTCCATTTCAATTCATTTCTCTCTATCTATCTGGTTGTCTGTGGAGGTGGGAACACCAAAACGGGGGTTTGACTGAGGAAAACCACTATACAACCATAACACTTTCTCTCAATATTACAGACGCAGGTATTGAAGATATCTACTACTTGGAGGCTTCATTACTTGGGTTTTCGTGAGCATTTTTCTATCTCTTATTCTCTTACTTTATCATTTATTCCTTACTTTGCTTCAGTTCTATCACATTCCATTATTTTCCTATGCTTTAGAAGTTCTCAACAATCAGAGTAGTAGTCATTTAGCTATTTTCTGTGATAAATTCACTCTCTGGTTCGTACGAGACGCCAACACACTGCACTTTCGTCCTTTGGCCGAGAGGTTGTCGGTTTGTCCAGAGAATCTTCGTGATCTGCTCTTTTAGATTTTAAAACTCTTGCACTATTACTTGAGGTAGTTTAGGGCAGTTCGCTCTGTGAGGCTCTTTGAATGAAGATAACTCATGAGTAGCGAATACCCCTTCTCTACATTTTGGTGAATACGCGTGAAGAAGGTATTTTTCAAAAAACTAGGAATTTATTTTCCCCTACTTGTCGGGGTCATAACTTTTGACTCAGTGCTTGGAATTTAGAACCGTTTGCACCATTGGAAAGGTTTCCTAGAGAACTAGTTCAATACCTAAAATACTATGCCTTCAGCTATTGAATTTTAGGGACTGATGCAAGTTCTGACCTCAAATTCCACTTCGAAGACCTCCGAAAATGCAAATTACTAGAACAAAAAAAATACTGATTTTTTTTATAGAAAATCTAGATTTTCGGTCTTTCTCAATTCTATCACCCCAAAATGAATTTAATATCTTCTTTTATTATTTTAGTATCTAATATTGTTCAAAATATTAATGATGTTCCATTTCATGCATGTGATAGTGACTTGGCTTTGCCCATGTCACTTTGTATCTTTGATCCTTCTCATGAGATTCCTCCTGCTTTGAAGGATATCTTGTTGCAAGAAGATGAAATCATTGATACCTTTCTTAATATTACTCTACCTTTTATTCATTCCAATGCACTCTCTCCTAGAGATGATGCATTTGTGAATGATGAATCTACCCTTCATTCCAATGCACCCTCTTCTAGAGATGATGCATTAGTGAATGACAAATCTCTTCTCTGTTCCAATGCACTCTCCTCTAGAGATGATGTATTGGTGAATGAGAAACCTCCTTCCACATATGATCCTCCTTAGATTGATGTTGAGAATATGCCTTCAAATAATTATTCCACTAGTTGTGATGAGTTTGTAAATATACTCTGTCTCTGCTGCCCCTCAAAGGCCTAAGAGACCTACCATTTACGTGACTCCAACTAGTCCTTCTCCTAAGTTGTATTAATGTTGTTCCATTTGATAGTGACTCTCCCGACCTTTATAAGGCTCCCTCTTATAGAGCGGTAGCCCATACTTATGAGAATAGTATGAATAAATGACCAAGCCTTCCTCAAGCACCTAGACCTACAACTAAAGCACTCGATGATAACGATTTTGTCGAGCAACCTAGGGTTACTTCGGCTAAGATCTCACTATGGGACTTGCTTCAGTCTACTCCAATTTATCAAGGTATGCTTCAAGAAGTCTTGCAAAAGATCCTCTTTCCTTCTTCCGCTAGGCCAACAGATGTTGACGCATTGATAGCTCATATTCGTGCGGATTCGTCAAATATTACATTCTATCCACAAGAACTCCCACCTCCGGAAGTATAGAAGCAAGCAAACCTTCTAATGATTATAGTTAACATTAATAATATTGGAATTAGACGTACTCTCATTGACGTCGGTTCGACGCTCAATGTATGTAGCATTGATCTATTGCCTAAGATTAATATTGATTCATCTTCTCTTAATGCTTCTTTTGTTTTCATTTGTGGGTTTGATAATGTTGGTCAGAAACCTTTAGGCACGATAGTCTTGCCTTTAAGGTTGGGACCCATTACTGTACCTACCCTTGTCTATGTTATATCAGAAAAATTACCATATAACCTTCTTCTTGGTAGACTGTGGATTCATGCTATGGGTGTAGTCCCATCTACCTTGCATAAATCTCTTAAGCTCATTTGCAATAATCGAGTAGTCATAGTTAGAGCTGACCCTGAGGCTATGAACTTATGTGAAATGGTAGTTGCTGGTCAGGTTTCGGTTATGCCTACTCTTATTCCTTCAGTATCTTCCAATGTGTTGATGTTTACTCTAGTAGTACCTACTACAAAGGATACTCTTGAGATAGATGTCCCTAAAGAAGATCCTGTTGAAGTAGGAAATCTTAAGTTTGCTCCTACCTCTTCTCAAAAGAATGCATGTTTCAGTGATGATTGAGGTTCCTCAGAATTTACAGATTCCTTCATTAGGGAATATAAAGTTGACCCGATCTACTTAGACCTTCCAACAACATCATCCAAACCCACTATCAAAGATGATCATTCTTCTACATTGCGGGGTAATGTGAATGAAAATTGTACTATTCTTAATGCCGATCCTCCTCCTCCTAAGGAAGATGATCACACCTCTATTAAAGTGGATAATGTTGGAAATCCTATCAAGAAGGGTGATAGTGATCCCGTAGAAGAATTGATCCCCATTGTTGGAATAATGCTCTCTATGTAAATCCTCCACTATTCGCTATCTTCGTGTCCTCTTCTTGTAAGTAGTCAAGCTTTTCTCCAAGAGAGAAAGGCTTGCTTCCTGCTCCTCATTCTTTATCTAAGCAAGAGTGTATTTTGTTGCAACATCTAAAAGCCCGCTTAATAACTCTTCCTTCTCCCACACATAAGAAATTTCATAAGCATGATAAAGTGAAACACTCTTTTTGTGCATATCATCGAGTGCCTGGCCATTCCACTAGTGAATGTAAGGCCTTGAAAGATAAAATACAACAACTTCGTGATTCAGGTGCCATCACTCACTTGTTTGCTAATGCACTTGCCTCTTCTTTACATGACAAGTGATATCGAGGTCTACCTCTATCCCATATACGTATCTTGCATGGTTCTCCCTTGTATGTTAGGGGCAGTGATAACTTGTTCTGGAGATGTGTGTCCTTCTAAGGACCCCCTCTCTTCTTTTTTATCTTTCAATTGGAACACACCCTTGAGTGGGCCCCCTGCTTTCTTGAAAGGTTCTTGAGGGAATCCTTTGAAAGCTTATATCTCAAATGAATTCTATGGCGTCTAGCTTGGGGGAAGCCTAACTAGACCTCGCTTTTCAAACAACGCGTCCCTTGAGTTGACCTCCTTTCTCTTTTGAAGGGTTCCCGAGAGACCCCTTTGAAAGTTTTCCAATTTGATGACGGTCTGCGTGACTATCCAGTTGATCGCATACATGGCCGCTTTGTTTTTGAACATGCTTTATCTACGAGTAAACATGTTGCTTTGTAGGTGCAACTGTGAAGCTGCTTTCCAACTTTGTGGAGTGCCCTTTTTTGGGTTTCCTCCATGTGAGAGATCTTGGGGGATGCTTCCTTGCAGGTCTACATGCCTGTAAGGCGCTTTCATCTTGGTTTCCTCCATGTGAGAGATCTTGGGGGTCACCTCCTTGCAGGTATGTGGGCCTATAAGGCACTTTCATTTGGGTTTCCTCCATGTGAGAGATCTTGGGGGATGCCTCCTTGCAGGTCTGCAGGCCTGTAAGGCACTTTCATCTTGGTTTCCTCCATGTGAGAGATCTTGGGGGTTGCCTCCTTGTAGGTTTGTGGGCCTGTAAAGTGCATACTTCACTGGGTTTCCTTCATGTGAGAGATCTTGGGGGATACCTTCTTGCAAGTTTGTGGGCATGTAAGACACTTTCATCCTGTGGGATTTGTCCATTGTTGGTCTACGGGCCTTCGGTGCGCTTTGTTCAAACTCTCCTTGGGTCTGAGGACCCATGGAGCCATCTCTCTTGGAAATTTCATTCCTTTCTAGCTCCTCCATCTCTTTCTTAAATTCTTTTCTCTTCTCTTCTCTTTTGTATATACCGGATCGAAGATCTGCATCTTCTTTATCCTGAGTATATGCCCTTCCTCTCTTAGTTTTATAATTCTTCTATATGTTATTGTTCTTAATTTGGGGATGACACATAGTATTGAGAAAACCTTCTACATCGAGGTCTCTTTCACTTTGTTGACTCAAATCCTTTAGTTTTTTATGTTCTAATATTATTGTCTGGTGCAGGTTTTTCTTGTCTAATGCATTTTTTTTGCAGGTCTTCAACCTGGGGGCATCCTTCCGTGGTTCAAAGGGTTATTTGTTTCCTCTATAGTATCCTTTTGGCATATGATGTTATTTATGTTTAGTAGATTTCCTTTAGCGTGCATATTAGTGTAGAATCATATGCCTACTAAAGTGGGGGAAAAATGTAATATCGTAAAATTGCACCCCTCACAATTTCACATACATTCTTGCGTCCACTTTAGTGTCCACTCCCTTAGCATCTTGTGTAGGCTCATTTTAGCCCCTGCATCAACCTTTTTCCCTCTCAGGATGCTTCAACACCCCTTTTCAACATCTACCCTCGTGCGTCAGCTTTGCATTAAACCTTGTGCTTTTCTCGTTCGTTTTGTTTTGTAGCATGATGTGTCCAACACTAGCGCACTGCACAGATGTATGCGCGCCGTGCTAGTGTCCTGTGATGTTTCAATGTTCAAACGACCGTTTTCGTGCATGTTTTCCACTTGTCACCTCCTTTGGTTGGTGGTAATGGCTCGAGATGCCTTGTAACCGCCCGGGAAGCTTCTTTTTGCTTCTCCTCTCTCCTTAAATGTGATCTTTTCAATTCATTTGGATCTCTAGCTCCATTCCTCTACTTCTAACTTCTCTCTAGCTTTAGCTCTATCCTTCTACTCTCCAAATTTTGCTTGCACAACTTCATACAACTTGCTACAACAACTTCAAGCTCTCACATTCTCACAACACTCTTTGCAACTTTCTTGGCTCTCACAACCCTCTCTTTGTTCTTGCTCTCCCTCTTTGGCTTGCTTAAGTCTTGCAGCTCTATCTCCCCTAATTCATGCTTGCAAGCATCCTAGGATTTCATATCCCCTATCAATTGCATTCTTACTTTGTGATATGGGTTCTCCTCCTCAAGCGGGGATTGCTTTTATCACTCATACTTGGTGGTGCAGGTTCTACTCTTGCAGCAGGTTTTGCTTTCACCACTCGCTTTGTCCATTTCGGTTCATTTCTCTCTATCTATTTGGCTGTCCGTGGAGGTGGGAACACCAAAATAGGGGTTTGACTGAGGAAAACCCCTATACAGCCCCAACAATTTCTCTTAATCTTACAGATGCAAGTATTGAAGATATCTACTAGCTGGAGGCTTCATTACTTGGGTTTTCATGAGCATTTTTCTATCTCTTATTCTCTTACTTTATCATTTATTCTTTACTTTGCTTCAGTTCTATCACATTCCGTTATTTTCCTATGCTTTAGAAGTTCTCAGCAATCATAGTAGAAGTATTCATTTAGCTATTTTTTATGATAAATTCGCTCTCTGGTCCGTACGAGATGCCAACATGCCGCACTGTTGTTCGTACTCCATGCTTCCGTCCTTTGGATGAGAGCTTGTCAGTTTGTCCAGAGAATCTTCGTGACCCGCTCTTTCAGATTCTAGAAATCTCACGTTGTTCCTTGAGGTAGTTTAGGGCAGTTCGCCCCATGAGGCTCTCTGGATGAAGATAACTCGTGAGTAGCAAATCCTCCTTCTCTACACTAGCCTTTATGGTAGTCTTTGTATGAGTACGATCCCTTTGTCGCTTTATCTTAATCAAAACAAATGGTTACTTAATGAAAATTGAATTCATTCTTTTCCTTGAATTTTTATATTACATGTGAATATGATGATTTAAGTTGACTAAACAAGTGTAAAAATTAACTACTTTTTAATTTTTCTCTAAATCATTTAATTTTCTAATCTAATTTAATAGTTGCTTATTCAAGTATAAATGCATGTTTTAGTTTTACTATTGACATTTTTGTTTTGAAAAAGATATATTGCTAGAATAAAACTAATTTGCAAAATAATATACACTACTTTAATATAATAAAATTGACTGATCTACTTTACTAATAAATCCTAGAAACTACAATAGAATGCTATAGATCTTGGGAAAGATGAAGTACTAATTGACTATTCTACTTTATGATAAATACAATTTTTTAACTTTCCAAAAATAAACTATTTCAATTACAAATGAACAATTGAATCCCACACGAGATCCAAATCCTCTCAAATGTTGAAGAGGCTTGGGGTTGTCATGTATGTCCTTAGTAGGCTGATCCCACAATAGTGGTTTACACTTTTTGGCCAAACTTGACATTGAACTGATTTTTTTTAGCTAAATCTTCACTTTCGGGAACCTATAGCTGTTAAGCCATGAGGAATTTGAAGATGATGCAAACTAGTGATTTGTGACATTTTATCTGTAGATTCTAAATATATATTTTAAATTTTTTTAATCAAATTGCATTTCTTTTTCCATCTCCTTCGAAAACTAGTTTTTAACAATAAACACCATTTTTAAAGAGTGACGTGTACTTGCTAATACAATTTTTTTTCTATGAAGGATAAAATTCTATTTTTTTCAAATTTAGATTCGTAACTATGATATTGAGTGCATGCAATTGGTTTCATAGTGTTCTATTGAATATTTTTTTCTTAATTAAGTTTTGAAGTCAAACGAGTTACAATTTAGACATAGGTTTACTTGCTAACACAACTTTTTTTGTATGTATCTAAATTCAATTTTTTTTTGTTGGATCAAGGACATCAATATCAAGTGCATAGACATTTTTTCAGATTTTTTTTTGATAACCTAATATTTTTTCCACATGTGTGAAGCAACCAAAAAGACCCATATAATTAGAGTGAGGGATTGTTTAAAGGGGTTGGATGCACAATTAAAAGTTTTAATAAAGAGTGTAATGAGTCTAGGAATAATTAGGATTGAAATAGAATTTGATTCAAGAGAAAAAAAAATTGGATGAAAAAAAGTTCAAAATTTTGAGTTTAAATATATTGTGAAAATGATGAAATCACTTATTTTTCCATTTCCAAATTGCTTGGGTGATTTGTAGGTCATTTGGGTGACTAGCAAGTCACCTACACAATTTGAGATGATATAAGTGATTTTGCTACTCAAAAGCCAAAGAAAGATTTCACAAGAAAATAAGGTATGCAAGTAGGTTCATTGTTAGCAAAAATGAGGAAAGAGAGACAGAGAATCCTAGGAGTTGATTGGACACTTCCATCATGGTTGGAAAGAGAGAGTTTTATTGAAGTCACGTGGGTCATGTGCTTGATCGTCAAATCACCATCAAACTACCATGTATAATCATATGCTTTTAAGAAATTATAGATTGAACATGTATATAACTTTGATTATCAACATGTTTTTATAGGATTGAGAACTAACATAATATTAATTAGACTCTAACTAATTATAAAATAAATCATGAATATTTTCTATTGAAACATTCTTTTTCTAAGAGACATTTAAAATTCTTACTACTCGCTATTGGAACTATCCTTTAGTAAGATACCTTCAAAATTCTTTATACTCACATCTCAAAATTTAATCTACTAAATAGCTTAATGTCTAAGTTTATTGATTGAATCAATATTAACACCAAATATTTCTTAATTAAAACTAGTATGGTTTGATGTGAAGTTGTATATAAGAGCAAACAAAATGAAGGAGTATTGCATTTTTTAATGGAAAAATTTGGAATACATTGAAATTGGCATCTTTAACCTTTATAGGCATAGTATTGGAATTGAATTAACAATTAGAAGCAATTTTTTTTTGTAGCAACTAGAATGACTTTAAAATCTTTACAAAAATAGTCCAAAGTTAAATTTAATTTTGTCACATAAAGTTACAATTGACCCTTAAATTGACATAAATAATTATAATTAATATCTTAAGTAGTTGTATGTTTCTCTTATAAATATACATAATGTTATGAATGTAATAACATTTTCACGCATTAAAATAATTCTTTTCAATACAAATCATAATAAAATCACTAGATAAAGAAAGAAATAGGTAACAATACCATATATCTAACAAAAAAATTATAAGCATTAAAATTCAAACATCATGTCTATTTACAATGCTAGATATAAAGCAATCCTAATAGGAACATAGTTGTTTGCTCTTTATTTAAAAATTATTTGGAACTATTCTAGAAAATAAAATTAGTGAATGGTTGATGAAACTAAACTTAAAGCTAAAGGCCAAACCAACTTTAGAAGTAAATGTTATACAAGTGAGAATATTCATTTTTACAAATTTTACTAGTAATTGAGGAGACAATAGGGGAAAGGATCCAATAGTTGAGCATGTTCTAATAGTTGTTATATCATTCGTTGATTTAATACCCAATATATTTAACAATATTGCACCAATATTTGTTACTTTAAAATTATTAGTGTTGATGATTACCCATAATTGAATGAAATATATTTCTTAGATATAAAATGCAACAAATCATGTGATGCCACATCAATGCACGAATAAAACATAAATTAGTGCACAACTATCGGTCTATCTCTTTTTTGGGGTCTTTTTGAACACCTCAACAAAAACATGTTGATGTGGCATCATATTTGATGATGCAATTTTGAAATCTTAGTTATAAGTAGGGGACTTGCTAAGTAAGCTACTGTAAAAAATTGGGAGTAATTTGAAATTTCCACGTAGGATTTTGAGAAGTGCGAAGTTAGGGTGCTCAACCATTAGGTCCTCTCCCCTAATGATATATTTTTCCTTTGTTGATTCAACAAAAGCCTTTAACATTATCCTAGATGAAACATCCAAAAATGTATGGAAGATTAAATCCCTCTAAATTTTTATGATTGTATGAACAATTTATTACTAAACTTAAAAAGTCACATTGGTGTGATGAAATTAATTGTAATAATGCAGCTAAACAAGGTTTCCATTTATTTTTAAACATATGGTACTTAAATCTTGTTAGTATGAAGAATTTCATTAAAATATTGGAGTTAAACAAAGTTTCTTTTCTGAAAAATTTATTTAAATTTATTTTTAAAATGTATTAGGTATAAACCTTGATTTTTCTTCTCAACTCTTTAAAAATAATTATAAAAATATAATTTTTCTTTTAAATATTTTGCACCAATTTAATAATGATTATAAAATTTTAAAAATACTTTAATCTACATTTTTCTCCAGCAATCAATTAGAAATGATACATTCTTATAGATGATTGAATCTATTAATAAATTAAGATTAAATCTAGAAAAATGATTTTTATAGGTTGAAAGGTCCAAGTTAGTTTGAAAAACATTACAACAACTAATTTTGGCATTGGGTATAAAATGCATCTTTAACCATCAAAAAAATAAAAAAATCTTTAACCTTCTAAACTTGTGATCCTTTCTAGATTTGAAATTTAAAGTGGAAGTATATCTTCATAACATGACCAAAAAGTTTACTATAACCTAAAATAATATATTAACTACTATATTTAAAATTAAAAGTAATACACCTTATCCATCTACAATTAAAAAGAGATAGGGTTTTTTTTCATTAATAGTATTTTGGGTTAGTATTAGTTTATAGGGACCAAAAAAAACATTTCAAACAAGCTAAGGAAAAATTAAAAAAAAGGTTTATGATAGTCTTCTCAACATCACAAATCAAACAAAAACTAGATTGAGAAAACTTATAGAAGGAAGCTTCAATGTAAAAACCATATCATGTCATGTGGTCCTTTCAAATACAAAGAGTAAGGCTTCCTATGTGCAAGTTGTTCATGTTTACTATCACTCTTGTCAATTTCACCATATGAAAGTGACTTAGACAAAGGATGCACATTGGAACAGTTCCAAATGTGTTGCTATTCCATGGAGAAATTATGTCATGTAACACTTTTATTGAATCTTCCATCAAGTATTTTTGGTGAATAATGACCCATTCCTTGCTTAACATGTTGATTTTATCCTCCAACTTTGATGTTTTATCATTTGTATTGTCATTTCCAATCCTTAAAAAGCACCCATCACAATCCCATGTATTTTCTACTTAAAGAAGTTCTTGTCTTGTGAATGAAGGGAAACACCCATCAATAGACATTGGAATGATAGAATTTGAAAACATTGTTTTGCCTACCATGTTACTTCTCTCAATATCAACATTAGTTTCAATCTCACATAAATCTTATTTTTCATTGTCCTGATATAAACTGTTCTTGACTTCACACTTTTCTTCTTGTGGTTTATGAATAGATGGTGTACCTTAATTGACTAGTTCACTCTTATCGTAATATGTAGGAACATGCTAAGAATCCATAGCCAATACAAATTCCACATCAAGGTGCTTGTGACAGTCTTTGGTGGTGTTCAATTGAGTGAATAATTTACCATCATTTGTAGTTCCAACCATTGTGGCCCTCTCCTATAATGAGACCATTAAATTTTTTGTCAACAACTAGGAAATACTTATCCTCTTGTTCAAACTCACCATTCTTTTTTTCCTATAGTTGTCTTAACCTTTTGATCAAGTATATATTATTTTTGCATACTTTTAAAATTGTCATTCCCTAAGACTCTATCAAGACAACTAAATCATACCATCTCCTAGGAAGTGACTCCTTTATGGCACAAATTACATCCATCCACGCTTGTCTATCTTCTCTTGTCTCTCCACAACAATGTAATGTCTTTATTTGAGTAAAAATATAAAATTTCCTTTCATCAAATTTGCTTTCTTTAGCTGAAAATGGTGTAATGGTTACTTCATATTTGTGACATCTTAGAACTCTATTTCATAAGCTAGTTGCCAAACTTCCAATATGAATCAATTTAGAGCACTAAGCTAATGGATTTCCATCTAAAGCATAAGTTAAGTCCTCTTTCAATGTTGCAAGAAATAAGGGACCAAAATCAAACTTCTAAATACCCCTCATCAAATAGAAATGATCTCCCCAATCCCATATCAAAATGTATAGACAATTTTGGACAAAATAATTTTTTTATTGCTCCACATTTTCCATATAGAGATGTTTTTCATGACGAAAAATTGAAATAGATTTATGCTATTATTCCCATACTTTGAGTTGAAATGATAAGGGTGATTAGGGTTCTTACCTTCTTTAGGGTCAGATCCTCTTGGGAGACTTGCTCCAACAAAATCGCTATTGTGATTTAGAATCTTAGCATTAGAGTTGAGTAAGAAATCCTCCCCACTTGCATGCTCCTGAACATGGTGACTTTGAAAAATTAATTACTTGTTGCAATGGCTCTCCTTCTAGTAGATCAATGAGTAGTTTGTGGATTAGAGTGTCGGTTTCTATCTTGGCCTTTTTGTGTTCAACAAGCAATGTTTTTTCCACCTTAACTTCATCAATATTTTGCTCTGTGTTTGATTGTTCTTCAAGGTTCTTGGACTCATGCTCATTAATCTCCTTAGCAACTTCTTTTCATTTTGATTCGAGCCTTTCCTCTTTCTTCATCGACTCCCTTCTTCTTCCTCTTCTTGGGCTCTTCTTCGTCTTTAATTTGTAGAACTCGTCAAAAGATAAATCATTACAAATTGCTTGACTTAAGCATTATATTCTCCATGATACCTTGCCATTTCATCTTTTGGGAAAAGTGGTAATTATTGCTCCTCCTCAACTAGACCTTCCCTTTGCAAACATTTTACTCGAAATGTCTTTGTAGGAGGGTTGAGTGAGACCCTATCATTAGTTGAATTGCTTCCTTCTGTCATATCTTGATTTGGTCCAGAGGCATTCTATTGATGATTCATTGCCCTTAAGATTCAAACTATTTCCAACATGGACTCTCTTATGGAGGACTAAAACTTTACCAACTCCCTAATTTCATGGCTAAAGGCATCCTGAAGGTTTTCCTCTTCGCCCTAGTTACTCACAATTCTTGGAGGTGATTTCCTTATTGCTACCATCCATGGCTTCTTGTTTTCTCTTTTCCCTTTGTCGGTACCTAACTCATCAATCACTTTTTTGAATGAATCTACACCCCACACAACCCCACAAGTTGGTAGAAAAGGTGGCTTTGATACCATTGTTATGCCCGTAAGGTTTACTTCTTAAGATCCAACTTAAATAAAATCAAATAAATACCGAGTCACTATTAAAACCTAGTGTATGACAATTAGGGATTGTAGATAACAAATTTAATCCGCAAAGTACTCAAAATATAATCAAACTACTTTTCAATTCTACAAATGACACCAAAACTTAGATATGGAAAAGAGTGAGCAATTTTTATGACAATGTTCATTTATTTTTCCCAACTTACAACAATAGTACATAAAGATTACCAACAATCAAATGATTGGTTGATCCCTTCATAATGTGTTTGTGTAGTTGTTTGGTTATTTGATAGTGACCTCATGTGCAAGACAATAGGCTCTTAGATCCAACTAATCATGGATGTTTGGTGCTCCTAGGTGATGCCCTAGGGTTGGGCTTGGACCACACTAGATATTGACTATCTATTCATTTGATTAAACCCTCTAGGGTTGCAACAAAAAATCACTTTCTAGAACCTAGATTTGATGATTCCAATTGTTGATTAGGCATTTGGACTTATGGTTGGCTTACAACAATACCTTAGTGAAGTTAATTGCCCAAAGTGTCTGCAGATCTATTGTTGTTATTTTGATTTAGACCAATCTTGGCCATTAGGGTTTGTTGGGTGTAGATGATTAGGTCTCACATGGTCTTGAAAGATGATGCCAAACCTGCGCCTGGGATTTTGTGCTATAATTGTGCTTCTGGAAGATGCATGTTGAGGCCTAGAAGGTGATAAATCAGTCTACCCAACACTTTAGGGCTAACCACTTATGAGGGTTAGAAGCTTGTGCCTTGATGAGTTCAAACCTCCTCCTAGCCAATTACGCCACCTAGAGAAATAAGACAAATGATTTAAGATATAATCTGTTGAGAACAGCACAATAATGGCAAGGTTTTCATCGTACCAATTTTTACTAACTTGAGGGTTTCACCCCAAGTAGTACACAATGTGAATTGCTCACAAAAATTCCCAATCTGATGCCAAAAAATAAATTAGCAACTCCACTAAATACCTGTTTGAAAATAGGTCCTAAGAGCCTAATTATTGACACCCACACTTAAATTAAGTATTATTACTTTATTTTCTTATTTTCTTATTTATTATTTAATATTTAATATTATCAATGTAGTGTTTAAAAACACTTTATAAAATATGGATGTCATTGCCACACGAGGGACATGACAAAATTTCAAGTGTAGTCTCACTTCCAACCACTTAACAATTTCATTTGAATTATAAATTTATAATATTACAACCTAATTTTTGTACTTTTAGTAGAAGGAAATTGAATGCTAGCATGCAACTTCATTAAATTCACTCTGTTGATGCCACTAATAAAATATTAAAATATTGATTAGGCGTTAGCTGATTTTAGAAGGTTTCTATTTCCAATATATAGATTTCAAGATTTGATAAAATTAAATTGATTGCCCCAAGACGGTGATGGTACTTTTTAATACAACTTGATACTAGGTATTGAAATCTTGCACATGAAGTTGAATAGATAAATTGGCAAATATTAGCAAAGAATGGGAGATAACCAAAAAAAAAAAAGCTATCACCATCGACTCCATCAAACATGCAATAATATTATCATTATGTACCTAAACACTCTAAATCTTAATTTTCAATGGCATCAATAAATGCTCTCACCTTTAATGTTATTCATACGAATGTATAAAACACTATACATTCAGTACCTGGTAGTATAACATTCCTTTTGCAAATGTCATCTTGACAGGAATTAAGAGGAGTTTCATGCATAGTTATCAAATTCATTGAACACATAATTCCAATATGCATATACAGGATCAAACACCTCATATCAGCATCTTATAAGTTACACCATCCCAGTCAAAGGTACTGACAGTATGCCTATTATATTAGGGAAAAAAAAAGAAAAAAGGATATCGAAAATAGTTGATGTTAGCCTACATTTCAATTTTTCCAAATGTCTGTCCTTGGTATAATGCCAATATTTTACTAGAGTAAGCAAGGCTGGGGGAATGCACAAAACAAATTGAAGCCAAAAAAAAGCCAACCTGCATCCAACATTCACCATCATTGTTTAGCATCATTTAAGTTCATGGAAAGCATTTTCATCATTGTAACAATGTAAGTGAAAACCACTAGCAGGTACTATTGGTGCTAAAAAAAGTTACATATATATAAAAGCCACACTAGATAAAATATTTCCACCGCAGTATTCACCAGACCAGGTTACTGGTAGTCTTAATCTTGAAATTTTGAGTAAAACACTACTACCTCTCATATAGACACTAGATAAATAAATCCATTGTCTATGACAAAATCTACAGTATGTACTTCATTTTTGGCCTCTTATCTTGGAGCTATAGGTTCCAAATAATATTGCTTGGTTTTACAAGCTTCAGCATGGTGATATCTTTAAAAAAAAAGGTTTTTCACAGCTTCTTTACTAAATGGATGATCATTCTATAATTTGTATCATTTCCTTACCAAAGAAAGATGCTATAGAAGGTTCAGTTGTGTAATAATGATGATCCCTTCAGCTCAAAGTTAGACTGTTTGAATTTTTGCCTCTTCTTTATATATTTGAGAGTAAAACCATGCTTCGTAGGAAAGTTTATGCACTACGCGCTCCACCTGATGAAATGTGCATTGAAATGATAAAGGCTTGTCAATGACAATGAAAACAGTTTGATAATTATCCTGAATGCATCTACGCTGATGAACACGAAGGCCTGACAATTAGTTGCTTCTTAGCTTAATTTATGAGACCAAAGAGTTGCATTTTTTACCATACTTGCATTAATCAGAAATCTAACCTACCAAAACTAATCATGAGTGATCAGAAAAAACGATATATAAGAGCAAACCTGATGATAGCCAGCAAGAATTTCTATTTCTAGAGTCTACACAAAATTTCAGCGGTAAACACAAAAGAGAATAGCATCCCTTCTTAAAATTAGGGCTGAAGAATATTATGCCACAAGATAGAACACGTGACAGACATATTGATTGCAACTAATCCATCTGTAAAACAGGAGCAAAACCTGCTTTGTTCCAGAAAGTATGGTTATGGATTGAAGTTAGAAAATTCAAATCTGCAACCTCAATCTGTTAATTCCTTTATCTTGCTCGATAATTAGAATCCAAAAGCCATTTTTATAGTGAAGAGCAATGCAAATTCCCTAACAGCGTTGCATGTGAGGAATTGTGAGAAAACATTAATCAATATGCATTGCTTCTGCCTGTTCTGAAACAGCAATAGCTGTTCCTGGCTCAAAGTCCGTAATAAGACTGGACCCCTCCAATGGGTTCTTCTGTTCTTCCATTGCATTCCTCAGCTCTTCTGCCATATTCCTTTGTTCTTCATCCATTGTATTTTGTAATTCATCAACCTGCAAGTAACTATCTTAATAAATATTTCAAGCTACCATAATGTTTAACAATTGCACTCTCAGAGACTTACTCTTAATCACCACAATCAAAATAATTACAATAAAAATAACCAGCCATATGTTTTTGGGAAAAATCAAGGTGCAATAACCAACCACATGTAATAGCAGAGAGAATTGCTTCTTTCGAAGATCCAATGTCCTTGATGCAGCAGTATTCTCTGCCTCTAGCACGGCAATTTCTCTCTCAAGTTCAGATAGTGTTTTCTGGGTTTCATGACGAGGGGGTTGAGCTGAAATTAATCTTCTGATTGCTTCACACTCTTCTTTATGTTGTCTTTCAATTTTACTTTCTTCAAGTTGTTGTTTTAGATCCTCTATGTCTGACTGGGCCTGTGTTTGGAGTCACAATATGTCACAAACAAAAATAAGTTTACAAATATTCTATTAATATTTACCAACTCATTTCAGCCCATACCTGCAAAATCTGTTGATTCAACTCCTCTTGCAACACATTGAAATTGTCCTTCTCACGTTTATTTGCATCGATGACTGCTCCAGTCTTGAGGAGAGGCAACTCAAAAGTAGTTATCTCCTGTAAAAATGATCGGTAGAGCCTCTCACACTCTGCATAGTTATCAATGTCTTTGTCTATCTCTGTGGCAAAAAGAACAAATTTCTTATGAAGCTTTCTAAGAGGGGGTTCACCCCTGGTGGTGGTGGTACGTGTCAGAAGTCTTTGTTTGATAACAGAATCATCCTCTTGGGGGCCAATGGCATAATGAACAGCCATTTCTTCTTTTCTCCCAGTCAACCTCCTTGGTTTTGCTGGCAGCTGACTGCCTGATAGTTCAATGCCATAGTGAGAGAAGAAATTACACATTTGCTATAATGAAACATGAGAGAAAATGACAGCACCAAAAATACAAGCCAATACACAGAATGTATAAAAACTAATCCTCAGCTATGTGACCAAAAGTAATTGCTCGAGAGATTTGTTAAGAGCAAATGTCAATTGGAACTTGTCCTCCTCGTATTGGAGTCCAATGTTTCATGATTGCTCTCATCAAAATGCAAATTTTAGTTTACAGTTTTGTACCAAAATTCTGCAAAAGGTCAAAACACATATCAAACTAGATCATCTCCAGGAGCAATGACACTTAAACCCAAGCTCACAAGTAGAGATAAAGATGATTGCAATATGGTGATGGAATCATGCAAAAGGAGAGACAGTTGAAGGTATGATCACAAAATACAAATTAAATATTCATTATTTTCAAAACGATGCATTTCCCAAGTCCATCTTCAAATATAAGTCAACCATATCTTGACTCGCAACTCTTGTTTCAGACTACTGTATTGAACAGTTTTTTCAGGTTTTCCTTTCAAAAAGGCAATGCTTTTGAATCACTTCACGATATGAATACCAGATATTTCAGGGTCAGTTCTCTCTCCTTCATAAACATTAAGTATTAAACTACAGGACATACTCAGGTGAAATTTATGGAGTTATCCATATATTCCATTAATATTTGAAAGGTTTTTTGCTGATTGGCATAGCATTCTATTAAATGTTCTATATTCAGTCATCAGTTTTTTATTTTCTTGCCTTCTTAATAAGTTGCTTTCAAAAATTGTTGCCATCCATTTGAATTTACTTCATCTGAAGATACCCCATTAGTGAAGATCTTGAAGCAGGAAAAAATCTTACATACATTTTCAGCTTTGCATTTGATTATGGCAAGAGTTTTTTGGATAAGTGATAAACTTAAAAAAAGCGACAAAGATCAGCTGACTTTGCACACCAATCAAATAATTTGTTTGTTTATTTGAGAACTGGCCAAAAAGATAGTATCAATATATCAAAGCAAAATAATAAAATATACATCAGCCTGTTAACATTACAGTTTGCAGTAACATAGCATTACTTAAAAACTAGAAACATCAAGTAGTAGGAAAAATCTCTTACCACAAAAGCCTAAAAAGTTCTTTTAAAACACAGGAAATACCATGACAAACTCCAAGAAATCCTTGTCCAGAGATATATCCAGAAAGAACCATGCTGAAAAGATGAAGAGAGAGATTAAGGAAGAGTGGCAGATAAGACCCCTGAAAAATCCAATAAAACATACGCTGCCCCCTTGTCTCAAAATAATGACCCCACAAATGGAAACCACAAAAGAAAAGATGGTTAGACTCAGGATAAGACATTTCCTATCAACTTTTCTGTCATATTTATTTCCCATGATCCAATATTCATACCCCATTTCCCAAAGCCTATGGGATAAGAGGGGCAATCTTAAGGGAGATTTCTTTCCTCAATTACAATGGGCACAAGACCTTCTCTAAGCCTTTCCATAGTTTCACTGAAAATATCTGCTCAAACTTCAACTGGTTGTAAGAAAAACAGGTGCTAAGAAAGAAAGTCAGCTACTTGATTTCTCCCACAAGTAGTATATTCAACTTTAAACCCTTTAAAAGAAGTGAGACACTCTCAATCTCCTTGACCTTTCAAAGTTGCTATCAATGTCCCTTGGTGAGTGTATATAAGAGGCTACGAATTGTGATTCTATCTCAAGTATAATCCTGCTAATATTGTTTTCTTTGGGCAAGAGCATGCCAGGGAAAATTACCAAAGCTTCCATCAGGTTGTTTGTCATAACTCCGGCACCTCAGACAAACCCAAAGAGAGTGTCCCCACATTGACTGCAACAGAAGCCAAATGCCCCTGATGGGCCAGGGAGGTTCCGTACAAGTTTAACATGGGTGTGAAGAGGGCCATGTGGGTCATGGACTCATGAGTATCCAGCAAGTTTTTGAGAAAACTTTCTAACAACCCAAACATTGGAGGATATATATTATATATCTTACAGAAAAAATATTTCAGTGATATATCCAAATTATCAATGGACCTTTGCAAGATGGGCTATCTTCCTGCAAAAGAAATAAAATAGGGGCTAACAATGTCCTGCCAGCTGATCATACACTTTAAACAATCACAGAATAACAAGACATTACAAAACCTATGAAAAGATGTAAACCACAATTTTACATAGTTATAAAAAATTCTCCTAAGCTAGGTCCCTTGGCACTGGCTGATCTGCAAAACACTTTAAAATGGCAGATAAATAAAGCTAAGTTGGTTTATAACTTACGTAGACATACACAAATGTTTGTTAAGAGATCAGGAAAGAATAAACCTGGTCAGTATTTGCAAAAAATGTGTGAAATGTTTGAAATCCTTTACAAACTAGCTTGATTCTCAAAATGATTTGCAAAAAATGCATTTTATAAATAGCTGTCTCCTTATTCATTTAACTCACGTACCCTAATTTGATTGCCGTCCCCGTCCCCGTACCAGTACCAGTACCCTGCGTCCCAGAAACTATGATGTCTATGTTCCCAAAATGGAGTTTCCTGGCAACTATAATTTTATTTTATTTTTCAGGAAAGAGTAAACCTTATTAGAATTTGAAAAATAATGTGTGAAATGTTTTAAAACCTTTACAAACTAGCTTGATTCTCAATACGATTTGCAAAAAATGCATTTATTTTATTTTAAGTAGATTAAGGATCAAACTCTGTAAATGGTATTGTTTCTAAGTATATGCAAAAATTATCAATGTGCAGTCAGACCTGGCTGATTCACCTAAAGCTATTTTTCGCAAGGCTGCACTAGCTCCTAGCCAAGAACAGGTTTATTTATTTATTCAGAGATTCCAATTTTGCAATCCTATGTTGATAAGTTAAAGTCAGTTTATGTCATGCCCCCACCACAAGTGCCAGATCATGATTAAACTATAGTAGCACCCATGTAATAAAGTAATTAAAGGTGGCACCAAAGATATGTAATAAGGTGGTGCTAATATGCAGAAGAATTTAATTAAAATTAAACTACAAAGGGCAGCGAAAGATTGCAACTCTTTCAAGGGCAATAGTTGTGGTGGAAAGTTGTGACTCCCCCAAATATAAGATATAAAAGGAGATCATTTCATTGTGGAGAGGATATGAATGGGGAAAAATATGAAGTGGAAATTGGAAAATGAAAAGAAAATTGAGTCATAAAGGGCAGAAATAGATATTGTCTTCAGCACTACTAATATCACAAGATAAGTTTAAGAATAATATTAGATTACAAATAAATAGATGTATAGATATACCTTACAGAAGATAAGTTTAAGAATAATATTAGATTACAAATAAATAGATGTATAGATATACCTTACAGAAATTAAGTGATTGCTAATTGCAAGTAATTTAATTGCATTTCCTTTTAAGACTATTTAATAGCAAGGCAGTCTTCATGTATCTTATCGAGCACACCACCCCGAGATGGATGGACTGTAGATCCTACCATGCTTGTGGGCTGGGAGGTGAATGAGTGTTCCTGGGCTTGATCAAGGAGGATGGTGCACCTCCAAGGTGGACTGGGGGATGGAGTGGACCTGAGATCCTACCATGCTTGTGGGCTGGGAGGCGGATGAGTGCTCTTGGGCTTGAAGGTCTCCATATATTCTTACTTCTTAGTGATTATTAATATTATTGTAGGACCTAAACTAGGATTATCTTAAATCGTGTATTACATTTGATAATATTTTTATAAAATTAGGATTGAAAATGAATTACCTCCTTAGACTTAAGCTGGAACTGTTATTCTAGGGCAGAAATCGGAAGATCCCAAGAAGGGTCATTACAGTTTATAATTTACCCGGACATACACAACTGTTTGTTAAGAAATCAGGAAAGAATAAACCTGATTAGAATTTGCAAAAAATGTGTGAAAAGTTTTGAAGCATTACGAGCTAGCCTAATTCTCAAAAATGATTTGCAAAAAATCCATTTAGCTTAAGTATGTTAACGATCAACCTATAAATGGGACTGATTTTTTAGTATATGCAAACATTATTAATGTCAGTCAGACCTGGCTGATTCATCTAACCTTATAATGCTATTTTTCACAAGGCTGCATTAGCTCCTTGCCTAGAACAGATTTTTTTTCTTCAGAGGTTCCAATTTTGCAATCCTATACCGATTTTCTACAGTTAGCCGCTTTTTGATGTGAATATATCGTAGGCCATAAAAGTCATCTTTCTTTAGTATTGACATGAATGAGAGGCCTTAATTTATTGATTTACTGATGATGAAACTTTGATTTTGGGGATAAGAAAATGAAGTGTACTATCTCAAATCTTCTGAATATACAGTTTGGCAAGAATTTGTCTGAGCCATGAATTTACTGAAGACCTTAGTTCAATTTTTTTGATGTGAACTCAAATTCTCAAGTGTTTAGTTCTGATTTCTAATCTCGTGGTCCGGTGCCTATATATATCTCACATGACCTATATATCCTTAAAAAGTGAGTTCTTTGTCGAAAGCCTGGTTTGGTCTTTTAATATGGACTCAAATTTAAAAAAATAAAATAAAATCGGTTCTGAGTTCTTTTAGGTTAGGAAAAAAGGAATATCACTGGGGCACGGATCCAAAACATATAGTTAATTTCATTTGACATATTTTAGTGCACATGCTTCAGAAATGCATGTGTTCATAGTCTAGCAATTAACCTATTTCCTGAAAAATAACAATAAAAAACATTCTAGCTCAGTTAGTACACCAGATGACATAGGCCTAAAGACCTAGTGTTCATATAGCGGTACAATAGCATTGAAACCTAATTTACTTAGTCTAGAGCAGTTATGTCAAGAATTTACAGGAAGAAACCGTCTTAACAGTAGAAAATATGTAAAGCTATTTTAGACATGATATAATTAATGGAAATGTACGAGTAAATTGGAGGGAGGTAAGGAAGATGCGGTACCATGGTGAGCGCCCGCGGCAGCCATTGATGATGATGATGATGATGATTCTTAAGTTTTAGGCGTGAACAGCATTACTTGTCTTGGGCTGTTTTCGACAAGATATACAAATATTTGTTACTTGAATTGCTGAGGTTTGTTCCCACCTGTCTGTGAACCTCCATACAATTGCTACCCGCAATAAGGTTTGGTTTCTCACTTGCAGTTCTAAAGAAATTTTTAAATAATATATTCAATCAAAACGAAGACCAGGTTCACTTTGTTACTATTAAGGTTTTACATCTATAAATGTGCGAGGAAATAGTATACTTTTATATTTTGTGAGAGCACTTAAAGAAGACCAAGGCAAGTCAGGGTTTTTAGCTACATCTTTTGAATCATAGACCTCCATTCGGTGTAAGGAACAATTTAGGGTTGGGCTCTATGTAGATCTCTTGAATGGTGTGGGCATTCTAGTTATTTGGGGTTTTGAGGTAGATTTTGATGTTTTGAGTTGGGTAATGGTCAATTTGTTGGATGAATGTAAGTAAGAGGGGATAATAAATCTATTTTATAGGATTTTTTCAAGTGATGTTTGTGGCACAAAGGGCTAATTCAACAGTGATAAGCATTCATAAATAGTGGGAGGTGGTTCTAATGAGAGTAGTTAAAGATGATCGAGGTCAGGCGAGGGTTTTAAATGTGTGGTTTCTTGTGGGGTCCTCCAAGCAAGTTTGTCCCCCTTTTCTCACCTTCTTTGCTTTGTTTTTTTTCCTACATAATATTTTTGTGGGTATTTGTAATGGGAAGCAAACCACCATCAAATTTGAAAATTGAAAATGAAGTTGTAGAATAGGGTAAAATCAAGGTAAAAGACATGAATCAATAGTACCAACCACCAAATACATAAAACTCAAACCCTAAAGACTTTAATCCAACAATGAAGCACAAATGAACATAGAAACATAAACAATAAAGTAATATTACCAATAATTCCTATGCCATGGTTGAATCACCTTCATTGCTCTTCTCCATTTTGCTTTATGTGCTTGCTTGCCCTCAGATTTGTAGTATGCAAGAATAAGCCTAGTGATAATGACAACAAAATATCAAAGATAGTAGTTGTGGTTGTGTAGGGTCTGAAATGAAAGGGATAGGTCTCTTTTATAGAAAACCAAATTTGAATGAAGGTCCAAGATTGAATGATGATCAATGGATGAGATTGCTTTGAGAAGCAAGGAAATAGGGTTAGGGCAAAAATAGGGTTTAGTTAAGGATGGACAATGGAGATTAAAAAGTAATAAAAGCTTATCAAGGGTGCAGGGTAATTGAGATAAGAGATAAGATTTGGCACATAAAAAGAGGTGGCTAGTAAATTAAATAATTATAAAATTATTTAATTTAGGAGGGAAAGTGAATAACTAAATAATTAAAACAATTATTTAATTATAGAAGAAGAGTGAAAGTTGACTTTTAATTAAAATAACTATTTAATTAAAAGTAGAGGAAAAAGATGAATTAGTAAATAATTAAAATAATTATTTAATAGTGGAGGGAAAAACATAAAAATAATTAAATAAATAAAATTTATTTAATTATAGAAGAAAAGGCTAATGAATAATTAAATAATTAAAATAATTATTTAATTATAGTACGAGAATGAAAATGAATAATTAAATAAATAAGAATTTATTTAATTATAAAGAGGAAATAATATTAGTGACGTAATTAATTTATTTAATTAATCAAATGAAGCATAAAAGGAGAAATGAATTAATTAAATAATTAATTTTATTTAATTAATAGAAGAATATGACTTTAGACAATAATTAAATAATTAAAATTATTTAGTTAGATAGGGAAGAAGGGTATTTGATGGTGCTCCCAGGCCTAGGACATTTTTCAATGTCTACATTTTGCCCCTCTTTGATATAATGTGAAGTCATCTGAATGTTGTATTAAAGAAATTCAATTCAAATATGTCATGGTGTGACGTGGTGAATACGAGATAGATCTATGTCCCCTTGAATTTTTTTCGAACTTTGATAAAGTTTCAAAAAATTTGAGAATTTTTTTGATAAGCAAATTTGATAGGCATGAATGCAAGGATTGACGAGAGAAATGTTAGCAAAAGGAAAATGTTAGGGTGGAAAGAAGATTAGTGAGGAACGACAAAAGGAAGAATGAAATATATGAAATGGGATTGATATTTTGCTTGATAGATATTAGGCTTGCACGATTATCATCATTGGGCGTTTGAATTATGGCAATGGATAATGAACACCATGGTATGACATAGACCAAGGTGTGCAATGTTACCCCTTGCAAAAACAAACATTTGACAGACAAGGAGTGCCTTGACACATACTAGGAGTGAAGTTTCCCTAGTCTTTTTGTCAAGACAAACTGCAAACAACAATCAAAGGAAAAAGCAGATCATGAGACATCATCGCTCCTCTAAATCCTTCTTGGGACATCCTTGAGGTGGCTAGTAACATGACCAAAAGATAAATCCAAAAGATAAGACAAACTGGACCAACAAAGTCAATAGCCATATAGATCGTTTGCCAATGTTTGTTGATGGGATTGATGAGATTGATTGGTTAATTGATTGGTAACGCCTGGTTTTAGGAAAAGAAGCATGTTGTATAAAATGTCAAGTCTGGTTTTGACCATGCAACCACTTGTATAAGGTAAATGATAGGGTTGATAATGATGTTTGGTTTCAGGAAGGACACATCTTGCATAAGACAGATGATAGGACTAGGTTTGGTTTCAAGACATAAGGAAAATCATATAAGATGTCAAGTTTGTTTCGACAATGCCATCTCTTGTATTAGACCATTGATTAGCTGGTAAGTGTTGATTTGATGATTAGGCCATTGATCAGTTTGGACTAAAGACTAGTTGGATAGTTAGTTTGTTGATTCGTGATTTGATTGAGACTTACATTTTTGTTTGTGTCTGATCAAAATGTTGATTTCAGCAAGAGATAGATTATTATGATATGGACAGTGACGGACTTGAAAAACCATAAGGGAATGACCTAGTGCCTCAAGGGATCATCGAAGATGGCTTTTCCTACGTAGCATGCATAGAGACATCATAGTTTGACTGACCTTGACCATGGATAATTAATTATAGATTGGCTCATGATTGACCCAACTCAACAAACCCTAAGGGACTAACCTAGTGCCTCGAGGGCTCATCAATGATGGCCTTGCCTACGTGAAATCACAGAGGCAACGTAGTTTGAATGACTTGGATCGATAGGACTTTGTCATTATTTTTGGGATTTTAGAAGGTTATTTGATTTTTATTTATTTTTGACTTGTTTTGATTTTTTTTTGGATTTTTGACATGTTTCGATTTTTTTGGATTTTGACATGTTTTGATTTTTTTGGATTTTTGAGAATTATGATCTCCGATATCAAGTCTAGGACCCCATGAAGATGTAAGTCAAGTACTTTCCCCAATCAGGTATAAGACCAATCATTAGGAATGGATAAGGATGGACTTTATTATGACCGAACATGGAAAACGAAAGATGTAAAATGTCAACTATGAGAAGGATGACAAAGCTTTATTTCAGATTGGTGTAGGAGTGGGGTTTTGTTATGGATGATACACTATAAGGACCGTGACAAATACATCTGAAAGATGCCCACAATCAAGCAAGCAGGCATGCACTAGCATCCAAGGACAAACATGATCTTACCCCTAGTCAAGATGAAAACCAATTGATAGGTGATGATGATGATGTTGTTGATATATGGGAAGGACACATCTTGAAACAACGTGAGGATTGGGAAAGACACATCCCTATGATGATAATGTGACTAAAGGATCAAGGTTTGTAGCAAGGCTAGAAACAAATCCAAGGAATGTTTTGGATGATGCATTAGATTGCAAGATTAGATTACATGGATTACAATTGATGGCATTCAGACAGACTGGATTGGGATGGTTGGATTGGAAGGATTAAGGATAAATGGATTGGATAAGATAAGATTGAATGGAGGATTGAATAAGATCCAATGACAAGGGAGAATCGAGACATGGTAAAGGATGGAAGGATGAAAGAATTCCATGGATAGGAGAGGAATTTAGATAATGGATGATGATGGGAGATAGGATAATGGTGGATGGAGGATAGGAAGATGAAGCTCCAAGGACTAGTTACAAAGGACCAAGATTCCCCACACTAGAGGTAGTACAACCATGGATGGGAGATGATGAGTGATGTATGATATGGAAGGATAGTGCAAAAATAATATGAATGCATTAATATTTGACCCCTAGTTTTATCAAGATTATGGATGAAAAGAGAGGAGAAATTAGATAGGATATGAGGATGGAAGTAGGATAAGGGATATAAGATGAAGGATATGGATAGAGGTGATCCCACAAAATTGGTTTACAATTCCGTTGAGGAAGCAAAATTGTAAAAAACACCCCCATGAAGAAAAAATTGGGTTTTGGGGGGTTTGAAGAACCCAAAGAGGGTTCGCTCGAACCCCCCTTCGAGCGAACCCTATTAAATGATGGGTCCCTCATTTTTCATGTTTTTTGAAATAAAAACAAAGATAAGTTTTGAAAAAAGGGGGTTTGCTCGAACCCCCTTCGAGCGAACCCGCATTCATTCGAAAGGTCAATGGGGGTTCACTCAAAGGAGGGCTCGAGCGAACCCTCCTTTTTCCCCCTTCTCCCCCTCTTACACCAAATTTCTACAAAATTTTTCCCTTCAAAGCTTAGGTTGAGGATGAAAATGGAGGAGAATTCACAGACCCGACTGGATGATGGTAGTCCTTGAAACGAGCTATCCATCAAATATAATTTTAATATGTTTTGGTTTTATTATGTATTTTATTTTTTAGTTTGATTAAACATAGGTTTTTCACCAAAAATCAAGCTGTGGAAAACTAATAGATTATAAAAAAAAAATGAAAAATATCAGTGCACTAGATATTGATGTCCTTGATCCAACAAAAAAAATGAATTTCGATACATACAAAAAAAGTTATGCTTTAGCTATTGAATCATGTCTAAATTGTAAAAGGTTTGACTTTGAAACTTAATTAAGAAAAAAATATTCAATGAAATTCTATGAAACCAATTCCATGCACTAGATATCATAGTTACGAATCTAAATTTGAAAAAAATTATAATTTTATCCTTCATAGAATAAAATTTGTGTTAGCCAGTGATGTCACTCTTTAAAAATGGTGTTTACTGTTAAAAACTATTTTTCGAAGGAGATGGAAAAAGAAGTGTAATCTGATTCAATTTTTTTTGAAAAAATTATATTTAGAATCTATAGATAAAATGTCACAAATCACTAGTTTGCATCATCTTCAAATTCCTCACAGTTTAGCCGTTATAGGTGCCTGAAAGTGAAGATTTGGTTAAAAAAATTCAGTTCAATGTCCAATTTGGCCAAAAATTGTAAACCAGTATTGTGGGATCACCCATAGGATTATCAAGATCAAGTGGATTGGATAAGAAATATGGAAGGATATAATGCATGATATATATGAAGATCTTTAGCCTTGTCAAGATCAAAGGAGGGAAAAGGGAGGATGGATTTAGATAGGATAATGGTTATGAAATGAGGGATAAAGGGGGGTGTGGTAGCTAGGATAGTATGGATGAAAGTTTCCCCCAAGTGTAGAGTGTAAGAGGATAATGGATTATGCATGACACCTATTTTCTAGGTTTTCATCATGGTACCTATCCAAGGCGCCACAAGAAGTGGTTTTCACCATTGGATTTGGAAGATGGTGGATGCATGATAGGGAGATGGAGGAATGACTCAAGAATCTAGTTTCATGGATGGTATCCCTTGAAGATGTGCTCCATTAGACCATGGACAATTGGAGTTATGCTCATAGACGTTGGTAGAATGATGGTAAGGGGAATGAAATGGATGGGAAGATGGTGAGGGATATGGATTTATGCAAAGGATTGGATAAGAGGGATGTAAGGATGAAATATGGATGTTGGATAATTGATGGGTTGATGGTGTTATTTTTAGATCAGATATGCAAAATAAGCAGAAAAAATAACATAGAACAGGAGACACATTATTTTATCCTGGGAAAACCCTTCTACTCAAGGGAGAAAAACTCAACAAGACTTCAATAATAATAGATCAAATACAATAGTGCAAAAACAAAACTTAAGAATCAAGCCTAGATAGGCAGAATACAATGAAATAACCCAACACTGAAGTAGTGTGAATTCCTGAGCAGAAATAAATCTCCTTAATGAGCAACAAATCTTCTTCTTGATCACAAAAGAATGAATGAATTGAATTTATTGTTGAATGAGGAGAGTCTCTCTCCTTTCTATACCAATCTAGGAATAAGCTTCCACTTGAGCTGACCCAACAAGTATAATTTATGTTTATAATTAATTCTAACTTGTCTCTTGGCCGACAGGGGCAATACCTCTTGAAGCTAAACATCAACACTCCCTCTTAGCTAGGGAGGTATAGAAAAGTCTTCCTTGAGTCCCACTCAAGGGCATTGTATCTTTTCATGGATTCTCTCAACATGACATCCACAATGGCTACACCCAATTGTGGGAAGCACAACTCAATCTTAGAGATGTGTTCAATACAAGGGATTTCACCTCCTATTTCTCCATCACAAATAAATATACACTACAAGGGCTTCACCTCATATTTCTCTATCTCAGAGAAATATACGCTACAAGGGCTTTCACCTCATATTTCTTTGTCTTAGAGAAATATATGCTACAAGGGATTTCGCTTCATATTTCTCTATCTCAGAGAAATATATGCTGCAACAAATTTTAATGATGTTGTTACTCCCTCTCAACGAGGTAGACATTCTCCACCACCCCAAGCTTGTCTCAGAAGTGTACAAACTTTACCCTAGAAAGAAGCTTGGTGAGGATATTAGTCATCTGATCATCAATGCAAATATACTTGAGCTAGATTGCTTTCCTTAGCACCATGTCTCTAATGTAATGATACTTGATCTCTACATGCTTCATCCTATCATGAAGTACAATATTTACCGAGAGCTTTATACAACTCTAGTTATCATAGTAAATCAATTTCGACTCTAACATCTGACCAAATAATCTTGCAAGGAGCTTTCAAAGCCATACTGCTTCACGGGCTGCTACACATGCTGCAATATATTCAACCTCTGTTGTGCTTAGTGCCATAGAGGTTTGCTTCCTGCTACACCAAGAAATCATGGCGGACCCCAAACTGAAGCAAAAATTAGAGGTGCTCTTCCTATCAGCTACACTCCCAGCCCAGTCAGAATCAGAATAGCCCTATAATCTCATATCCTAACTGGAAGCATACCTCAAGCCATATCCCACAATACCACACAAGTATCTCAGTATATGCTTTACTGCAACCAAATGTATTTGTCTTGGCTCACACATGAACTGGCTGAGAGCACTCACTACAAAACAAATGTCTAGTTTGGTGTTGACCAGGTACATCAATGATCTGATCAATTGTCTATACACGGTGGGATTTACCAAATATGAATTAGATACTGAGTCAATCAACTTCTTCAAATTTTTCTCCAAAGGTGTAGCCATGGACTTACATTCCATCATCCCAAATCTTCTTAGTATATCTATAGTGAATTTCCCTTGACT
The DNA here is from genome assembly GCA_007258455.2 of Sequoia sempervirens. Taxonomy (NCBI): domain Eukaryota; kingdom Viridiplantae; phylum Streptophyta; class Pinopsida; order Cupressales; family Cupressaceae; genus Sequoia; species Sequoia sempervirens. Next base: position 66,101,885 of record VDFB02000015.1, read on the forward strand.
TAGGAAGATCTCATTAGGTCTTTGCCATACTTCTAGTCCCAAGAAGTAATGCATAAGACCAAGGTCCTTCATCTGAAAATCAAAGGCTAACTCTTTCTTACATTGGACAATGAGCTTCTTGCTCCAATGAGAAATAAATCATCAACTTAAAGGACCAAGATCAAGGCCTCACCATCAACTATCTTGAAATAAAGGTTGGAATCTGCATCATTCTTGGTGAAACCCAAAGTCATCAAGTATCTATCAATCCTTTCATAACATGCACGAGGTGCTTGTTTAAGACTGTACAAATCCTTCTTCAATCTACACACATGAGACTCCTTCCCATGAATCAAAAAAAATGTTTGGCTACTCGATATACACTTCTTCCTCAATCACACCATTTAGAAATGTAGTCTTTACATCCATTTGATGTAACTTCCAGCCCTTGAAAGAGGCAATAGTAATAATCATCTTGATGGAAGTGTATCAAGCAACAAGAGCAAATGTATCCTCATAATCTATTCCTCCTTCTGAGAGAATCCTCTTGCCACAAATCTCACCTTGTGTTTATCAATGCTGCCATCAATTGCATGCTTGATTTTGTAGAATCATTTGGAAGTCACTACTGACTTCCCTTCAGGTCTCTGAACAACATCCCATACATCATTTTTAATGATGGACTAATACTCTTCTATCATTGCATCTCTCCATACCTACTGGTTAGATGCCTCCTCATAATTGGAAGGCTCAGAATCAATGATGTGACTCATCAATGCCACATAACCTGGGAACTTTTGAAGTCTCTTGCTTTCACTGAAAGTGCCTCGAGGAGTTGCATATTTTTCTACCTCCTACATGGTTTTTCAAGCCCATATGGGCCTCTTCCAACCTACGACAATATCTCTAGGCCCATTAGTTGGTTCTATAGGATCAACTGGATCAACAACCTCAGCTGGTTTGTTGGACTCCCTCTGAATGTTAGGAGTATAATCAAGGGATGAATCCATATCCTATGGATCCTCCTACTCCTCACTGTCTATCTCCATGTAAGATGCTTTAGATCTTCTAAAGGCTACCTCCTATTTGAAGGAGACATCCCTACTAATCTCAATCTATTTCTATCCTAGAATATATATTCTTTAAGCCTTTGAAGACTCACTGTAGCCCACAAATATACCCTTCCTACCTGAAGGTTCTAGTTTTTTTCTTTTGTCTTTGGGAACATGAATGTACACAAGATAGCTAAATATCCTTAAGTGACCAATCTCAGCCTTCACACCTATGAATGATTGCTCTGGAGTCATGTTCCCCAATATCCGATGAGGACTTTTGTTCTGAACATATACTACGGTTCTGGAAGCTTCTGTCCATAAGAAACTCTACAAACTCTGATCATGGATCATAGCCTTAGTTGCTTCTACTATAGATCTATTCTTTCTTTCAACAATTCCATTTTGTTGAGGGTTGTACAGAACAAAAAACTCCCTCTTGATCCCTGCCTCAATGCGGAAATTACGAAATCCCCCGAAAGTGTACTCTCCTCCATTATTTGATCTCAAAACCTTAATTCTCTTCTTAGTCATGTTCTCTACTTGTGCCTTGAATTCTTGAAATCTATCAAGGACTTCCTCAGACTCCTTGGATTTCAAGAAGTAAATCCAAGTCTTCCAGGAATAATCATCAATGAAAGTCACATAGTACCAGAATCCACTTAGTGACGCCACAAACATCAGTCCACACAAATTTGAATGAATAAGATCTAGGATCCCCTTGGATCTACTGTCACTACTATGGAAGGGACTCTTGGTGTTCTTACCAAGTGCGCATCCTCTGCAGATGCCATCATGCTCTAAACTGAGCTTCAAAAGGCCAGTAACTACCTTCACCATAGTGGGAAGGGCTCTATAATGGAAGTGAGCAAGTCTCTTATGCCATAGATCACTCAAACTGATAGAGCCATTTAATAAAGCCTAAACTAGTTTAATTGACAATTTGTATAGGCTCTCTTGATGAATACCAATCACACAAGCTATTTTTATCTTTGAGTTCTTGGGCCATGCAAGAACCTTTCCTTCAGAGAAGGCAACCTTGTACCCTTTTTCCTCCAAGGCTGAAATGGAGACAAGGTTCCTTTTGATCCTTGGTACGAACAATACATCACTCAATAGAAGAGGTAAACCCAAATCTAGCTGGAAGGAAGTGGCCCTAGCTCCCTTTACAAAATAACTAGCACCATCTCCAATTATAACCTATAAATTAGAATATTTCTCTACTAAGTCTATAAGATGCTCTCTATAGCTTGTAATGTGATGTGAATCATCCCTGTCTATAAACCAAGTATCACTGTCAGTTGGTACATTACTCGAAAGAGCGGAGATGAATATAAATCCTTCTGAATCGTCTTTTGAATGTCTTGACTCCTTCTGAGGTGACTCTTCATCAATGCCTGCAGTAGAAACATGCTGCTTCAACTTTAATTTACAGTCTCGGGCATAGTGTCCATACTTGTCACACCTGTAGTATTGAATATGAGAGAGATCCTTCTTTTTCAATTTTGGAACATAATCTGATTTTTTGTTTCTATTCCTCTCAAAGGTGCCTCTTTTTCCTTCTCTTCCTTTGCCTCTTTCTCTAGTAGCATGTGCAACAAGAACTTTATTTTCTTCATTATGGGAGTTTTTCCCATTTCCTCTTGCTGTTAGCCTAGTTTCTTCTTGAATATAGTCAGCTCGAAGGTGATCAAACTTGGGCAACTTGGATCTCCCATTGATGCTCTGAATAAAGGTTCCCAAGATTGGGGAAGACCATTTAGAGCCAATATAACAAGATCTATGTTTGCAACTATGTGAGAGATCTAAGAACAACAATAATGAATTGATGCTAAATACTAGAAATAACTCTTGCTATCAGGCACGAAATATCAGATATTACACGCATAGATCAATAGTTTGCACCAATTTAAATCAATCGATCCAAATAACCCAGCAGTGTCAATCTCAGTTCAATGGTGTCACATTCAAAATAAACAATACAATCAGAATACTCTTAATTGGTGTGATGTCAACTTGCTTGTAGGATATCTTCATCTTCTTCACCCTTTGTGATCGATATACAAGTAAAGTAGCAAATAAGAGAGTATCTGATAATAGATTGATGCATACAGGTTATAATGGAGATGACAAAGATACACCTGATTGGGTAGACAAATTGGTAATAATGAATGGTGTTAATCTGGGCGCTTCCTTGTTGATATCTTCCTTTTTCTTCCTTAATTCGTGATTCCTTTCTATTTGGAATGAACTTTCTTTTATATTGTGGTGGAGTGGGAGAGACGTGTCCTTTCAGGTAGTCCGCTTGCTTAAGGGACGTGGAATTTGGTTAACGCTTAGTTAAGAATAATTAATATTTTTTAATGTTATCTGTATGGTATTGTCACTCCCTTCCACTATCTGCCTTAGTTACTTTGCTTTGGGCTAAAACAAATTAATCATCTTCCTAATCACGTCCTTCATAATTGTATCCTTCTTGCTTGATACCTTCATAATGAATGTTTGCTTGATTGCTTCATATTGAATGTGTATGTATGTATATATATGTTATTGTATATTTGTTAATGTATAAATATATTAAATATATACATGTTATCCTTAGATACTCCTTTGAGATGGGGACATCACAAGTCTCTCCCTCCTGCTTTTTGCTTGTCCTCAAGCAACTTATAACTCTTTGCCTTAATTTTCTTAATCTATTGATACTCTTGTCCAGTATACCTATCTTATCCTGGGAAAAGATTGTAATAACTTGTCACACTTAATCTCTTTCCAGGCCTTCTGGATACCTCATTCTTAAGTATACCCAGCCTTATAATCTTGGAAAAGATTGTAACATTTTGTTGTACTTAATCTATTTCTAGGCCTTTTGGATATCTTATTTAAAAGTGTATCCAGCCTTATAATCCTAGGAAAAGGTTGTAACACCTCTTCCCAGGCCTTTTGGATACCTCATTCTTAAATGTATCTAGCCTTATAATCCTGGAAGCAAGTTTCCACTTCACAGGCCTTATGGATACCCTATATTTTGGTGTATCCATCCTTAAGATCCTTTGGAAGAACCTTGGCTCTGCCCAGGCCTTATGGATACCCTATTTGGGTATATCCATTCTAATTCTTATATGCATTCATCGTTGTAATGTAATATTACATATTATCCTCAAAGGATGTTCTTGTGTAAGGGAAATGACTTATTAACTTATATTGAAAATATTACATACAATAGTTAGTCTATTTCTTGTTCTATTCAAGGGCCATTATGTTTTTCCCTTCCTGAATTTGTTTATCTTTAAATTCCTTAATAGTTTCTTCCTTTTCCCATGTGGCATCTTCTTCAAGAAGTCCCTTCCATTTGAGTAGAGACTTGGTAATGATCCTATTCCTCAATTTCCTTTCTTTGGTGTCTAGGAGAAATTTTGGTTCTAAGGTAAGTTATCCTTCATCGTCTAGAGGAGGTAACTCAGTACAAGGGATGACTTGCTGCCCAAGGACATTCTTAAGCCTAGATACATGGAAGACATTATGGATCTTGCTATGCTTTGGTAGATCTATCTCGTAAGCTACCTCTCCCACTCTTCTTATAACTTTATAGGGACCATTGAAGTGTGGCTTGAGATTTTCAACCCCACTCCTTTTGATTGATGTTTGCTTATATGGTTGTAACCGCAAAAATACTAGATCTCCAATTTCAAATGTCCTTTCTATGCGGTGTCAATCGACATAGATTTTTTGCTAGTTTTGGGCTTGTTGCAGATTTTTCTTGAGAGTTTTCATGAGGTTGATATTTTGTTGTATGAAGTCTTGTGCACTTGGTACTTTTATTTCTTGGATGACCAAATTTCCAAAGGAAGGAGCTTCATATCCATATAGAGCCTTAAAGGAGCTCATTCCAATTGACATATGATGGGTAGTGTTATAATAATACTCGCCCATGTGTAGCCATTTTATCCATGCGGTTTGCTGCCCCGTGACATAATTCCTTAAGTAACCTTCTATCCATTTGTTAACTATCTTCGTTTTCCCATCTGTCAACGGGTGGTAACTTGTGCTTGGAGTTAGACTTGTTCTTGCTAGCCAAAAAAGTTCTTGCCAAAATTGGCTAAGGAATTTGCTATCTCGGTCATTGATGATTGTCTTGGGTATCCCATGGAGTCGAAAGACTTCCTTAAAGAATAATTTTTCTATTTGAGGTGCTTTATGTTCCAACGAGATTGCAAAGAAGTGGGCATACTTAGAAAGTCTATCCACTACCACATAAATGCTATCTTTTCTATGCACTTTGGGCAATCCAATTATGAAATACATTGAAATGCTTTTCCATTTTTGGTTGGGAATGGGTAACAGTTGTAGCAATCCCACAGGATGATTTTGTTCCACTTTATTTTGCTGAAAATTCATGCATTCTTGTATATTTTTAATCACATCTTTCTTTAATCCCTTCCATGAATACTTCTCTCTAATCTATTTATAAGTTTTGAAGTACCCTTGGTGGTCAACTAGAGGATTATCATGGAATTCCTTCATAATTTTTTTCTTTATCTTTTAGTGGGGGACAAGAAGTACCCTTCCTTTATATAGGATAAGGTCGTCCCATACCTTTTGTTCTTCATTTGGTATTCTTCCTTCTAATATCTCGAAGGCTTGTACATCTTTGGCATACTCAGTGATAATGTCATTTTTCCAATCTCTTGAAATGCTTGTGATGGTGTTGAGATAAGGGCGTCTAGATAAGGCATCTAACACCTTATTATTGGTTCCTTTGACATATTCTATGTCAAAATCATAGGCTTGAACTCGGCTTACCCACTTTTGTTGACAATCATTAAGATCTTTTTGATTCATGAAGTATCGTAGACTATTGTGATCTGTTTTGATGATGAATCTTCCACAAACTAGGTATTGTCTAAATTTGGCTAGGGCATGCATAATATCCAAAAATTCCTTATCATAGATGGAGTAGTGCTTCTTGGTCTTTGATACCTTGCAACTCTCAAAGGCTATTGGATGTTTTTTCTACATGAGAATTGCTCTAATTCCTTCTATTGAGGCACCACATTGTAGCTCAAAAGGTAGTGTGGAGTCAGGAATAGCAAGGATAGGGCAGGTACTCATGGCTTCCTCAAATTGTTCAAAGGTTTTTTGTGCTTGGTCATTCCACATAAAAGCCCCCTTTTTAGTCAATTTTGTGAGGGGGGCGACTATCATGGAGAAGCCCTTTACAAAATGCCTATAATAGCTGCATAATCCCACAAAGCTTCTAAGTTGAGTCAAGGTCTTTGGTCCGGGCCATTCTTTGATGGCCTTAATTTTCTCCTCATCCATGCTCACCCCTTCTGTGTTGATTTTATATCCCAAATAGAGTATTTCTTCCAGCCCAAATTCACATTTTGACATTTTGGCGTAAAGGGATTCTGATTCCAGTATGTTTAAGACTTCTTCAATATGTTAGAGATGCTCTTCCCATGTTTTGCTATAGATCAAGATATCATCAAAGAAGATAAGTAAGAAATTTCTTAGTTTCTGGTGGAAAATGCGGTTCATGCATGATTGGAAGGTGGCTGGGGCGTTGGTGAGGCTGAATGGTAAGACTAGGAATTCAAAATGCCCATAATGGCATTAGAAAGCTATTTTTGGTACATCTTCCTTCTTCATTCTAATTTGGTGGTATCCTGACCGTAAGTCAATTTTGAAAAAATATCTTGCTCCATGGAGTTCATCCATTAATTCATCTATCCTTGGGATTGGGTACCGATTCTTAACATTTTTCTGGTTTAAAGCCCTGTAATCTACACATTTGCATAGTGTCATCTTTCTTTTTGACTAACACTACAAATGACACAAAGAGACTATTACTTGGTTGAATGTGTCCCATTTCTATCAATTCTTTAATGGTCTTTTCAATCTCTTCTTTGAATCTTCGGGGGTGCCTATAAGGGGTGGTTTCACCGATTTTTCTCCTTCTTCAAGCTCTATGGAGTGCTCAAATCCCCTTTTTAGAGGTAGATCGAGGGGAATATCTCCAAAAATATTTTTGTGTTTCTTTAGGATAGGTTGGACGTCTATGTGAATTGCTTGCTCATGAGAAGGTGATTTATCTAATACCATGCATTGTACTATCCATTCACTTTGGCCATGCCTTACAATCCTTTCCATCCTTTTACAAGATACCACTTTTGGGGACCCATTTGGCAATCCTTTTAATGTAACCTCTTGTCCATTGTGTTTGAAACAAATTTCTAAGTTTGGGTTATCCATGGTAAAGCATCCTAAGGAATTCATCCAAGGTATCCCTAATATCACATCATTTTGTAGGTTCACAACATAGAAATATCCTCTTATGGTATGTCCATCCATGGTGATCTCTAATTGGGGAATGATCTTTGTGCATTGATCCGTAGTTCCATTTTCTAGTGCTACCTTGAAACCATTAAAATTTTGGGCCTTCAATCTTCATTTTGATACTAAGTTTTTGTTGATAAAGTTGTGGGAGGCCCCACTATCAACCAAAGCAATAATTTTCTATCCTTTTAGTGTTCCTTTGATATGAAAAGGTCTATTTTCACTTGCTTGAGAGATGACCGCTAAGGTTCCTTGTTCATCCGGGTCCCATATTGCCCTTTGGGTAGGGGTTTCTCTTGTCTCTTCATCCAATGCTTCTTCTATTTTATGCATTTTTCCCTTCTTGCATTAGTGGTCTTGTCCCCAAGGTTCTTTGCATTTGAAACATAAATCTTCATTAATCCTTCCCTTCATTTGATTGCTTCCTTGTCATGGCATTGGTGTCCCATAATCCATGGTTATTTGCAAAAGTAGCATGCTCTTTCTTTATTATCTCTTCTTTGTTGGTCTTGTTTGGGTTGTGACTTGAATGAGGGATTCTTATATTTTTCCTTTGAAGAGCTGGATTCCACTTTCATGGCTCTTTGAATTGCCTCCCCTACGGTTTGTGGTTCTAATGGGTTTACTATGTTCTTAATTGGTTCCTTGACTCCTTCAATGAAAAGATAGGTAATCCTTCTTTGGGATAGGTTAGGGATCATGATAGCTAGTTTTTGGAATTCATTTGAAAATTCCTCCACTATTCCAAGTTGCCTAAGTTGAGCGAGTTCCTTAAAATACCACTCAAGATGCTTTTGATCAAATCTTTTAATGATTTTTTAAGTTAATTCCCTATAGGTGACTATATTTTGATGGCCTTGGGTGATGAGTCCATGATGCCACCAATCATGAGATATCCCTAATAGGTGGAAGAAAACAAATTTAATGGCATTTTCTTTAGTCATGGGGATGAGGGATAGGTAAGTGTCAAGCTTTTGAACCCATGATTGTGCAGTGAACTTCCCAGAGCCGTCAAAATATGGAAAGGTCATCTTATTAATTCTTGATCTAAGGTCTTTGTTGGAATGGTTCTTTCTCCTATTTGGATTGGCTTGGTTTTTGAATTCATAATATTCCTTGAATGGTATGAGTCTTTGTATTGCAGGTTCTAATTCAACATACATATGAGCAATGTCTTCTGCACTATTTGTGTTTGGCTCTTCTGCTTCTTCTACAACATTTTCTCTTGGAAGGAATGGAGGCATGGTTGGTCTCAGTGCAGAACTTTGGGTTGAATGCTCATTTTTAGAATGGTTCAAATGTATTTCTCTCCTTGGAATGGTTCTTTTATGAGTATTATTATTATTATTCATGTTTTGAAGAGCTTGGAGAATCAACTGATTGGTTTTCTTAAATTTTTTATTGGTTTGTTCCATGAAGGTTCTAAGCTCTCGAGCCAACTGTTCGAACATAGTTCCCTTTCTATGGTAGGTTTGCATTCACTTTTCTTCTACAAGTTGGGAGGAAAGATACTCTAATACCACTATGAGAGATCTAAGAACAACAATAATGAATTGATGCTAAATACTAGAAATAACTTGCTATCAGGTGCAAAACATCAGATATTACATGCATAGATCAATAGTTTGCACCAGTTTAAATTAGTTGATCCAAATAACCTAGTAGTATCAATCTCAGTTCAATGGTGTCACATTCAGAATAAACAATACAATCAAAATACTCTTAATTGGTGCGATGCCAACTTTCTTGTAGGATATCTTCGTCTTCTTCACCCTCTATGATCAATATACAAGTAAAGAAACAAATAAGAGAGTATCTGGCAACAGTTCGATGCATACAGGTTATAATGGAGATGACAAAGATACACCTGATTGGGTAGATGAACTAGTAATAATGAATGGTGTTAATTTGGGAACTTCCTTGCTAATATCTTCCTTGTTCTTCCTTAATTCATGATGCCTTTCTGTTTGGAATGAAACTTCTTTTATATCGTGGTAGAGTGGGAGAGACGTGTCCTTTCAGGTAGTCCGCTTGCTTAAGGGACATGGCTTTTGGTTAACGCTTAGTTAAGAATAATTAATATTTCTTAATGTTATCTATATGCTATTGTTGCTCCCTTCCATTATCTTCCTTAGTTACTTTTCTTTGGGCTAAAACAAATTAATCATCTTCTTGATCGTGTCCTTCATAATCGTATCCTTCTTGCTTGATTGCTTCGTAATGAATGTTTGGTTGATTACTTTATATTGAATGCGTATGTATATATATATGTTATTTTATATTTGTTAATATATAAATATATTAAATATACATGTTATCCTTAGATACTCCTTTGTGATGGGGACATCACAAACTATATCCCCAATAGTGCTCAATTGATATCTCAAATCAGAGATCTTCATAAAGAATGAAATGACTGATTCTCCTTTATCCATTTTTACATGGAGTTATTGAATTAGAGCGAGGGATCTACCTGTATTGTTGATCTCATACAGTCCTTTTAGTACATCAAACATTTCTTTAGTTGTCTTCATCTTGGAGATGATCGGTACTAGGTGATCCTTCACAGAGTCTATCATGATATTTCTAGCCTTCGTACCATTTTTCTTCCACTGTATTTTCTTTGCATCTTCTGATGGCTCAGGCATGTCATTTTCTACGAATTCTAGAAGATCATTCTCTTCTAAGGTAATGAGTACCCTAAACTTCCAAGAGTTGAATTTTGAAGCTCGATCAAGCCTATCTTCTACCTTGACACCGATCATCATCTTCTTTTTCTGAGTAATTTCCCTAAACAAGGAATTGTCTTCCACACATTGCTTAGCTAAATCTGATTAGTTCTTCCTGAACCTCGGCTTTGATACCATGCTATTTTTAGATTAGATATGCAAAATAAGAAGAAAAAATAACATAGAATAGGAGACAATATTTTATCTTGGGAAAATCCTTCTTCGCAAGGGAGAAAAACCCAACAAGACTTCAATAATAATAGATCAAATACAACAGTGTAGAAACAACACTTAAGAATCGAGCCTAGATAGGCAAAATACAATGAAATAACCCAACACTGAAGTAGTGCAAATTTCTAAGCCAAAATAAATCTCCTTCCCGAGCAGCGAATCTTCTTGATCACAAAAGAATGAATGAATTGAATTGATTGTTGAATGAGGAGAGTCTCTCTCCTTTTTATACCAATCCAGGAACAAGCTTCCAATTGAGCCGACCTAGCAAGTATAATTTCTGTTTATAATTAATTCTAACTTGTCTCTTGGCCAACTGGGGCAATACCTCCTAAAGCTAAACATCAATAAATGAAAGACTTGTAGATGGGTGGATGGGAATTTTGGCAAGATCAACATAGAAACACACCTTGAAGGGTGGTGGAGTTGTGGAAGGGAAGTGGGTTTTGTATTTTGAGGTTTAGATGGAGGAGTGGATGTGGATTTTGGGACACAAGGACCCAAAATGGATGGAGGTGATGAAGGATAATTAGATGGGGTAAATGACTTAGAATTGGATGGAGCTTTTGGATAAGCAAGTTTGGATGCCAATACTGATTTTTCTTTGGGATGTGTTGATTCTATGAGTATTTTTTGGAATCCACATGGCTTTTGACTTTGATTTTTTCTTCATGGGCCTTTGTGATTTAAATTTTTGATTTTGGATCACACTTTTCTTTATTTTTGCATGTCTCTTTGATGGTACATGTTGATCCTTTGTGGATTTTTAGCTTTATGAATTTGAGTTTTAGCATCCAAATTGCTTCCAAGAGAAATTAGATTGGTGGATGGATATGAATTATGTGGATGTATTATGGATGGGTTGGTGTAGGTATGTTGTAAAAGGTTCAAGGATGTGTACCTTTGTTGGTCTTGATTAGGGATATGAGGTGATGGATATAGAGGATAATGGGATTTTGGAATAGGAATGCTAGGTGGTGGAATGTAAGGACCCAAGACAGATGGAGGGGATGAAGGACTTTGTTTTGGGACATAGGGACCCAAAATGGATGGAAGTGATGAGGGATTGGGATTTGGAATATAAGGGCCCAAGATAGATTTGGAAGATGGGGAATGTGGATGTTTGGATTTAGATGGTAGGATTTTGGATTTAGGATGGGTGGAAGGAATGCCAACGTCTTGAGCTTGGTATCCAAGGGCATGATACTTTGGATTTTCTTTGATATTAAGGGGTTCTAAGATGTATTGCTCATGAAGGCCTAAACCTTTGCCTTGATAATGCATAGTTTGAAAAATCCTTTTGGAAATGGGATAATTATTGTTTTGGAAGCAAGATGCTAGTCTATTTTGAGGGGGATATGGCATGGAGTGAATGGTAAGCTCTTGGAGTAGACCAACTTGGATGAAAGTGGAGGAACTCAATTGATAAGTAGAGGGTTCATGGGTAGTTTGGATAGGGGTAATGGGATCTTGTGGAGGATTAAGATCATGACATGAAGATGAAGGATACTTGGATCATGATATGGAGATGGAGGAAAAATTTGACCTTGACTTGGGTAGGATCATTGGATGGGGTAGAAGGTATATATTGCTCTTGATATGGAAGGGGATCATGAGGTGGAAAGGTATCATGTGATGGAGTGGATGACTTATATTGATCTTGATTGAGAATGGTATCATTAGATGGGGTGGAAGGTGGAATTTGATCTTGATTTAGAGAGGGATCATGAGATGGTATGGAAGGGATACTTTTCTCCTGATATGAAGGGGGATCATGTGGGGGAATGGAAGGGATGGCTTTATCTTGATATTAAAGGGGTTCATTTTGGATTTCTTGATCAATGGTAGGATCTTGATCAAAGATAGGCTTATCTTGGATGCCATGGTTTGGAATATGATCTTGATCAAATATTGGATAGACTTGGATATCATGATCATCTAGAAGGATTTATTGGATGGACTTAAGGATAGGATCATGAGATGGAATGGGATCACAAGGAGTACTTTGATCTTGACATAAAAAGGGATCTATGATGTCATGTTTTGGTTCAACGAGATCAAGTGAGTGGCATGGTTGACTTTGTATAGGTGCTATGAAGGTGGAAAAACATGAAATGGATGAGGTGAATGAGACAGATGAGGTGGAAGTGGGTGGAACTAGAAGACTAAGACTAGCATTTTGTGAAATAGGATTTTGCATGGATTCTTGTATTCCTTTGAGGGTGACCTTTGGTGCTCCTTGGAGGATAACCAATTGTTGCTTTTGTGAACATAGTAGCATTTATAGTCATGTCAACAACTTCTAATGCTGGAGTATCTGCAACCCTTTTCACAATCAACCTGCCACTAAGTCTGATAACTTTGCAACCTTGGGTTTCCTTAAACTAAGAGACAATGACCATATTGCTAGAGCATCCCATTCCTGATTGAATGCAGATCCTTGAAGTGCCAATCTGGCTTCCCCTTCAGTTTGAAATAAAGACTTATTATCCCTTCTTATTGTATCTAGTACCACTGCATCAACAATACCCCATTCAGGTAATAACAAAACACCACTCTTTTGCACAAGTTCTCTTCCCTCCTAAGGTGTAAAATTCTTAAACTGTTTCCTCATCTCTTGCATCACATTGTCTTGGATAATATTCTCAGGAAATTCAGGATGCAAAATTCTTTCAACAACAACCTTCTCTGCATATCCTCCATCTTTTGCTCTCCATACAAAATCCCTAAATGCTAGTGTTTCAATAAACGAATCATCTTCCATAAACTCTTTGCAAGCCTCCACCCTCATGTCATCGATATTACTCACACCACTCAATTCAAATTTTCCCAATCTCAGGATACTTGTCCTAGAGCTTGATGCAAATTATCTTGGTGGAGAAGGCATCCCTCATTGCACATCTTTAGGGGTCATCAAAATATCATCTTCATCACTATCAGGGTAATCCACAATCGGGCTCTTCTCTACCCTTTGCTTCTTAATCGGTGGCTGCTCTGGGAGAGGAGAACCTCTTGGAGGGGAATCAATATCAATTATAACAGGTGAGGATTTCCTGGGGGGAAATGAAACTGGTCTAGTTGGAGAGGTTGGTCTCAAATCCTCTAATGCAACGGGGGTTGGCTCTATATGCTCCTTCTTAGTTGTTTCCTTTTTTCTAGTATACACTCAAATCTCTTTGGGTGGCTGATAGAAAGGCCTTTCCTCCAATTGTACAGATGGTCCTTCTTCAGTTGCCAAATATTTTCCCTTATCCTTGGTTATTTCTACTCTTCTCAACACACCAAATACACTTTCAAAATTTTCCATCACATACCTTACCTGGTTCAATTCCCTTTGAATGTTAGGCAGAGAGTCATAGTTCGGATCTGACCTCCTAGTCCTTTCTACCATCTTGTTGAAGGAAAGATACATAGCATTCCTTTCCTCTTGTGCTTGGAAATAAAAAATGCTTCTAATGACATCCTCAGGGTAGTAGAAATTGTGAACAAACACACCCAATGATCTTTTTGTTTTTACTGCATGAATGAATTCCTCAGGGTCATGGTTCCTAGGGAAAGTTGTCATCAATTTGTAGGGCTTGAGGTCATCCACCAAAGCTTTCCAATTTCCTTTTATCAACACAAAATCTGCAAATGTTGTGTACTCTGGGAAGAATGAGCCCTTCTTATTTTCTGGAAAGTGACAATCTTGGGATGCAGCCAACTGTCTCATGAATTCAATAAATCCAATCCTGAGGGGTACATCTCTTGGTAACACAAAAGGGTAAATAGTAGTCCCATGCACCCTGAATATGGTTTGATTTGGATATGGAATGATATCTCCCCAATTATGGGTTATATTCAGCTTAGGCCTCCTTTCCATAGGACTTAGGAAGTCATGAATTTCTTTAGGGATCCTTGGCGGATCAATAACCAGGAGTCTCCTCAACTTAGATGCAAAAACATTATGGAAGACCAGATAATCAAAATTCTGGTCGTCCATATCCAGGATTTGGGTCCAACATTGAACTAGTAGCTCAATATCACCCTCCACCTTCTTCAGAGACATGTCTTCCCCAAAATATTTCTCTTGCTTGTACAAAATCATATGCATCAAGAGAGAATACCACTAGAAATTTACCCAATGCTTTCCTCCCTTAAGCTCAACCAAGCACTTGTGCATATTTTTTGCTAGATAAGTGGCAAAATCATAAACCACATTAAAAGCTGCATATTGAATATTGCTCGCCATATATAGATATTCAATTGGTATGGTTTCAGGTGCATCAAAGCCAATAGTTTGATACAAGGAGCATATGGTCTTCTTGAAGTAGTGGGTAAAGTAACTCAGAGGAAAGGGTTCCTTCTCATTTTTTCAATCTTAATCTGATTTTTATTCTTCCCATATCTAGTTGAAGCAGTGTGCATTGACAACATTGTAGTTTAGAACATGACTTTGGTATTTTCATATTCTTTATTAAAGGTATCAATGTCAATAGGGACCCTATCCTCATTCCATTCCTATAGTTTAAAAACTTTTGCAATCTCCTCCTTGGTAATCTTGACCACCTCAGCACCATTACATGCCCTAACAATTCTGGACATATGATCATATCTGACTGCAATATCTTTGACCAGGTCCACATCCACATATACATTTGGGACTACAAATTTCCCCATATCTAATCTCCAAGTATGACAAATGGGATACTCACAATTCCTATTCCCAAACTAGTTTCTAAACATTTTCCAGCTTATATAGGGAAATTTAGCATCCTTGATCCAAGCCTGCTTGTCCTACAATCCCTTAGATTCTAGGGCCATAATATATTGTTGCTCCTTGATTTATTTTTTTGGTCGAAGGTTTAAGCTGGTCGACTATGCCATTTGAGAGTAACCTAGTTTGGGCTTCAAGATGAGGCTTTCATGTTTTGGGAGCCATAGATACTCAGGAAAGTTCACAACAGATTAGGGTTCTAATAGAAAGGAGCTCAAAACCCAATTTCCTCGATTAGCAACCTAGGGTGTGATTAGAAGACACAAACTTGAACAAATTTGGCCGAGGATAATAGTTTTATACATAATTTTAATGTAAAAAGGAAATTAAAGCATGCAGGATAAATAAATCAGAAGAAAGCAATCACAACTTGCCCTAATACCAGATAATTCAAAATAAAGCACAAAGTTCAGTTTTAATTGTACTCACAATTTTTTGTATTTATAGGAACCCTAGTTTTTTCACGTCACAACTCCAACACTTTGATCAATCCTCTAGTGGCTCTGCACCAGCTTGTAATTTTCAACAATGTGAGGAAATCAATTTTAAGTATTTTTATGACCCAATTACAATCACTGCTAATGTCCTTTCAGCCATTACTGCTCACTCATGTGAATCAAAACAACTCTAATGCTCGTGTGTTTGATTTAAAATAACAGCCGTTGATTTCCTTCTGAGATAGCATGATGAATGACTCAGATCGAGTCAATAGAGTTTAAATTTACTCCATAATGGTTCAACTCATCAGCCAATGATAATGTGTTGACTAGAAACTACGCCATTCCTTCTCGTGGGTTCCACCTCTTTTCCCAGCGGATGAAACCGCACACATGCCACCTAATCGTGGACCTCACGTGTCTCTCGATGAGAATTAAATTAATGTTGTGAGGTGTGCTATGGGTGACTAATATTTAGCCATGATGATGCTTGTGGACCATTGATTTCAAATGTACCAGGCATCGGGTGTGATGCAAAAAAACTGGGCCCCTCCATGGCAAGGACACACGTCACATAATCACAAACCTCACACACCTTTTGGTGGGAATTCTTCAACTCCTGTGCGGTGTGCAATGGGTGGTCAAGATTTCACCGTTAGATCCAATGCACGATATTTCTGCACATGCCGATAAGTTTAATTTAAAATGGGGTCTTGACTAGGCCGACGGGATTTGACCCTCAAGGCGCATACTTTCCTAAGGCATGTATTATTAAATATCTTTTGGACCGACCTTAGGAATAAATTGAAGTGATGATAAACCAGACAACTGACAAACCTAAGTGAAAGGGGCTGGTAAAAGGATGTTTACGATGGCCAATGTTATGACTTGATCAACTGGTAGCTAGGCATAGTAGGTCAGTAGGAAATTAGAATGTTTAGGGCTCCAAACGTAAGGGATTTAAAAGTGAGGTCATAGAGCTAAAACCCTAAACCCCACCCATGGGAATATATGTGATAGGCCATTACCAAGCACAAAATGAGCCTAATTTTTTGAAAATTTAGGAACTCCATCAGTGGCTCATGCTTGAGGACATATACACCTCGTGGGTATGGAAAGAAACAAATCTCTTGGTGGAGTAGACCGACACAAAGGAACTCAGAAAACCCAGGAGCTTTCCTAGACAAGGAAAGAAGACACATCGAAAAGAAAACATGCCAAACCTATGTACAACATTTACAAAAATATACAATGTACATGGAAACAACTCATTTCATGAGAAATAGGGCTTCAAGAACTGTCCATGTACTGGTAGTTCCAAAAGTTCACCTATCAGTGACTGCAAGAAATAGGAATCTTCCCCATGTGTATCTGTAATTAGATAAGGCCCAAGTTGTTGATATATGGAGCCTAATTAGACTTAGAGGTTAAATTTTCCCCACTTTTATCAACGCGGTTTCCCCCCAAATTATTTAGTGGGGGTTTGGGCGCAGCAACCGCAAGACGAGGTCAAGGGGCAGTTCCCCTTGCGGGGTCTAGGGGCAACTCACTATTTTTATTAATTTATAAAGGCATCGGGAGTTAATTTTTTCTATTGGCCGACATAAAAAAAACCCTATTTTTTAATTGACATAAGTCTTGCTAAAAGGCTAAGGGTTAGGGTTTCCGTTGATATTGTATTGTAGCATTTGTAGTGGTATTGAGTTGCAAGGATTACTAGTTGTAATTGGTTCGATTTACTAGATAATAATATTGGAATCTCTGTTGGTGGATGTAGCCCAATTTTGGGTGAACCACGTTAAATATTGTCTCTCGTTGTTATTATTTCTATGTTTTTCATTCCTCTGTTTAATCTTTATTTGCATTTAATTGATATTTTCTGCATGCAATTCCTAACACAAGCCATAGGGGATCAAACTTCCCATGTTTTCCTTTGTCTTCCAACCTTGCATTCTACATCAAGACCATACATCCTACTTCAAACTTCCTTTCAATGGCCCTTTTGTCATAAAAATGTTTAACTTGGTGCTGCACCCTCTCATTTCTTTTATGAGCTTCTCTTCTAGTTTCATCAAGCTCAATTAACTCATCCATCCTATGTTGCATCACATCACAAATGTCAATGTCATATTCCTAGACAAATTTATACATTTTAATCAGATTATTGTGTGGTATTCTGGCTTCAACCCCATACACCAAATTGAAAGGGGATTGTCTAATGACTTTCTTCACAGTAGTCCTGTCAACCCATAATGCCAGCTACAATTTTGAGTCTCAAGCCTTCTTGTTATTTTCAATCACCTGCTTGATAATATTCATAAGGCTTTTATTGCTAGACTCGGCTTTCCCATTCCCTTAGGGATGATATGGAGATGAATATGATGTGTTTATGATGGATTATGATTACAAAAATTAATAAATTCCCCAGACTTGAAACACATGGCATTATCAGAAATAATTCTTTCAGGGACTCCAAACCTACTCAAAATATTGTTCATTAAAAAATCAATGACAACTTTACTAGTTGCCTTCCTAGTAGGAATTAATTCAACCCATTTTGTAAAATAATTAGTTGCAACCATAATCTAGGCATGTCCTCCACTAGACTTCTCAGACATTTCCCCAATAAAATCAATGCCCCATTGTTGAAAGGGAGCATGTGTTGACACTGGCTTGAGTGGTAAGTTTTCTAAATTTTTTAACTTGCCAGTAAACCTCTGACAGGCATCACATCTCTTTACAAATCTATGTGCATCTTTGAAGATGGTTGGCCACCAAAAACCTACTCTCAATATCTTATGGGTAGTGGTCTTGGCCATGTAGTGACCTCCACAAGCTCCTTTATGCATTTCAATCAACAAGTCTTCTGCTTTATCCCCATCCACACACCTAAGCAATAGACCTTCAACACTTCACCACAATTCACCATCGATGATAACATACTTGATTGCTTGCAACTTCAAAGTTCTTTTCTCATTGTGAGGCATGCCTTCAGGGCACTGCATGGTCTGTAAATATTCAACAATTCTTTTGTACTATCCATAGGTCTGCATATCACATATGGGGGCAACATTCTCATGTTCAACCTAATTGATTTGATTGGCTTCCAATTTGGTCTCAGCTATCAACTTGGCCAAGCCTTGACCCCTCACCAACTTTGTAATTTGGAGATCTATGTTAAATTCTTGGGTTCTGTTGATCCATCTGCACCTCCGACTTGTGGTCTCCTATTGAGTAAAAATATCTTTAAATGTTGCACTTGGAACATAAGCTACAATAGTTGCTCCAGTCAAATAGGGTTTGAAATTCTTTACAACCTTTACCAAGGCATAAGCTTGCTTTTTTGTGGCATCATATTTGAGCTTAGCAACCTGCAAGGACTTGCTAAAGAAAGCAATAGGCTACTGAAAGCCTTCATCATTATTCTATAGTAATACCCCTGCCACTGTATGAAACGAGGCAAAGGTGAATAGCTTGAAGGGATTTGTATAATCTGGAGACTTGAGGACAGGTGCCTCCTTAATGGCATCCTTTATGGCTTGAAAAGCCTTAGTAGGTTCTTCTGTCCATACCACCTTTTCTCCTTTCTTCAAAATTTTGGATATGGGCCTAATAATTTCAGCAAAGTTAGTAACAAATCTTCTCACAAAGTTAATCTACCCAAAGAAAGATTGAATCCCCTTCACATTCCTAGGTTGTGTTATCTTATCTATGGCTGCTACACGTTCAGGATCAATCCTGACCCTGTCTTTTGAACCAATATTCCCCAACAACTTACCTTCTTTGACTCCAAAAGTACACTTCTTGGGATTCAAAGAGATCTCATATTCCAAAGCTCTAATGAAATTTTTCTCTAAATGAGAACAATGATCTTCCTCCTTGATGTGGGTAGTCAAATCATATTGATATATTGTTGGTGTGTGGTGACTGATCATGCTATACTATACATCCTAACATGTATCCTTGTCGGGGTGTGGGGCCGGGCTGGGCCTCGGGCGCGGCAACCCCTGAGAAAAAATTTCCTCCTACTTTTTCGTGTCATCACCAAAAAAGGGAAAAATCAATGAAAAAAGAAAAAAAACACGATTTTGTAGAACCCTAATCTGGAAGCTTCTAAGCTTGTTAAAAGGGGTTCAAATGGGGGTTACAGTATGATGAAAAACATGATTATTCGCAAGATTGTAATATGTTTTTGCTCTGGATAATAAAATCATTGGATGGCTGTAGCCTGGGTTGGGTGAACCATGTTAAATTCTATGTGTTATAATTTATTCTATGTGTGTTTTAGTTTCTCTGTTTATTAATTAAATCTGCATTTAATTGTTAGATATCTTCCATTTCTAACCCTAACATATATAGCAAGGAAAAGATCAATAAAATCTGCAAATGCCACATCCATGGATCTTTGGAATGTAGCACCAACATTAATCAGGCCGAATGACATTCTTACATATACGTAGGTCCCCCATGGTGTAGTGAAGGTAGTTTTGTATTGTTCATATTCTCTCACCATGACTTGATTATATCCTGAGAATCCATCCATCATTGAAAGTAGCTCACATCAAGTGACTTTCTGCAACATGGCCTCCATATTAGGCAAAGGATAATTATCTTTTAAAGATGCCACATTAAGATTTATGAAATCCACACACAACCTGATATCACAATTCTTCTTTCTGACATGAACCAAATTTGAAACCCATGATGAATGTCTAATGGGTTTGATGATACTAACATCTCTCAACTTTGTAAGCTCCTCTTGCATCTTTGGCTAAAGGGTAGGATTAATTGGCCTCTATTTTTGTCTAAAAGGATTTGCATTAGGTTTCAAAGGAATTTCATGTTGAAATAGGTCCTCCTTGTAAGCCTTTAGGTCATCATATGACCATGTAAACATGTGCTTGTACTTCCTCAACATGGAAATTAACATACTCTTGACATGGGGTTTCATCTTTTTTCCTATATACAACTTTTTAGGACAATTTTTTGTCCCTAAATTTATCTCCTCTAAATCTTCCTTATGGGAGGATGTTTGTTTAATATTTGATTTGTCAGGGCCATCAAAGATCCTCTCAAGTGTGACCAGTCCTTTGGGAATCTTATTTGTCTTTAAAT
This sequence comes from Sequoia sempervirens, assembly GCA_007258455.2. NCBI lineage: Eukaryota > Viridiplantae > Streptophyta > Pinopsida > Cupressales > Cupressaceae > Sequoia > Sequoia sempervirens. The sequence continues at coordinate 66,122,523 of VDFB02000015.1, forward strand.
GAATTATCTCATTCCCAAATAATGTCTCTTTCCCATCAACTTCAACTACATATGAGCCAAAGTCAATCTCTTGGCTTTCATATTGGTCGATGCAGTGCAAGAATTTCAAAATGTCGTTGTCATCATCAAACACTTGCTAATTACAAATGTTGTCAGGTACTGCAGGTTGAGTTTGCACTTCTATTCGTGAGACACCATCAAAGATAACATCATCTAACTTGACAACAATATTAGCTAATAAGTTTTCCCTAAAATTTTGTCCTCTTTCTATCTAGTCTATACCAAAGGCATCGAAGGCCTCAATAGTATCCAAAATTTCATTCCTGTATTGTTTGAGCCTTTTTTCTTTAGTAACAAATCTAGATCTAACTTGGGAAAATACCAACTCAGAATCCCCTAGTACTTTCAACAACTTAATGCCATGTTTGGAAGCTAGTTTCAAACCCAATAATAGAGCCTTGAACTCAACAACATTATTTTGTACATACAAATTGTAACAAGAAGGAGTACTTAAAAGTTTTACCTTGAGGAGAGATGAGAATAACCCTTGCACCAAGCCCTCCTTTGAAAAGGCTCCATCAGAGTACATAGTACAAAGAACATCTTCTTGTAGTGTTTCTAGGACCTCTTTGACAATTGGTGCAGGCCTAGCCTCTTCTTCTTGCTTCAACTCTTCCACTCGGAATGTGTCTAAACCAGTGTCTACAAAGTTAATTATTGTTCCTCCTTCAAGTTCCTCAATGTATTCGATCATGTGGTGGATCCTTGGTTCTCTTGTAATCTTAACATCCTTTTGATCAATTGAAAAAGTTGCAAATTACAGGTCACACTGAATACTCCCACCCACGGAAGCACTCTAGTGTCTTGACAATAACATCCCATAGGTTGGTGGAATGTCCACCATTGTGATACTCATAAACTACTCTTTCTTAGGGAAAGCTGCTAACTTATATGGAACTTTGTTGATTACCCCTATAACAGGCACTTCCCTTGAGTCCATGGCATAACACTTTCCATATGTGATGTCAACCTTTAAGCCCATTTCTTCCATGATTTTCACTGGTATTACATTATTTGAGGCTCCTCAATCTATCATATAATTCCTAAGAAATTTACCATCAATGATCAAGCTCAAATAAAATGGATTGACTTGGTTTGGATTGGCAATAATGGTGGTTCCCAGATATACTTCTAGATTTTCATTGATTGCTGCTTTGACCTCAACATTCTTCTCTTGGTATCTACTTTATTCAGGTTGATCAACCATTTTATCCTTCCCACTAGCCACAATACTATTGATTAGAGAAATAGTCTTATTCTTGTGCTCATCTATTCTCATCATTTCTAGGAATGGGACTATGACTTTGACTTGAGATAATACCTAAAACATATCTACTGAAGAATAAATTGGTAACTCGGGGATTATGAATTCTTGAGGAATTTCCTTGTCATATTGTCCTTGAACTTTCTTAGAATTGGGTTTCACATCTTTGGCCTTCTCAACTTGATGAACATCTTCACCATCAATTTTCTCCTTTGTAAACTTTTTGGCCCAAATTCTCATTTCTTTACCCTCCTTGGGCTTTGTCTCTCCTTTTTGGTTCTCTGTCATTGTTCCTTTTGTTTCTGCATTATTTTCCTTCAAAAACAAGCTCCTCGAGCTACCCTGGTTACCACCCACAGTTTTATTCCTTAAATGATAATCATTTCTTTCCTTAGCAACCAATGCAGTTGTGTACCATTCAATTTCCTCATTTGAGGGTCTCCTCAAAGAAACACTATCTAACTTAAGAGTGTAGACCATGCAATCATTTTCTCCTTCTTCATCTAAGAATACTTGTTGATGATAAGAGCTCACCTCCTGCCTTTGAAGATCCACATCAATCCTGTTAGGTCATCATCTGAGGAGTACTCTTCACAACCAAGATCTAATTTGTTCATGAGCACATTCACAATACCCTATTGTTCATGAGAAGCATCATAAGCTCCTTGATCCTCTGGGGATTCCTCCACTGATCTGGAAACAACACATTATTGTGCAAAGTGAGGCATTTGACACACTCCACACCAAGGAAACTCTTTAGTAACATTTTTGGAATGTTTCTATAAGGGATCGAGTGTACCTTGGATATTCTTTTGATTATTGTTAACTGGCTTACCAATGTGCCAGTTTGTATGATAGGGATAGTCCTACAGTCTTGGTGGCCTTTCATTCCTCTAGAATTGTGGTCCATCATTCTTGGCTTCCTTCTACAATAGACTAAGGACTTGATCAAATTTTTCATCAGGGGATGCAACTTTGGTTGTCTTTTCATTCTGAGTCTTTGGGTTCTTCAGAGGTTTGGGGTCATCCCTTCTTCCCACTTTACCTGATGCTCTTCGATTATTTTCAATATTGATTTCCATTTTGTAAGCGTCCCTTAGGTACTGTGGATTCTTATCTCTAAAGAGATAACACATCTTTGAGTCGTATGCATTGCAATATACAACTAGACATGCCTTTTCATTAGGTCTTAGAGAAGCAGTGACTTTATACATTTCCTTCTGGAACATTGCATTGAACTCGGTTTCCAATTAATTATGCCCCTTTGTAATATTGTTGAAATCATTCAACCTAAATTGAGGGTCAGTTTGGTCTCCATATTGTTCCCTAAAGAACCAATAGAAAAAATCCTTGGAGTCATGCTTGCATCAGGCAAGCTCCTATACCAATCCCTAGCATCCTCTATTAAATATTGCATGAAATATTTCATAGCCACATCACCGTCCCACAATTCAAAATCCTCCACAAAAAATTGGAAAGCCTTTAAATGGTCCTCACCATTGAGAGCATTATTGCTAGTGAACTTAGGAAAATGCTTCCTTGCATTATCTGGAACTGGGTTTGGGTATCCAAGAATATTATCAAAACATAGTTGTTTGTACCTTTCAGTGTGCAATAATCTTCTCCCACCAAGTCCTTCTTCCTCATCTTGGCTATCATGATCCCTTCTTCTATCACTATTGTTTGCAGACCTTCTGTGTTTGGAATCATGTTGATCATTGAAATGGATTGTTCTAGCTTTGTCTTTAGGCTGTGAGGATGAGCTAGAAGGGTTTCAACTAGATGATGTTTTGTCATTGGTATGAGGACTTGAGGATGATGTGCGGGCTTGGGGACTTTGGGTCTCAGGGATAGAACCTTTTATAGTGGACTCCAGGAAATCGAGCTTCTTTTTCATCTCAGTGTTTATAGCCAATAATTCCATCTCCTTCATTCTTTTCTCAAATTCTTTGTTTTCCTTTACCAACCTTTTGAATAATGGGATAGATTCATCTTGTGGTATATCCTTCTTAGAAGAACCTCCTTCATTTATTTTTACTCCTTCATTTATGGGTCTCTTTCCTTTATCAGCCTTATGGGGATCACGATTTGTATTTTTGGGAGGAGGGTCAACTAGGATAGAAGTCTTGTTAGCAGTGTTGGTTTGTGGATTTACAACAACATTATCAATAGAGGGAATGACAAGAATCTTTGCAACAATCTCTTCCACAATGGGACCAACTATTTGGATAGTTTCAGTTGCTAACCTATCCAATGCTTCCATCTCCTCAACCTTTCTTCTTAACATATCCCTTTGCATCATGACTTCTCTTATTCTTTTCTCTTTCTCTGCATCCCTCTTCTTTCTATTCTCCTTACATCTTGAGGCTCTTTCTCTAAGCTGTTGCATATAATTAAGAACCTCTTCTTCCTCTGGTAAAGTAGAATCTCCATCAGATGCTATTATGGTCTCAGCTTGATTAGGAGTAGCATTGTGGGAATATTTATCATCTCCCGTTATCAAGTCTAAAGCGATGGGAGTATAAGGATTAGAATTCAAGGACAAATGTCCTTCAAATCTAGCACATCTGACACTAGCATTATCTCTTTCTATTCTGCCTCTTTCTATTCTATCTCTTTCCCTCCTTTTCATGGCTCGTAAGCCATGGTTTGAGGGTTGCTCATTTACAACATACTTCATAAAAACCTCTCCCCTCTCAGTAGAAGTGTTATCACTAAAATATAGCAAATTCCTTTCACATTCTGAGCTAGAGCTAGAACGAATATCATGTTCAGGGACTAGGTGAGGAGTAGACTTACATTTTTCAGTTTCCTTTGCTTTTATCAATTTACCGTGTGCATTCTTGTTCCTGGGAAATTCACCCTCCAACTTCTTCTTTGGATGCTTCTTCATATGGCCTCGTGTTCCTCGCATTTGTACGTGGATCTTCTTCACATACATCAACTTCTTATGTTTCTTTCTATTCTTCTTCTTCACTTCATTCATATCTTTAAACACCAGCTCACACTGGTGCAGAGACTTTAGAGTCACCACCCAAATTCCTTGGGATAGATTAGTAGCAATTTTGGTAAATATTATGCGAATTTCATTGGATCCTTAGAAACTGAGACAAAATTTGACACATACAACATGATTTTGCATGAAATATGAGCACAAGCCTTTCAAAGAAAAAAGGAAAAAAACTTATTATGAACTTTAGTGAAATACACAACAAATACTCCAGCAATATTTAGCAAACACTTCAAATTGACCGACTCTACAAGTAAATATCACCATAAAACATAGTGATCTATGACAAGGTGTTCTAGAGAACTAATTATTGTAAAGCTTACGTCCCCAGTAGAGTCACCATTTTGTTGGTTGTTTTCAATGAACCAATAAGATCTCACAAGATACCTATGAGTTTTCCAAACTCAATTCTCTAATACTTACAAGATAAGTGGCCAACAAACGAGATGTAACATCAATTGCTTTATCTCCTACACTTCAGGCTCTGCAAAACCTGGGAGGGTAATCCTACAATGTAAATTATATATCTCTTCTAAACAATTAGCAAATACATTGCATAGCTAAGAAGGTATATTCCCATAAGAGGCTAGGAAGATGAAATACTTCAAGAAATTTGTATTTCCTTGAAAGAATTGTCCATCTAAAGTTGAGAATATGAACAACACCAACCACAATAAATTAAAGATTGATCAAAAAGTTATTTAAAATGATGTTCTCAAGTTGGGTGACCAGAATCTTAAGAAACACTTATAATGAATGAGATCAGTGCCATTATCTATGGGCTAGGATTCAAATCAAATTGAAATGCAAGGTACATTTAATCTTGAACACCTATGATCTAAGTGAAATTACTTTGAAATTCACCAATCTATAATTGAGGTCTAAGACTACTTATAAAATCCAATTATCTTGAACATGAATTTATGATCTGATCTAAGCATTTTAACCGATTCTTTGAACTAGAGCCAAAATCAAAGCATATACCAAAGCACAATAATGATGACAATAAATGAAATGATCTTTGATCAACATTTTCATTAATAACTCAAGTACAAATTAAAATTGGAGAGACTACAAACTCCAAAAACTTGCATTATCATTTAGATATGCTCAGGAACCATACATTTGATAAAACTTACTATCTAGACTCAAAGCATTAGACAAGGAATTCTAACATATTCGCTCTGTGTTCTTCAATTACACTATTTGATTCCATAATTCAACAAAAGACTCGCATTATTGGCCTTGAATTCCCTTTTATGGAAACAAGGGAGCAAAACAAGCTTTAGGCCAATAGTACACATGTCACACCCTAATTGGACCGTTACAAGAAAATATTCCCTTTTCAATTATATTTACATTTCAATTGGAGGGAATACACATGAGACAAAGATTATTTTCATTTGTTGTGAAGAAAAAAACTCACCTTCCAAAAGGTACATGTTGAAAAGAATGTCCTTCAAATTGTTGTAGCACGTCCATTCCATTTGGAAAGATGACAAAACTCACAAAGGTAGGAAAAGAAAAGAAAATTCCTAGTTAGCATCCACATCAGTGATCAATATTTATATGTAGCATTCTTAATTAGGAGACACATACTTTATACATTACAACCTTAAAGGCCAGACCTGTACAATACTTGAACAAGTATATGTGTTCCATTCTAAATTCACTAATCCAATCTAGCTACAAATATCATTTTCCATTGTTCGTATTCCTCCTCAGATGGCCAATTGAATTCAATAATTTCATCCATTTTATTTTTGTAAGGAGCATACTTTTTCATCGTGGAATTAGCTTCCTTATCAAAGTCTTCAAGGAAACTAATGATAAAAGATAAATTCTCCAAAGTATCTTTAAGCATATCAATATTAACATCCTCACAAATTTATTTTTCTTGAGAAGCAATAGTAGTGTCCACTTGATTCTTCCACATTTGCAAAGGTTTCACTTCATCATGGGCTTGCAGGATGTCAGGTAACAGTGTTAACTCTGCCTAATCATACTTGATCTTTAACTCTTTTATTTTTTGCTCTAATGGAGCAACATACCCATGGAATGGTTGTTCCCTAACATCACTGAAAAACTTGCAAGTGGAAATCACATTTGGATATCTATCCTCTCATTGCTTTGCCCCAGCTGTCATTAACTTCAAATCACTAACTCTAGGAATCCATCTATCTAAGAGTGGGGTTCCCAATTCTCCATCTCTTTGAGACATCTCCATTGCTCTCAACATCAAAGAATAATTAGCATGGACACTATTCAATTTACTTTGAATTTTCTAATTAAGGTGCTTTAGAACAATATGAACAATCTTGGTATTATTCTCATGCATTAGGTTCTGCGTTTCCTCAAGCAACTTCTTATATACCTCAACTTGTTGAAGTAGTTGTCCTTTTGTGGGTTCAGTGGATGGAGTAACATCTAATGTACTGGGCTTCTCTATTGCAATGGGATTCTGACCCATATTGTAAGGCACGATTGACAATGATTGCTCAAGTGGAGGGGACTAAGGATGAGTTGTAGGAGGAACGAGAGCAGTATGGCTTGAGCTAGCTGGCCCTTGGGATCTCAACATTTCCACTTGTTGTTTCCAAAATTCTTGATTTGTTTCAAGCTCAAATACTCTCTGTTGATTCTTATTGTATTCACCTAGAATCTCATGGTACTTGCTCCTAAACATATCCCTGTCATTAGTAAGGTTCTCAACTATTGCTTTTGTGAACCTAGCAACATTTATAGTCATGTCAGTGGCTTCTAATGCTGGAGTATATGCAACCCTTTTCATAATCAACCTATCACTAAATTATGATAACTCTGCAACTTTGAGTTTCCTTAAACTAATAGACAATGACCATATTGCTAGAGCATCCCATTCTTGATTGAATGTAGATCCTTGAAGTGCCAATTTGGCTTCCTCTTTAGTTTGAAATAAAGGCTTATTATCCCTTCTTATTGTATCTAGTACCATTGCATCAACAATATCCCATTCAGGTAATAACAAAACACCACTCTTTTGCACAAGTTCTCTTCCCTCCTGAGGTGTAATATTTTTAAACTGTTTCCTCATCTCTTGCATCAAATTGGCTTGGATAACATTCTCAATCAATTCAGGATGCAAAATTCTTTCAACAACAACCTTCTCTGCATATTCTCCAACTTTTTCTCTCCATACAAAATCCCTAAATGTTGGTGTTTCGATAAACGAATCATCTTCTATAAACTCTTTACAACCCTCAACCCTCATGTCATTGATATTACTCACACCACTCAATTCAACTTTTCCCAATCTCAGGATACTTGTCCCAGAGCTTGATGCAACTTCTCTTGGTGGAGAAGGCATCCCTTGCTACATATCTTTAGGGGTTATCACAATATCATCTTCATCACTTCATGGTAATCAGTGGCTGCTCTAGGAGAGGAGAACCTCTTGGAGGGGAATCAATGTCAATTATAATAGGTGAGGATTGCTTGGGGGGCAATGAAATTAGTCCATTTGGAGAGACTAGCCTCGAATCCTCCAATGCAATAGGGGTTGGATCTATTTTCTCCTTAGTTGTTTCCTTTTTCCTAGTATACACCCGAATCTCTTTGGGTGGCTGATAGGAAGGCCTTTCCTCCAATTGTACAGATGGTCCTTCTTCGATTTCCAAAGCTTTTGCCTTATCCTTGGTTATTTCTACTCTTCTCAACACACCAACAACACTTTCAAAATTTTCCATCACATACCTTACTTGGTTCAATTCCCTCTGAATGTTAGGCAGAGGGTCATATCTTGGATCTGACCTCCTAATACTTTCTACCATCTTGTTGAAGGCAAGATACATAGCCTTTCCTCTTATGCTTGGAAATAAAAAATGCTTCTAATGACATCCTCAAGGTAGTAGAAATTGTGAACAAACACACCCAATGATCTTTTTGTTTTTACTGCATGAATGAATTCCTCAGGGTCATGGTTCCTAGGGTGAGCTATCATCAATTTTTAGGGCTTGAGGACCTCCCCCAAAGCTTTACAATTTCCTTTTATCAACAAAAAATCTGCAAATGTTGTGTACTCTAGGAAGAATGAGCCCTTCTTATTTTCTGGCAAGTGACAATCTTGGGATGTAGCTAACTGTCTCATGACTTCAATAAACCCAATCCCGAGGGGTACATCTCTTGGTAACACAAAAGGGTAAACAGTAGTCCCATGCACCTTGAATATGGTTCAGTCTGGATATGGAATGATATCTCCCCAATTATGGGTTATATTCAACTTAGGCTTCCTTTCCATAGGCCTTAGGAAGTCATGAATTTCTTTAGGGATCCTTAGTGGATCAATAACTAGGAGTCTCCTCAACTTAGATGCAAAAACATTATGGAAGACCGGATAATCAAACTTCTGGTTGTCCATATCCAGGATTTGGGTCCAACATTGGACTAGTAGCTCAATATCACCATCCACCTTCTTTAGAGACATGTCTTCCCCAAAATATTTCTCTTGCTTATACAAAATAATATGCATCAAGAGAGAATACCACTAGAAATTTACCCAATTCTTTCCTCCCTTAAGCTCAACCAAGTGCTTGTGCATATTTTCTGCTAGATAAGTGGCAAAATCATAAACCATGTTAAAAGCTACATACTGAATATTGCCCGCCATATATAGATATTCAATTAATATAGTTTCAAGTGCATCAAAGCCAATAATTTGATACAAGGAGCAGATGGTCTTCTTGAAGTAGTGGGTAAAGTAACTTAGAGGAAAAGGTTCCTTCTCATTTTTTTCAATCTTAATATGATTTTTATTCTTCCCATATCCAGTTGAAGCAGTGTGCATTAGCAACATTGTAGTTCAAAACAATACTTTGGTATTTTCATATTCTTTTTTGAAGGTATCAATGTCAATGGGGACCATATCCTCATTCCATTCTTGTAGTTTAAAAACTTCTGCAATCTCCTCCTTGGTAATCTTGACCACCTCAACACCATTACATGCCCTAACAATTCTGGACACATGATCATATCTGGCTGCAATATCTTTGACCAGGTCCACATCCACATATACATTTGGGACTACAAGTTTCCCCATATCTAATCTCCAAGTATGACAAATGGGATACTCATAATTCCTGTTCCCAAACTAGTTTCTATACATTTTCCAACCAATATAGGGAAATTTAGCATCCTTGATCCAAGCCTACTTGTTCTGCAATCTCTCATAGATTCTAGGGCCATAATATATTGTTGCTCCTTGATTTCTTTTGTTGGTCGAGGGTTTAAGCTGGTTGACAATGTCATCTGAGAGTAACGTAGCTGGGGCTTCAGGATGAGGCTTTCATGTATTGGGATCCATAGATACTCAGGCAAGTTCACAACGGACTAGGGTTCTAACAAAAAGGAGCTCAAAACCTAATTTCCTCGATTAGAAACCTAGGGTGTGATTAGAAGACAAAAAAATCAAAATAAAGCATAAAGCATAAAGTGCAATTTTAATTAGAAGAAAACAATCACAACCTGCCTAATATAGGATAATTCAAAATAAAGCATAAAGCTCAATTTTAATTGTACTCATGAATTTTTGTGTTTACAGGAACCCTAATTTTTTCATGTCGCAGTTCGAACACTTTGATCAATCCTCCAGTGGCTTTGCACTAGCTTGTAATTTTCAACAATGTGAGGAAATCAATTTTAAGTATTTTTATGACCCAATTACAATCACTGCTAATGTCCTTTAAGCCATTACTGCTCGCTCGTGTGAAGCAAAACAACTCTAATGCCTATGTGTTTGATTTCAAATAACAACCGTTGATTTCCTTCTGAGATGGCATGATGAATGACTCAGATTGAGTCAACAGAGTTTAAATTTACTCCATAATGGTTCGTCAACTCGTTAGTCAATGAGAATGTGCTAACTGAAAACCATGTCATTCCTTCTCGTGGGATCCACCTCTTTTCCCAGCGGACGGAACCGTACACGTGTTGCCTAATCGCGAACCTCACATGTCTCCCGACGAGCATTAAATTAATGTTGTGACGTGTGCAATGGGCAGCTAAGATTTAACCATGATGATGCTTGCAGAATGTTGATTTCAAATGTATCGGGCGTCAGGTGTGATGCAAATAGATTGGGCCCCTCCACGGAGAGGACACACGCCACACAATCGCAGACCTTGCACACCTTCTGGCAGAGATTCTTCAACTCCTGCGTGATGTGTCATGGGTGGTCAATATTTCACCATTAAATCCAACGCATGATATTTTTGTACATGCCGATAAGGTTAATTTAAAATGGGGGCATGACTAGGCTGACATGTTTTGACCCTCAAGGTGCACACTTTCCTAAGGAAAGTATTATAAAATATCTTTTGGCCGAACCTTAGGCATAAATTGAAGTGATGATAAACCAGGAAACTAACAAACTTAAGTGAAAGGGGCCGATAAAAAGATGTTTACAATGGCCAAAGTTATGACTTGATCAATCGACAATCGGGTAGAGTAGATCAATAGGAAATTAGAACGTTCAAGGCTCCAAATGTAAGGGATTTAAAAGTAAGTTCACAGAGCTAAAAACCTAAACCCCACCCATGGGCATATATGTGACAGGCCATTGCCAAGCACAAAATGAGCCTAAAATTTTGAAATTTTATGAACTCCATCAAATATTTTGGTGTTTTTCATTGATAGTCTTTGAGCTGCAACTTGCTACACTTGTTACCATTCGAATCATCGTGGAAAGTAACAAAATACTTTGGGGTTTTTTGGATTCTCTTGTTATCATCACTTTCTGGTATCATTCTAGTTGTTCTTACATCTAACTAAATTGGATATTGGTCATTATTGCTCCAACTAGTGTTTTGTAGTTTGTTACATATCGTAAACATCAAGGGAATACTATTGTAATCTTGAAAAAGGAAACATCTATTATGAAAGAAGAGAATATGACGATGAAAGTATCCCTATGGATAGTTGTAGTGTACATAAGCATAGTTTTATTACTAGTTGTTTTAGTTAGTAACAAGAAGGGAGCCTCCCCTTTATGAGAGGAGAGATTAATTTCTCATCATAGCTATGGCTAAAACTACCATTTTGTAATTGTTAAAGGAATTAAAAAATATTCACCCAACAATTTTTTGGTGACTCTGGAAGGGATATGAATACACAATCAAATCCTCACACTTTCGATTGAAGTAGACAAGTATAACAGTGTCTTGTGGGATATCTAAATCTCCTAGTAAGTTTAAGGAAAAATATTGAAACTATGGAAAAGTTGGTAAGAAGAGAATATTGGGAAGAGGAGAAAAAAATTTAAATTTTGATGATGAGTCTTAAAGATCCTCATAAGATGAAGGTGATGCTTTTTTTTGTAGCTTTGGCTACCCATACATTAGAAGGTGTGTGTGTTGTATACTTTGATTTGCTTATTGGCAACATGAGCATGAGATGTACAGTGTGCAAATATAGTGTTGCCATTGATGTCAACATTGTGGTTTGAGAGGTCTACTTTGATGATCAGTTGATTTAGTGCATATATGTGTTTGAAATGATGGAAATCCAATATAGAGATGTAGTTTTTTTGCTTTGGTACATGACAAATGAGTTAGCTATTTGGCTAAGTGTCATAACACAATTTTTTAGTATACATAGCATCAATTTTTGGGTTTGCATTGATTCACCTTAAAGTATATTGCTTTGTGGTTCTAAGATAATTTTTTTAGACGTTAGAAGAGTCTAAATCCAAAGTTTTAAGTTGTTTCGACCTTTGATGCAAAATTTACGAGTAACAGAGTATCAAGTTTGCCAGTGACAACATTTCTAGTGCAGAGTGTATGTTTTGCTTAGTCCGCATCTCACCACGAAAGAAGATCTGGTCATGCAGATTTGTGGGAATATTTACATGTGTCACAAGGGTGTGTGTTCCAAGTTTCATGATGTTTGTGGTCCGCATGTTGATTTGAGGATGTTCAGTTAGTGTATTTTTATGTTAGGTCAATAGCGATGCTAAACTAATATGTTTGAGGTTGTGTAGAGTTTGAATAAGTTTTGATACACTATGTGGGAGTTATTATAGGTCCATGAAGACCTATCTAATGCATTACAAGTTTTGAATTAATCCTTGAAGCGTGTATGTTTGACCTTGAGCTGACAAGTTATTGTTTTGAAAGGTACATCTAATTAGACCAGCCTAATTGATTTTGTAGGTGTTTGTGAAGGTAATGGATATAAATATAAGATCATTTTTGGTGTTGAAGAGTGATGATTAAGTTATGTGTGTGAATTCCTAAGTAGGGCATACAAATTTGATGTGAATGTAGAGCAGAGTAGAGTGTTAGAGCAGAGTAATATGAAGTATGTTGATTTAGTATTTTGAGCTTTAGTGGAACTATATTTCTTGCATATTATAGATGCATCTGTAGCAGTTCAAATCTTGGAAATGTGCCACCCCTCTCTTCTATTTCTCTTATTCTCTAGAAAATGTATCCACTTGGCAGTGAGCCTTTATGTAATATCTTATAACTGATTATAATATATTGTGAGCTAATCCTCACCATGGTTCTTCCCTTTTGGGTTTTCCACATAAAAAATTGGTGTTTATGTGTTATATACTTTGATGGTTGCTTTCGTGGTTTCTTTCCTTACTACAAATTCATTATGATTCTTGGAATGAATGTTTAAATGGTTAAGTGGGTTCAAAGAATATTGATTCACCCCCCCTCTCAATATTTCAGGTGTTCAACAATTGGTATTAGAGCTTGGTTCCTCCATTTGGCTTGATCATTGAGGTAGATCTTGGAGTTGAACACATGGCTACAAGGAGATATCCTACTCCAGAATAAATTCCTATCATAGGATTTAGAGAAGAAGATTACATTGTTGATTTGGAAGGAGAACTCAAATATGCTCTGGATGACTTGGATAAAGGAGATTGTGAGAACATAGATTTGAAAAAGGATCTTAGTGATGCAGATTAATGCATTAAGATATTGAGAGAGAAGCTCTAGAAAGCTACAAAAATGATTAAAGAGCTCAAGTAATCAAATGAAATCATTCCCAACTTGAAATTACAGATTGAAGAAAGTAAAAGAGTTGAAGGCTTCCTGAATGCTAAGTTGAAAGAAAAATTTGAAGAATGCTCAAAGCTTGAACAAGAAGTTGTAACCTTGAGATCAGATCTAGAGAAACAAGGATTCAAGAAGACAAATTCAAGATGATCTCTACAATGCTTGATGAAATGATTGGAAATAGAAGAATTCTAAAGAAAAAGGTGGATTAGGGTTTGAAAAAGGAGAAAGCTCAAAGACATATCAAACTCCAAACAAGACTGAAAAGAAGATTGAGGACAAGAAGAGTAATGGAAAGTAGGTTCAAAATTAGAGGAAAAACCTCAAAAGACCATCAATTAGACAATCAAATGCACAAAGGTACCCATTCTTTAATGGCTTTTGTTATTCATGCAATAAATTTGGACATAAGGCTATGTAATGTAGGAGAAAAATGAATCAGAATGTTTCATCTTTTCTGGGTCAGTGATTTACATGAAAAAGATTCGATCACACGCATAGTGAATACAAAAATCAAATGATGAATGGCTATAAAAATGGTATGAGGTTTCAATCTTTTAATGGCTACTATTATGCATGAAGTGGATTTGGGCATAAATATAATCAATGTAGATCCAAAGTGGGTGGAAGTAAACTTGTTCAAAATAATATCACTTGTTACAATTGCAATAGACTAGGACACATTTCCAAATTTTACAGAAGCAAGATTGTGAAGAAGAATAATACAATAAAGAAGAATGATCAAGTGAAAAAGGAGGATCCAGTAGAGATGAAGAAAGAGATGGACAAGATCTGGAGAAAGAAGGAAGATAGTGAGACTAATCCTAAGTCTGTACTAGCATCTGGTGTAGATGTTTCCTCTAGAAACTAAGTATCAAGCCTTGGATTAGGAGGAGTATTAACAAAATATTTTTTATCCCCTACCACATAAATGGTGTTGATGCTTTAGGGAATTGTAATAAGGTGTAGGTTGACATTGTTGACACGTATAGTGAAGTAGAAGTGGAAAAGGAAAAAGAAGGATATAGAATTTAGATGAGAGAAAAGAAACCAGAGTCCAACAAAGGAAAGAAGTCACCAAAAGACAAGAAAAAGAAAAAGGAGAAGACTCTGATAAGTAAGCATATTCCTATAAGGTTAGATGCTTTTTTTAATGGAATTACAGAGCATGAAATGTTAGAGCAGACTGTTGAATTGTACACCATTACAGATGATACTAATAAGGAAACAATAGAAGAAGAAATTGTCAAGTGTATAGTTTCATTTGAGGTCAACATGAAGAACATAAAAGGTCAATTTCTTGAAGAATTGAAGAATGCATTATATGCTAGAAGATAGGAATTCATTGATGAAGATGCAAAGTTGAGATCTTTTGCTTTGGAAAAGGTTAGTGCCACATTATCTAATAAAAATAAAGCTACATTGGCTTAGTTATACAATAAGGAATTACAAACCAAGAAAATGGTAACTACCCTCATGAGCAGAGACCAGAATGATCTTGAGAGGCTCCAAAAAGAAACTATGGAGAAGGTTGCCAATTTGACAAAGAATTTAGGCATAGTTCCAGACAGAAAAGAGCAAGTACATGATATATCTGCTCCAAAAATTAATGTAACATAAGAAGCAAAAAAAGAAGATGCTCAACATGAGAATGGAACAAAAGAGGTAAATGTGTAGAATGACACCCTTTTGGATGTGGAAGAGAATATTGCATAATGTGTTATTAGTAATGCTCCTCTAGTAGGAGAAAAACATTGTTGTTGAAAAGAATGTTGAAGAATCATAGAAGGAGAATGCACCTACATGACATAACTCCCCTCCTTTGGAACTTGAAAGGAATGTTGAAGAATTAATACAAGACAACTCGAAGATAAATATGCCTTTGGATAACAAGGATAAATTAGTTAATGATTGAGAAGAGTAATGAAGAAAACACATAAAGTAGCATTGGTGAGAAGGAAAAGGCTTTGAAAAGAAAGATGCAAAAGATAATGTAAATATGGTAGGTGAATCTTTCGCTACCTCCAGAGATTCATTAAAGAAATTGTTAAATATGCAACTCTAATTCCAACCTATTGTGTCTACCCAACTACTAAAATTTCTAATGCAACAAAGGAAGGTCAATATAGATAAGATATCTTCAATTGCATAAATTACAGTTAGGTGATGCATTCCATGCCTCTTCCTGGAAATAAATACTACAAACACATCAGAAGAACATAGAGCTTATTGATGAAGCAATGAAGGTGCTGCAGGAGAGTATACCATGTGCAAGCATTGATAATTCATTGTTTGATATGGAAAATTTGAAGCTTTTACTTTATTCATTCAAAGAGTATTCTAGTGGGTTGAAGGAGAAAATAGAGGAGATTGATAAAAAGACAAATGACAGAAGGTTGATGGACATAATAGAGAAATTTTCTACTGTGCATAACAAATTTTAGGACAACCTTAAAGATGTGCAAAATTGTGTTGTGAAAGCTAAGGTTTTATTCCAATTTTACATGAAATGGCCCAACTCAACAAAAATTATTAAGGATGAGATGGACTCCATGGAGTCCCAAATTGATAAGGCATCTGGTGCCTATGATCCAACAAATGATGTAGATGGGAGCACAAGGTTAGTAATTGAGAAATTGCATGAACAATTCTTCCAACTGCAGGAACAAAAATAAAAGATAATAACATAGTTTGGACATCTTATCTAGTGCAAAGTATACATCTATATCTAGTGCTCTAACAAATGTGGAGAAGACAAAAAGGATGAATTTGGTACCTAGTACTTCAGATGATGGAGAAGAACTCCTCGTGGAGTTTGAAGCACATAGTCACATTATTGGCCTAGCCAAGAAAGGATGGGAAGAAGGAAATAAAGATTGGAAAGCACACCTTGCGAAATTGTAGGTGTAAAACAATTCTTCTAGCTAATCTATATTTCTTCCATTTTTATGCATTATAAATTTCATATTCAAACTTCATTGTATATATGCAGATGTTAGAGGATAAGTGTCTTAGTGCAATTTTGATCCAATTTGATGGATAGCACTATTAGGAGGAGTTGGTCATGATTTTGAAATTTTATTACTCTCATTCATACATGTATATATCAGTCAGGGGGAGTATGTATGTAATATGGTAAAGAGTTTGTTGATAATGTAAAAGTAAGTATATATGAGTGAGGTCAAAGGGGGAACAAAGATTAGAACATTTGTGTGCACCCTTTTCCCTTGATGTCAAAGGGGGTGAATATTTTAGAAGAATTTTACATGTTACCATCAATGACATAGGGGGAGATTATTGGAAGTTTGAAGAGTTTTTCATTGATTTTCTTGTTGGCAACATGAGCATGAGATGTACAATGTGCAGATACAATGTTGTCATTGATGTCAACATTGTGGTTTGAGAGGTATACTTTGATGATCAGTTGATTTGGTGCATATGTGTTTGAAATGATGACAATCTAGTATAAAGATATATTTGTTTTGCTCTAGTATAGAATAGATGAGTTAGTTATTTGGCTAAGTGTCAGAACATAGTTTTTAGTATACAGAGCATTAGTTTTTGGGTTCACATTGATTCGAATTGAAGTATCTTTCTCTATAGTTCTAAGACAATTTTGTTGGAGGTCAAAAGATTCTAAATCCAAAGTTTCATGTTGTTTCAATCTCTGGTACAAAAGTTATGAGTAATAGAGTATTGGGTCTACTAGGGACAATGTTTCCAATGTAGAGTGTTTGTTTTGCTTATTCCACATCTCACTATGGAAGAATATCTAGTCCCATGGATTTATGGGAGTGTTTACAAGTTTTAGAAGGGTGTGTGTGTTCCAAGTGGCATGATGTTTGTGGTCTACGTGTTGATTTGAGGATGTTCAGTTAGTGTATTTTGGTGTTAGGTCACCAATGGTGCCAACCTAATATGTTTGAGGTTGTGTGGAGTTTAAATAAGTTTTGATCCATTATGTGGGAGTTATTATAGGTCCATGTCAACCTATCTGATGCGTTACAAGTTTTTAATTAAGGCATGAAGCATGTATGCTTGATCTTGAGCCAACAAGTTATTATTTTGAAAGGTACATCTAATTAGGACCATCTAATTGATGTTATAGGTGTTTGTGAAGGTAACGGGTATAAATACAAGATCATTTTTGGTATGAAAGAGTGATGATTAAGTTATGTGTGTGAATTTATAAGCAGAGCATTTGAATGTGATATGAATGCAAAGAAAAGTAGTGTTAGAGCAGAGTAATATGAATTGTGTTGATTCAGTATTTTGAGCTTTAGTGGAACTATATTTCTTGCATATTTTAGATGCATTTTTAGTAGTTTAAATATTGGTAGTGAGCCACTCCTCTCTTCTATTTCTCTTATTCTTTGGATAGTGAGTCCATCGGACAGTGAATCCACTTGGTAGTGAGCCTTTTCATAAGATCTTATAATTGGTGTCTTTTTCAATATAATAACTCTTCTTGAAATTTTTTCCTTTATGATCCTTATGTTTGTCATTTGCAACTTTGATTAGACATTTAGAAACATAATGAACTATCTTTCCACAATTGAAAAATTTAAAGGGTAACTTACCTTTGTATTTTTCAGTGCCTTTTTTTAGTCTCCTTACAAAATTTGCTTCCACCTCATCAAGATCATTTGGATTGGATTCATCAACCTTCTCTACCTTGTAGACTTTAAAATTAGTTTCTTTCTTTGTAGCACCTTGACCAAACTCTCTCAATTCATAAGAAATTAAAGCACCAAATATTTAATCTCTAGAACATTGATCTAAATTTTGAGCTTCCTCAATAGTAGAAACTTTAGAACTATAATATTTAAGAAGATTTATCAATACCTTTTCACAACCTCACTTTCTTCTAGCTTACCACCAAGACCATTGATGGAATTTACCACTTCATCCACTCTAAGCATGTAGGCAATAATATCCTCATCTTCAGACATCCTTAGGGTTTCAAATTTGGATTTATAATTTTGCATCTTCACTTGCTTAACCTTATCATCTCCTTCATAAATTCTCTCTAATTTTATCCAAATGTCTTTTGCATTTTTTAGACTTATCACCTTTCCAAGTTTAGAATCAGAAAGAACAATTAGGATAGCATTCCTTGTTTTTCCATTGTTCTCATAATCCTTGATTTCATCATCACTTATCAGACCAGTAGTAGGCATAATATATCATTTTTCAAGTAATTGCTAGACTCCAAACCTAGAGAGACTAGGAAGGATTCCATCCTGGCTTTTTAATAAGCATAACCCATTCCATCCAACATAGGAGATTTGACACCCTTCTTGTGCACCATCTAGATCTACCTCAAGTGTTTAAGCCTCTTCCAATGAACCACAACTTTGATACCAATTAAATGCATAGGAAAACTAAGAGGGGGGATGAATCGGTTGTACATTAAAACATTCAATCCCTTATTAAATTTAAAACTCTTGTCAAACTTTAAACCCTCATTAATCATTAGTAGAATGTAAACATGTTAAACAATGATGCAAACATAACCATACATAAGAGAACACCAGATTTATGTGGAAAACTCAAAGTAGGGAAAAACCACGGTGAGGATTATCTCACATATATATGAATAACAACACTGAATATAATTAGGCTCACTACCCAAAAAAAAGAAAGGCTCACTACCAAAGGCTCATTTCCTAGAAGAAAGAAGAATATAAGAAATTGTTACAAAGAGATTCACTATCTTAGAGCAACAAGAAGAATCCACCACTGTAACTTTATGCCATTTGCAACCTTTGGCTCACTACCTCTAGCAAATTCAAGCACACTAAAAATGTAGACACCTTTTTCTCACTGTATCTAGAGTCATGGGTATTTAAGATCACACTCAGATCACCACACTTGATCACATTCACATCCTTACACTTTCCACACTTACCACCAAAAAATAACCCTGCATTTATACCATCCATGACCTAAAAATATTAATTAGGTCAACCTTAATGAAATGTATGCACCTCAAATGCGCAACACCAAATAGGTCAGCACTAAACACTTCCATAGTGGAAATAAGTGAAGGAATACCATGCAAAGGTTTAAATAGGACCCAAATCTATATCACCATTCTACTCAACACATCCACAATCCATGAGGTACCTCCACAAATAGGGCTAGCACCCAGGTCGACCAAACCTGCACTAACACTAACAAGTAACCACATACACACTTCTCCAAGTCCAAAAACAACATGCAGACAACACAAAAGCACTCCAACACATCCAAAAAACATCCTAGAATATCCCAACATGAACATACTACACTGCCGCAACCACTTGAAACAAAGAATACATTCATTCTGTGCAACTAGAAACAATAGCACATAACACAACTCATGAATCCAGGCTTGCAGAGCAAATCAACACCATAAACTCCAAGGGAAGATAAATATGAAAAATATAAGCGTGTTCCCAAATCCAAAATATAGGAAACAACAACATGGAGAAATGTAGAGAAATCTCATTTCTCCCAAACAATCTTCTTCATAGGAAAACACTTTGTCAAACACAACTTCCACTGCTGCACAATCCAGAACTTGAAACTATGGATATAGAACCTCTGAACACCTTTGATCATCATATCCAAAATGCACAAGTAGATCTCCAACCATGAAGAAATACAGAGTGAAATATTGAACACACCTCTATCACACTACACACTCTTTTATTCAAATTTTCTCAAAAGCAATTGGAAACCAAGTGAATCAGTTGCATCAACAACACTACAAACATCTCTTCAATACATCCACAACATCTGCAACACTATAATTCTTTCTCATGCAACACTCTTCAACAACTCCAAAAATCTTGATACACTTTCCACATTGTTGACATCAATGACCAACTATTGGTGTTAATGAAAACACTTGCAACATACTTGCAACACATGTTATAAAACATCATGAGACATATTTGATTAGGGATAATTTTGGATGCCAATTTTTAGGTGGTTTTATTTCATGGGTTTCTAATTTCCATTTGATGTTTTTATTTATTGTATCTCCTATATATTAGGTGCTTGAGATGGAGGTTGGGTGCGAGTTTTGTAGATATTATTAAGTTATCAAATTTCTCCAAACCTCTACTCGGTGATACTCCTATGAAGGATTTCTCTATAATTGTATTGTAATTATGGTTTAGTAAATAATACATCATTGGAATAATTTGGAGTGAGGTTTTTGTCCCAAAATGGTTTTCCCCATGTACACATGTGGGTTATGCTATATTGTTTATTTTATGTTTAAATGTGTTTGTACTTTCCATACTTATTAAAAGATTAAAATTTGCACAACACTCTCCTTAAAATATTAGTGTAGGAAGAATTTATACATACCTTTATTTCTTTCAATCCTCATCCTTATAGTATTGAGAAAAATCTTCCTCATAAGGAAGTTCTTCCTCTCTAGTCATTTAAAGGGTATTTGTATTATCGGGGATGGCAATTTATACTCTTTGTAATTTAATCTTTGTAATAATTTGTCATTGTTCTTGTTTGAGGTGATACAAAACCTTATCATCCTATTCAAATTATTCTCTATATGACATATTGGGAGGAAGGGGATACTATTCAATATCATTTTTTTCCACATCCAAATAACTCATGTCAAAATTTTGTACATTCTAGGTTCTAACCCCATTCAGTATAATAAGAAGTATATTAGTTCTTTCTAGTTGATTGTCCTTCATTTCAACTATTGTCATTTGTTTTTGTGCTTACTATATAAGTTGATTTCGTAGTTAATCTAGTTCATCATCATAACTATATGGCATGCTAAGAGAAGTGTGATACTTGCAATCAGAGTGCACATCATATTTTTTATCCCAATCTCTTATACCAATATTCATATCATTCTTGATTTCATAATAAAACCTACACATGTTTCTTTTCTTTTTGATTATGCTACTATCATCTATTTTTTTAGAAAAATATGTTTTTATATCTTGAATTGATTAACAAAATATTCCTACCTATTGTTTCTCCTTCTAAAATTTGACATGTAGGAGTAAATAAATTACAATAATTTTGACTTTACCATGATGGATGTCATCTTTCTACATTGGTAGAAGGCCCTTCTTGTTCTTTTTGTTACTTATACTAACTTCTTTTGTCTATCTCAATGTCTATTTAGATAATGGCTAATTTTTTAGTTTGATTAAAATAGAGTCACCACTCTTCATTTGGAATAGACATTAAAAATTTGAGTACCTAAAATCCAAGGTAGCATACAAGAACCAATTTCCTTGTTCTGAGTTATTGAGGTCTTCAAGATGTTTCCAAAGTTAAATCCTTTTGAAAAATAGTACCAATTTATTGGTATAAGTTGAAAAAAAATCTAACTTACCAAAAAAAAGTACAATAGTGAACTACTCTGAGTTACTAGGGTCCTCAAGATATAACTAGATCAAAACAACCTTGGCAATAATGTCAATTTATCAGCATAATTTGATGGGATATCAACTTACTTAAGCTATTTGTTTCTTTAGTGATTTTGTTACAAAGGTTTTTCAAATATAAATTAGAGCATCATGTCCCTAGTAATAGTTCCAATTTGTTGGCATAAGTTGATGGGATTCCTAACTTCAACACACAAAAAAATACAAATTATATACTATTGAAAATGTTAATAAATCACTTGTTAATTCTTCCTAACAATGACACCATTTTTTTGGTGACCATAATTGTAGGTCTAAAATCCCTAAGGCCAAATCTTATACCAAGTGTTAGAGGTGTATAACTTGAGATGAAAACCACAAAACCTATTATTAGATCAAGAAAACATGGACCAATTACTAAGGTGGGTAAAATATCCTTCATTTATAGCTCCTCTAAACCAAGGTGGCTTCCCTAAGGTGCTACAATAGATATCACTACAAGAAAATAACATTTAGCTTGATATAAACCATACATGATGCATAGAATACCCCTATTTCAATTACCACTTCATACTTATACATTGGTTTATCATATTCAAGGTCAAGAATATTATTAAAAGAGATAATATTCCATATGAAATGTCTAAAATATAAATGTTGATAGCCCTTATTATTGTTGTACATATTTATACATGGTTGTAAAACCACTCAAATCAAAATTATATGTTAAATATAGATTGGGTGTGTTATGGGATGATGGGGAGGTGGATCCAAAAATAGACTAGTTCCTATATCTAGTTGAGAAACAAGGAAACTAAATTCATTCAAAAATGTAATAACTAAAACCAATGACAATACCTTAATGAAGATATCACAAAAGACCATCTCTTCCAAAATACATAGGAAAATAAGGTTATACACATAAATTCAAAAAGATAATAGATATTTGTAGAATATTAAATGATTTTACTTAGTAATCCATGGACATAGCCATAAATTTATTTTATTGTCCTTAAAAGATACCTTGCAACTTTTTTGCAAAGATTTTATAGTCATATAATTGGCCAATTAATCAACACACCATAAATGCATACCAGACACAGGGATACACTTAATCAATGTTGAATCTACCATTAATCATTCATTATTTAGAGGTTACAAAATTTATTACAAATTTTGGGATGAACCTAGATAATTATATTATTGAAATGCTATAACAAAAATTGGAAACTTAGAATTATAGGGTTTTGTTAAGCAATTTTCTTCCTCTACTATGATCCATTGCCTTATCCTTTTTTTAAGGTAGTGATACACTATAGAGGATTCCCTTACCTCTCAATAATTTATTCTCCTGAATTATGTAGGAAATCATAGCTCAAGATGTATGATTGTACATATAAGACATGGATGAATGTTCTTATGTGACTTGTTAATATCCTCTGCATTAATGGTTATTGGATATAAGGTACCATGACATGGGAGAATTCCAATAAAATTTATAGGAACAATCATGGAAGGTTGCACTCCATTACTTTTGGTAGTTGACTCATCTTAGAGTTGTAAGTGTATAGGTGAAATAATGTTGTACTAGGGTTTTTGGTCAAAATGCACCTTTGATGGGGTTTCAAAGATTTGAGCACCTTTGAACCTTGTCAAATATTTAGGAGGTTAAAGAATCTATGAACCTCAAAAGGCCTTATCTTCACATGTTTCTTTACCAACACTTTGGGATTTTCTTAAATTGCGTCAAATATTCAATGAGTTTGTGAACCTACAAACTCATCAACTTTGTGAACCCTTTTTTTGGTTCGTTGGGATTTCAGGGATGAACTTGTGAGCTTCCTGAAATATTAAAATTGATCATTTTTTCCTTAGAGAACTAAATCTTTAAATATTTTTTTAGACTTTCTAGGAATTCAAGAACTTTGGATCTCCCCAACATCTTGAACTTCCTTCTATCTCCTATTAGTTTATTGTTGATTTATGAACTCACAAACTTTCCAACATCATGAACATGTTCATTTTTCCTTCACCACATTTCTTTCTTCTTTCTTTCCTATTAGAGATTTTGAGTTAACGAACCTTATTGACCATTATTGTCTTTCCTTTTTTCATATTTTGGGGAGTTCATGAACTTGTGAACTTCCCAATATAATTAACCTTAAAATATTTGCACCTTTTTTTATTAGGTTTTTATGGGAACTCATGTTGGTAAGATAAATTTTGATACTCCAAAAAATAGAAGAGAAATGTGGGGATTGGAGGAAATAGATGTCAAGAAGGGAAACTCCAATATCTTGATAGAAAAAGGGGATGAGGGTAGGGAATGAATGAAGGTATTCTTAGATGGAAAATTTTGATATCCTAATAGGAATAAGGTAAGTTGTAGAGCTAGGAAAAAGAGGAATACCAAGAAAGGAAACCCCAAAAGGGATGATAGGAAGGAAAATTTGACATGGGCATAATCCTTAAAAATTTGAACATAAAACACCCCACACTTAGATTTTTTGAGAACTTTGCAACTCCTAACACATGATAGGCACATGGGGGATGAGGGATAACAACATATATGTAAACTTTGACCACCAGATACCCATTAGGAAACATCTCATCTTTTTTATCTATGATGTTTATAATAAGGAAAAAATGCATAAAGAGGGCTAAGATCCAAGAACAATTGGACACAATCAAATTGGGTGCCAAAAAAATGTTTTGGTCTATTTAAAATTATACCATAGTCTAGTGTATATAATGTTATCTTGACGATAAAAAATAACATATGCTAAAAGAGAAACCTGATCACCAACCCCCAACAAAGGGAAAAAATAAACCAATAAACCTATGATATCTTCAAGGGGCTCATAAAGTCATCAAAGGCATCGTCAAGATCCGTCGCTTATCGTCAAGGTCAGGTCTCCGTCCTCCGATCCATCAATCAGCCCATCATAGTTCGTCGGGGATCATCTTCAGGAGTTCTCGGCTCGATGCGTCCGTCCCAAAATCATCAAAGTCGCTTTCATAAGATCAAAACTCGATCTTGATTGGAGAATGCTTCGGCGTCGTCAGAATAACATCATAGCCACTCAATGGATTAAAAATGTAAAACAACTTTTGAATTGGAGTTAGAGGTTGAGATCCCCCCTAGGGTAAACATGACAATAAAAAATCACTTTGTAAGAGGTTAATTAAGGTATCAATAAGGTAGGAAAGGGTAGTAACATGGTTGAGATTTAGGTTGAATACCCAAAATGGGGGATGAAAATTATTGCCCTCACATTGTGAAAATATTAAATAACATCATTCAACATGGGTTTCTAAGATATTATATTACCAACTTAGCAATATCTATCTTTAAGAGTAGAGGTGTTAACAATCCTTCCAACTATATGACCATCATGATCAACCCTTTCTTTGTAGAGTTGTTTGTAAGCATGATTAAGTAGAGAACCAAAAATTGGGTAGAAGAAAAAGAAAAGAAAGAAAAAGGGGAAGAAAAATTTAAACCAAAACGCTCAACAACATATCATGGAATTAATTTGAGACATAGCACTCAAAAAGTATGGAATTAAAAAGAGGAAACTTATCGTTATTTTGATGACTTCAAGAAGTATTTTAATGTGATTCCTAAGAATTAATTATGGAGTAGAATGAAGGATCTTGGTATCCTGGTGCAATTTAGAGTGGTTGTCAATAAGCTCTATGAAGAGGTTCAAGTAAAAATTGGAACTCAAGCAAGCATTTTAGGAATTTTTAGGAGAAAAATTGGAGTTAAGAAAGTATGCTTGTTATCCCCTACTCTTTTTGGCTTATACATCAAAAAACTTGAAGAATGATTAAATTTGCAAGTTGGGGATGGTGTTCTTCTAGGAGAACATGTTTTAAGGCATATTTTTTATGTCAATGATCTTATTTTGATGGTTAGTTTTTCTTAAGGCTTACAAGATTAATTGTATTCCCTTGAGAAATTTTGTAAAGAAATAAGTATGTAAGTTAACACCAACAAGACGAGGATCATGATCTGAACTCCAATATAAAGAAAAATAATAATCTTTTATTTAAATGGAGTGTTCTAGAAGAAGTAACTAGGTATAATACATTGGGATTGAATTCAATAACAAACTTAGTTGGGAAACTTGTATAAGGAAGAGAACTTTGGGAGGTTGGAGAGCACTTTTCTCTCTTCAAAATAGATGTAAAGAGGAGCGCTTATGGGATTGGAAAACCATTTAATTTTTATTTAGTCTACTAGTAATTATAGTGGTGCTTTATGTGTGTGAAATATTTTTTAGAAACACTTTAGACATAAAATAGAATTAGATAAAGAGATTAAAAATGCATTATCACAAGCAAATTCAAATTTAAAAAAAAATGGTCCTTATGAGATTCTTATAGCTAAAACATTTTTAATTCCTATTGAATCCATTACTATGTTGTGTCTCTTAAGATATATTAAAAAATCAAATATATGGAGGAAAATAGAAGGCCCAAGGGTGTCTTTAAAGATATCATGAAGGAGAGAAATAAGTCATGAATGAAGAAAAAATAAATGGATGAGAAAATAGAACGTTCACTTGAATGAATTCCCTCATAAGAGAAAATAAATAAAGTTGTTTGTTATAGATATTTTTCATGAGTTTGTGTGAGAAAATTCATTATGAAGAAAAAAGAAATATTACCTTGAGCAATTGAACTTCAACTCTGACCAACAAAAGATCTATATAGGGACCATTATCCCTTATATAGAAAATATTCTCATAGCTCAATTAAGGACTAACTCACATCATCTTCAGTGTGAAATAGATAGATGAAAAAGGCCAAAAGAGTTATGGGAAGAGATATTTTCTATCTTTTGAACAACTAGAGTAGTGGAAATAGAAAATCACTTTATTTCAGAATATAAAGCTTAAAATGACATCCAATTCAAGTACACAAGTAATTTAGAAACAACTTTGTTACAAGATATGTTCAATGATGAGATAGTTGAAAAAATGGGGGAGTTCATTATTGAATTGAGTAACAAAAAATCAACAATTCAAAAAGAAAAAATAATAGTGTTTGTTGTCTCATAGGATATTTTTGGCCTAATGGACACTAAAAATATTTTATTCTATTCTAGGGTAAATTAAGTAATTATTATTAAAAATTATAGGAATAAAAGTGAGAATAAAAAATATTGTAATAATTTTTAGCTAGTTCTATATTATATTATTTTAATATAGAAAATAATTTTATTAGGTTTTTAAAAGTAATTCATCAATGTTTTGAAAAATTAGGGTTGGTTAGATAAATACATTAGAATTTATTAAAAAAATCTTGTTAGGGTCAATTTGGTGACTATAGATTTTAACTAGGCCCATAGATCTAACCTCTACTAACTTTATAATTTCATTTATAACACACCTTGAAGTTATTCATCTATTTTTTGTATAAGAACTATTTTTGTGTGCTTGAGAGTTTACACATGAATTAATAATAATTGACTCCTTTTGTGTCAAAAATTTGTAAGGATGTTGAGTCAATGGCTTTAAAAGAAGATTGAGGATAGAAATTAGTCATGTACTATGCCCTACAATGTTTATGCAATGATGATATAACAATGATTTTTCTAGCCTTGTGATGTGTGCTAGAATGTGTTCAATCCATATGTTCCTTTAATTTTCTAAATGAATTAAGGTTTTTATCTAAATGCAATCCCCTATTCTACAATTAAATTGCTTTACATTCCAATTCAACTCATAATGGTGACTTGGAGGGAAAATAATTGGACCTAATTTTAAATTATAAATATAGAAGCAATCAAATCACTTACACATTTAGAAATCTAACTTGGAATAATAAATGGATAGACTTTGAATCAAGTTTGAACCCTCAAAATGATTGTTAGATTATTTTCCAACTTCCACAAAAAATACATCATTTTTTATAATACTTATTATATTAAGGAGAAATAGGTCAAAGTGAGTCCAAAATGAAGGGGGAAAGTGAAATATATATAATTTTCACCATTTATTTTTTCCCCCATATTAACTTGCATGTGAAATCCCATGCATGTTAAACTAAAACACATGAATTCTATAGAAAAGTAAATATTTAGATGCCCATAAAGGGGGCATAGATATGGAAGTAGATGTCATCTCAAGAAATGTTCACTTGTGATGAGAATCCTATCTAAAACTTTCAAGAATATAAGAAATATATC